>CM053268.1:74840739-75071787 GCA_028583415.1 Protea cynaroides
GTTCCCTCCATTGAATGAGTTTCTGTTAGGCCTCCTAATACCCCTGTTTTGAACAAAATAACTGTAAGACCTGTATTGAACTAACCGGTCTTACCACCTTGTACCAGGTCTACCATGATGTCGAGCCAAGTGGACCAAGTGCGTGAAGAAACCACAAGACCAAGTATGAAATTTAACTAAAAAACAGTAAAAAATGAGTGTGTGGTTGCATGCCTAAACAGGTGTGACCAACCCCTCCTCAAAAGAGTCCAACCCATGACTTTTTGGTCGTGGGGTCGCACATTTTAAAAACATAGGGTCACAAATTTTGTGACCCTACCTGCGACCCTACACGGATTTTGCGACCCTACATGTGACCCTACGAAAACAGTAGAAACCAAAAATTAGGAAACCTTCCTAATCCGAAGGGGGTTCTTTCCTAAACTCATTAGGGCATATTTGAAGGGTTTTCCTCTATAAATAGGATGTCCCTTAGCCTCTTTCACTCCTTTAGAACTCCAATTGAAAGTGAGAGAAAGAGAAGAGAAGGAAGAGAAGGAGAATTGAAGAGGAAGGCTAAAGAGGAGGAAAATTCAAAGAAAGCTCTGAATCTCAGCAAACCTAAGGTATGAACCTAATTCCCTACATGAATTGAGAGCCTAGAATAGTTCATGAAGAAGATAGGATTAGGAGAAACCCAAATCATCCATCCATGGACAAATTCCAAGAGAATCCATGGAGGAAATCATTGTGGACAATGGATGGTGTATAAAATTATAGTTTTGAGCCATAGAACAATCATAAGATGGACCATGATGATAAGCCAAAGGATCCAAACATGAAGGAATGAAGTTGAGAGTGAAAGGTCGACCATGAACCCATGTGGTCGCACGTAGGGTCGCATGATATTCGACCGCACGAGACCACATGTTCGACCACATGCCCCCGGGAAGATTCCAGGGAGGGTGTGGTCGCACGTATGGTCACAGTATGTCCGACCCTCCATGTGACCCTACACCCTAGGGTTGCAGAAACTGCTACCCCAAGTGCGACCCTACCTGCGACCCTACACCCTGGGGTCACAGAAACTGCTACCCCAAGTGCTACCCCACCTGCGACCCGTCAGCTTCTGTTAGTCTAAATTTAACGAAATTAATTCTAATTAAAATCAATCAACTTGGTTAGGTTTTCAAGTGATTTAAAGTTGATTCATAAAGCTTGAACGAGGATCTACGATCAATCAAAGGTGAGAGAACAAGACCTAAACTAATTGGCTAATAATAAACTGTTTTTGTTTATTGAGTCCAACACCATGAATGATTCTATGTTTGTATAATTGTAATGTGCATATCACATGTCATCTACTATTCTTGTTATTACTGTTCATGCATATTTAATTCCGTTTATTTATAACATGATGAAGATGATGCTAGGAATAGGCATGTGAATGTATGTATGTGGTTAGTGTACTTGATGCCAGTGGAGCATCAAGGGGAGGACGTGACACTGTGGTTCATCCTGGTCACCAGACTCTACCTCTATCTCTACTCAAGTCTTGTCCACTAACATCATCATATCACCATTACCTTAGCATAACTATTACGTCGTAGGGCATCAGGGGAGGTGGTCTCAGACCGTGTAGTCTCTGACTTTGCCGGGGGGCCTTAGCTCTATCTCTATGGACGTATTGAGGGATGCTGGGGTGAGGCCTTGGATACACTGTTTGACATTAGGATTGGTTAGTTGCGAGCCCAGTTTGCAAGCCCTTGCAAATAGGGGCTTACGTGTTGGTATGGGTAGGGTATCAGGGGAAGTGTGATGTGGTGCGGTCCTAAGCACTTTAGCTCTATCTCTATTCCATGGTGGGTGCATGTGGGGGCTGCAATGGTGTTTGATCCATTGGGCGATTCCACACATTTGTGTATAGAGGTGCGGCGGCCACCTATCCTTTCTATTGCACATTGCAAACTTATGAACCAGACCAAAGATATGAATTGAATGCATGCATATGTTTGTTGCATTGTTTGGTTTACTCACTGAGCTCAAGTTGGAGAGCTGACCCTCGCGCGCGTAATTATTTTTAGTTTCTGATGTTACAGGTATTACGGTTGAAGATTACGTCAACACGCCAACATATAAACGGGTGGCGGCTATGATGAGCAAGCTGTTGGAGGACTATTGTGATTCGTTAGGTGAGCGTTTCAACTGTGGATACGCTTAGTGTTTAATTTTTGTATTTGGATATTTGTAATATGTATAAAATTATGTTTTGGTTACTTGGAGATAAATGGAATATTAATTATTTATCATGACTAGACCTCAGTTCATTATTTGTATAACTTTCGCTATTTACTTTATTATCTCTGATTAATGTGGAATGCGTTTTGGTTTAACATGGTGGGGATAGTCTATTCGAGATCCTGGTTGAACCGTTGGTTTATTGATGGTTCATTACACCATTCTGGTTGGTGCAGAATTGGAGAGTGACAATAGCTCTCCTTCTAACTAGACTATAGAACTCGAGCAATTTGCACTGCTTCATTATATATCTTCTTTTTCAGTCCCAACACGTGCTCTTGAATACTTCTCCTAAGTCTTTTGACGAACCGTCGGGTCTTAATATCCTCTTCTTGCATACTGTTGGGAGCAAAGATGAATAATTCATCGTAACACTGCTGGTAAGCATCTACAGACATCTATCCTTGATACAGACTTAATAATTCCTTTTTCATCTGATCTTTGAAGCTTTTGGGAAGATACTTCTCAAAGAAAGCTTTTTTAAAGATAGTCCAAGTCAGTTGGGTATGCTTGATCAGAAGATAACTTCGAGTGGACTTTCACCAATGATGTGCATCACCTTTCAGCATAAAAATCTCATATAGTACCTTCTCTTCTTCTGAAATAGTCATCATCATGATATTCCTCTCTATTTCATCAATCCAGTGGGTCGACCATAATGGGTTTGAAGGCTTTCCCGTGAATTCTTTCGATTTCATTTTCAAGAAATGCTTTATCAGTATAGAGTGTTCAAGCTGATTTTGTGCATAATAACCATATATAGGTGGCTGATTCTAGTAACTTCCTTGGTTGTTCACCCCTTGTACTCTGAAATTTTGCACTGGGGTGTGCATCATTGGAACTTACTGTGCTATGGGCATGGTGTTATTTTCCATAGGTACAATAGGCACTGTGTTATCAACAATGGGTGCGGGAGGCACAACGCTGCTACCCACTGGTACTATTACACCCCAGTTCTAGACTAACCAATGGTATGATGAACCTTTATAAGAATCAACGGTTCAAACCAGGATCTTGTATAGGCTATGCCAACCATGTTAAACCAAAACAAATTCCACAATAATAATCATAGATATTGAAGTAAATAGCGGAAGTCGTATTAATAATGAACTGAGGTTTAACATGATAAATAATTACATAATCCAGTTTTCTCCAAGTAACTAAAACATAATTAATACCTATTACAAGTATTAAAATATGGAAATAAAGTACTAAGTGTAACCATGGTGGACTACTCGCTTGACGAATCATATTCGTCCTCCACAGCTTGCACATCCATAACCACCACGTATCTATACATTGGCACATTCATGTAGTCTTCAACGGTATTACCTGCATCATTAGAAACTAAAAGAAAATGGTACCGTAGGGTGAGCTCACAACCTAGATCAGTGAGAAAACAAAACAATGCAACAAACATATGCATGCATTCAATTCATATCTTTGGTCTGATTTTAAAGTTTGCAATGTGCTATAGAAAGGATTGGCAGCTACAACACCTCTATACACGAGTGTGTGAATCCACCCAATGGATCAAACACCATTTTCGTCTTACATGCACTCACCATGGAATAGAGATAGATCTAAAGTGTCTGGATCACACACCGCCAACACTTTCCTTGATGCCCTACCCATACCAACACATAAGCCCCTATTGGTGAGGGCTACAAACTGGACTCGCAACTAACCAATCCTAATGCCATCTAGTGTATCCAAAGCCTCACCCCAGCATCCCTCAATACGTCCATAGAGATAGAACTAAGGCCCCCCAGTAGAGTCAAAGACCACATGGTCTGAGACCACCTCCCCTGATGCCTTACAACGTAATAGTTCCGCTAAGGTAATGGCAATATGAAGATGTCAGTGGGCAAGACTTGAGTAAAAATAGAGCTAGAGTCTGGTGACCAGGTCAGAGACCACAATGCCACGTTCTCCCCCTGATGCTCTACTCGCATCAAGCACACTAACCACACATACAACCACATGCCTATTCCTAGCATCATCATTACCATATTATAAATGGACAATAATAAATGTGCATGAGCAGAAATAGCAATAATATAGGATGACATGTGAGATGCACATTACAAGCATACAAGCATAAAAGCATTCGTTGCATTGGACAAAATAAAATAAAATAGTTTGTTATTATCCAATTAGTTTAGGACTTGTTCCCTCACTTTTGATTGATGTTTGTTCCTCTACCAAGCTTTCAAAGTCACTTTGAATCTATTGAAAACTTAAAAAATTAATATATTTAAGTTAAGGTTCAAGTTTACCAAGTTATAGTAGTCAAAAACCTTGTTTCACCCCAAAATATATTTGTTGTTATCATATGGTTGATACCCTATGGTAGCAATATATGCCACCGTATGACATACGGTCGATACCCTATGGTCGCACTATATGAGACTGTACGTGCGACCATATGTTTCCTGAATTCTTCCCGAATGGCTATGGTTGATACTCTGGTTATCCTATGGTCCACCGTAGCTGCGACCATAGCATTTCTGGTCAAAATTTTACTTTCAATCCGAGTTCCCCCTCTTGGCTCATCAATGGGATTCATCCTAAAATCATTCTATAGCCTTTAATCATAGTTTTATTTTTATGAATTATCCCTACCCTACTCTCTATGGTTTCCCATAGAAAACCTATAATCGAATCATTGTATTAGGTTCCATATATCAATTTGAAAAGAACCTATTCTATCTGATCTACCCTACAGAGTCAAGTCCATACCTTAAGCTTGCTATAGAGAGATAGAACTCTTCTCTGCAAAACCTTCCTCTCAGTCTTCTTCTCCAAATCTCTTTCTCCTTTTCTTCTTCTCTCTCTTTGTCTCTTAGGTTTATAGTTTCAATTAGGGTTCTAAAAGAGTGAGAGAGGCTAAGGGATGTCCCTTATATAGAGGAAAACCTCCATATAGACTCCTCTTTCAATTAGGAAAGAGATCCCCTCAATTTAGGAAAGTTTCCTAAACACGGAGTCGATTCTGGGTTCGTACTGTCGATCTTGCGGTCGTATAATCCGTCGACCATACGTTTTCGAAACATGCGATCATACGTTGGGGGGTCACAACTTAGTCAACCATACCCCTAAAAACTATCACCGTATGTCCAAAATTTATTGTTTTTTAGTTTTTGACTGGTTGCCTCCACACAAACTTAAATAATCAAGCATACCAATTAAATTTGACTTATTGCGTACCTCATCTTGTGGTTTCTTCATTCAATTGGTTCATTTGATCCGATTATGATGGGAAGACCGATCACCACACGAGAACGTAAGGTTAGACCCGGTTCATGGCATGCGGGTCTTACAGGTACCGTACTAGTCTGATCGGGAGGTGTTGATGTGATATTTGTAGCTGGAGGTGTGATTCCTAAGGCAGCCTGCTTATTCTTCTATCATTGCTATAGGTCCTACACTTGTCGTGCTAGATTCATTACGAAAGTGGACTGATCAGGTGGGGGTCCTGGCAGGTTAGTTGAAGTGGCCTGATTGTTTCTGCCCTGAGGTACATTATTCTGGTTCACATTGTTTCCTGCTTGTCCTTCAGGATTTTCATTAGCATTTCCTATTTCAGATGGTGGTGGGGTCAGGCTATGGCCTCTACGACTATTTCCACGAGTTGGGTAAAAGGGTTTCCCATTTCTTTCAACTTGCAATAGTTGACAGACATCCTAGGTATCTCCAACGATGGCCCATTGGTCTACTGTGCCCCAAAAGAGTGCCAATTTTTGTCGATGAGGATGTGCACCAAGATAAGCACCTATATCCTCCAGAGTGATAGTTGGCAAATAAAAGCAATCAACCTGCATCCCAAGCCCAGAGTGTATTGTAAGATCATCCAGCATAACCTGGTGCCGCAAAGTGGGCACTACTAGATGGTCTCTCAGCTTTCCCAGTATCTGCTATACTGCATCTGCACCAGGCAGCCAGTATGCCTACCCTACGTCATTATTCGCACTAGGTATGAGCTGCAATGATCGGCCTGAAGGGCAACCTACCCTACGGTCGTATGATCACTACCATCTTCACCCACCTATAGGTAAACATAGAGGGTAAGAGGATTTACAAGGATACAGTCTCTACGGACCTTAACTGGGATGCTATCTACAGAATGGAGATGTAGAACGTACAGGTAGGGACAAGGAAAGGAATGCGATGGTCCATCGACCACGTTGAGTTACAGCCACAACAGAGGGTGATGATGATGATGATGATCGGATGTACATGGATGTGGATAACATCCGCCCTCCTTCACCACAGCATACCACTGGAGCTGGTCCTTCTCATACTACTTCCTCAGCTAGTCCCTTGCATCCACCATTTTATGATATGATGACGCTCCTTCGAGAGATTAGAGACGCTCAGTGTGCTATAGATCCGCGGGTAGGGGATCTTGCTGATAGTCATCGGGAAACTTAGGTACAGGTAGCCTGGCTTACAAGGATGTATGTAGAGGATTATAATAGGGACCGAGAAGCACCTCCTCCTCCTACTCCTCCAGCGTAGTGATAGATCTCCATATTTTCTTCCAATTGTATATATATAAATTTTGTATATATATATATATATATATATATATATATATATATATATATATATATATATATATATATATATATATATATATATATATATATTTATTTTTTTATATTTGTAGAGTAAATATATATATATATATATATATATATATATATATATATATATATATATATATATATATTTCATTTTTGATATTTGTAGAGTAACTGTCCGGCTTATGGATTGTACTATGATTTTTGGATAAACTTTATGTTATTTTTATTTCAAATCATCAATATATACATATACTTTCGTTTTACCTTTACTTTATGTGCATTTATGGTCTTGCTTACTTTTGATTCTAACAACAATGTGCTTATGGTGGGTTTTTATTAAAGCTTTTATTTTAACCTGACTCAATTCATGGACTCTTGTGGCTGTATTCAGGTTTGATTGGCAGAGCTATAGAGCTCTGATACCAAGTTGTCACACCCCAATTTTGGACGAACTAGAAGTGCGATGAACCGTCATGAAAACTAATGGTTCAAGCTAGGATCTTGTAACGACCTTGCCAACCATCCAAATCAAATACACATTTCCACAACATAATCAGAGATAAAATAAATAGCGAAAGTCTTATTAAATACTGAACTGAGTGTCTAACATAATAAAGTAAGTAAATAAACCAATTATCTCTAAATAAACTCAAAACATAACTTAATAATCTATTACAAGTTCTCATAACTCTCAAACACAAGATAAATAAAAATAAAGACATTGAAAACACTAGCACGAAGCATCATGCTCGTCCTCCTTAACTTGAGTATCCATCGCGGCCATGTATTCGTACGACGGCGCCTCCATATAGTCTTCCACTGTAGGACCTGCATCATCAACTAAAAATATTTGACGTCGAGGGGTGAGCACACATCACGGTTTAGTGAACAAACAAAACAATGTGCAAACTTATGCATGCACTCATATTATTATCTTTGGTCTGGTTTAAGTTTGCAACTATGCCATAGAAAGGATTGGCGGCTACCGTACCTCTACACACGAGTGTGTGAATCCACCCAATGGAACATACACCACTGTCGTCCCACATGTATCCACAATGGAATAGAGATAGAGCTAAAGTGTTTAGATCACACACTGCCAATACTACCCTTGATGCCCTACCCATACCAGGATGTATACCCCTATTTGCGAAGTCAGAAACCGTGATTAGGAAACCTTCCTAATCCGAAGGGGGTTCTTTCCTAAACTAAGTAGGACCTATTATGGAGGATTTTCCTCTATAAATAGGATGTCCCTTAGCCTCTTTCATTCTTTTAGAACTCAAACTGAAAGTGAGAGAAAGAGGGCTTGCAAACTGGGCTCGCAACTAACCAATCCTAATGCCATCCATATGTATCCAAGGCCTTACCCCAGCATCCCTTAATACGTCCATAGAGATAGAGCTAGGGCTCCTCGACAGAGTCAAAGACCACATGGTCCGTGAACACCCCCCCTGAGGCCCTACGACCTACTAGTTCTGGTAAGGTAACAGCGATACGACGATGTCAATGTAATGCATGGTTTAGGGATCATACACCCCTCCCCACACAGCACACCAACCATACTTTACAAACATATGCCTAATCCTATCATCATCAACCAATAAAGTAAAACCATAAATTAAATATGCGTGAATAGGAATAGCAGTAATATTAGATGATATGTGAGATGCACATTATAATCATAGAAGCATGGCATCAATCCTAGTATTGGACAAATAAGAGAAACATAATAGCTTATTATTATCCAGTTAGTTTAGGTCTTGTTTTCTCACCTTGGATTGTACTATAGATCTCTTCCAAGCTTCGAAAATTATCTTCTACTAGTAGACAACCAAGGAAATTCATGAATTTACATTAGGATTTGATGATAATAGGTTATAATAGTTTAATATCGAGTTTGGCCTCAAAATAGGCTTTCTGAAATTTTGTGGTCGACTGTGTGGTCACGCATCATACTTCCACTAATGAGACCACACAACAATGTGTAATTTTTTGAGAGTCTATGGTTTCTCACTAGTTACTCTGTGGTCAACCACTGATGCGACAACACACTTACTGGTTGTGTTCGAAGGTCTTTCTCAGTCTAACACTTAACTTCATTATTGGAACACCTCCTAGGGTCGTTCTATGGCCTGATTCATGGGTTTTTCATCAACAATTCATTCCTAACCTATTTCCATGGTTTCTCTTGAGATAATATTGAGATTGCATGATCTTAATCACAATATTGGTGTCATCTCTTCAACACATTGATGAGAGATCAATCCTAATCAACCTACTTCTACAAGCATAGATTCCCTATCTTTGTTCCTTCTATAGAGAGGGATAGCAACTTCTTCTGCAAATTCTCTTCTCCAAGCTTCCTTTTCCCTTTCTTCTCTTTCTCCTTCTCTTTCTCTTAGATTCTTAGGGTTTTGGGAGTGATTCTAAAAGAGTGAGAGAGACTAAGAGATGTCCTTTATATAGAGGAAAAACCTCAATATAGAGTCCTCTCTCAACTAGGAAAGAGATCCCTTAAACTTGGAAAATTTTAAAATCTCAGAATCGGTGTGGTTGACTGTGTGGTCATAGAACCCGTCAACCACACAGGGCAGTTTGGGCTTCCACTCAACTAATTCGACTGACCTCACTTTCTGACTGAGTGGTCGGCCATACAATGGCTGTCAGTTGGTCACACAACCAAAATACACCATTTTTGGGTTAATTTACTCCCCTAGCCTTGTGCTTCCTTCACATGGTTGGTCTGCTCGAGTAGGCTATGATGGTAAGACCTGGCACGACACAGTTAAATGCAGTTAGTGGAGTGCGGGTCTTACAGCATCAACTAGACATTATCCATACCATGCCAAGATTCAAACCCACCATCAAATCCATGAAAAAACCTTCCTGAATCGACCAAGTCTACAAACAACTTCCATCGGTCCATCAATCCGATCAGGATCTGCCAACCGTCGTTGACTATTAGAACCACGGTTTAGAGTTTCAATCGAAATTTTGGATTTCGATTGAAATGTATTGGTTTTTATCAAAATGAAAAAGGTCCTTGCAGGTGGTACGTCTTTTACCTAAATTCGGTCTGAATTTTTAGTTTCGGCCATATCAGGGCTTTTAACAGTTGTTTTCAACACAACCAGTCAAAATGATTTTGTCTCCTTCTCGAACGTTGTTGTAGGGTGCTGAAACAGCAAATTGAATCTCTCTTTCACTTTCTCAATCTCGGATTCTCGATGATAATTTCCTTGAGCTTCAATCCTTTTAATATGAAGACCCCAACTCATCCAGGTTTTGAAACCTATGCGAATCGTGAGATGGTAATGTCTCTGCAACTTGGAATCTTCACTCTTTTTTTAGTTAAATCTTAATTTTGTAAATGTTTAACCATGGGTTACGCATAAAAATTTCAGGAAGAATATGCAAATAATTAGGCCAATTAGTAGTAATGTCTCTGCAACTTGAAATTTTAACTCACAAAACCTAGAATTGCGATGGAAACCATGAATACCCAGATTGCCATGTTCAAATGTTTGAGCCTGAAAATAAAGTGGAAAGTCGAAACTCTTCCATCACACAAAGTTTCTTTGCTATTTTTTATATTTATTTTTTAGTAGGTAACAGTAGATAGGATTCGTAGGAGTAGTTTGAGTTATATTTGGACTCTGATTTGAGTTTTTCTTTTTTTGATATAATAGTTTAGTTTTACTTCTATAACTTTTATGTTAAATACCGTAGGAAGGGTAGACTTTGAACATTGAATAAATAGAACTTTTGGAGGTTCTCTCTCATCCCTTCTTCTCTTTCGGTAAGTTTTCCTACTTCCTTTTAGTTCCTTATTCCCTCTACTACCTATTGTGATATGTATGTTTTACTTTCCCAACTTCCAATTTATTTGAGCTTTCATCTAAATCATGAAACCATCAACAGTAATCAGTTAATTATTGTCAAACAACAAACTAGAAAATATCTGCCGATCACGATGCACGAGCTGTCCACTGATCGCCAAACTCTTACCAATTGTTGCTGGTAGTAGAATAGGTAAAGGAGGGCTGCAAATATATTAGTAAAAGATCATATCAAAGACAGCCATCGTGATATTGCATGTATTCTATTTGTTTTACTTTCCCAACTTCCAATCTGGATAAAGACAACTTCTCCTTTTGTTGGACTCCATGATCCAGCTATACTAGATTGAAAGCAAGAGATGTATGATAAATTCAATTACAACTTAAACTACAGCAAACATCTGTGAATTTGGCATAGTATCTAGCACATTAAATTTCAAAAAAAGTAGTCTCCTTTTTGCGGGCCACCATGTGTGGATTGTATACTTCCTAATTTGGTTTCATCTTATATACTTGATGACACTAAATATTTAGTGGTTTTCTGGTCATGACTTTTTCAAGTATGATGTTAGCATGCTCTAGATTGACTTCATTAATTTTTCATCTTCTTATATCTCAACAGAGAAAATATAGTTATATTCTTTTTGGAGAATTCTCTATTTTCATTGACCACCTCTTTTGATGTTTTTATTTGTTGATAATTTTCATATTGCAGACTAATTTATCCTCTTATGTTATTGATTTGCTTTTATTTCTTTTGCTGTTCTTGCCAAAATAAACTAGGATGGTGTTTTCAAAGTTGTGGATTGTTACTGCTATTGACCATGATCTAATCCATGTTGCTCTCATATTTAGTTGACTAACAATGTCATATTATCTGCTCTCACTTTTGTTGTCTCTTATGGTTTTAACCTTGAAGTTATGGTTTCCACCACTTCTTATCTTTCTATCTACTGCTACTGGTATCTCTTATTATGATGCTTCATTTGAAATTTTGAAAGCAATGATGATATGTATTTTGTCAAAAACCATAGAAATCAAGAAGACTGAACTTAGTATACAGTTGGTACCAAAAAAAAAAAAGACTCGTTTAAATGAACATGAGAACAGTGATAAGAAGCTGAATAACTAAAGTCCGTGCTGTCTCTTGTTTATCCTAAAATTCTTACTAAAGCAAGAGGGGTAAAAAAAAAAGGCCTACAAATGGTAGTCGTGATGTTTGCATTACAAAGGAAACCCGATTGAAAGAGAGAGAGACAGAGAGAGAGAGAGAGAGAGAGAGAGAGAGAGAGAGAGAGAGAGAGAGGAGGGGGAGGGGGTTGGCAAAGATAAATAACAATAGAATCATACACTTCATTCACTACTACCAGTAGCCATCAAAAACTCTCTCTCACATACTATCTTCCCTCCAACATATGCCTTCACTTGCACTGATATTATCTTTCTTACTTTTAATTTCTTTATGCTTTTAATTGTTATTTAGCCAAGAGATGAAACAAAAGATTTGACATTTTGAAAACTAATGAATCATCCAATAGGTATTTGTCAAAGGGTTTAGATACTACTGACCCTATCATATATGCTTTAATGACCTCAGGCTGATTACATTCTTGGCAAAAATCCAAAGTATATTAGTTACTTGGTAGGTGTTTGTCAAAGGATTTCATTATTGTTTACTTGTGTTAGGCTATTAGCAGCATAATGTCTGACTCACAAGGATCTGGAGACCTTGCATGGAGGCATGGTACTCCCCTTGTTGCTAACAAGAGGAGTTCCCAATGCAACTACTGTAAAAAAAAATTAGAAGAGGTGGGGCCACTCGCCTAAAGTGGCATCTAGCTGGTAGGGATGGTAATGTAACTCGATGTCAAAGTGTCCTTGTATAAATTAAAAGGGCCAATGGCTGAGGTCTGAAGGGTGGGATACAAAGGAAGACAGATAAGAGGGCAGCGAGGCAAGAATTTAAAGATGCATGCTTAGAGAGGAGTTTACCAGTACTCGGCAAGGAGGACTATGATCCAGAGGAGCCTAACTTAGATGACCCTAATTACCAGGATCCAGAGGAAGAGAATGTGAGTGGAGCCATGACGGCCAGTAAACAGACATTAGAGACAGATGAGGATAGTAGGAGGTAGATGTTTAGGGGAGCTAGTTCTAGTAGACATGCTGTAGAGCTCCAGGGTCAGACATAAAGGAAGAAGAAAGAGACAATAGATCTAGATCCCCAGCCACAGATCCCACCACCATTTAGGAGATCTCAGAGAGGCTTAGGCTCCGAGTCATCATCATGACCCCCACTACCATGCCATGGCCTAGTAGTAGATATCCTCTCCAGTTATCATACACTATTCCTCAAGCAAGAAAAAATATAAAAAAAATCTTAAGCATTATTGGACTAACTCAAAGGAGGCAGTTGGGAATGCTATGGCTAAGTGGTTTTTTTTTATAATAATATTCCTAAACATGCTATTACTGGTATTACCAGAACATGATAGATGTGGTAAGTAGGGCTGGCCTAGGAGTGAAGGGGCCCACAACTCATGAGCTCTACAATACATATTTACCACAATACAAGAAGGAATGTAAAGAGTATGTGAAGAATTTAAAGCCATTTTGGGAGACCTATGGAGTTACAATCATGTGTAATGGTTGGACAGGACCTACTAGGTAGTTTCTCATCAACTTTATGGTGTCGTGTAATGGAAGAACAATTTTCATAAAGTCTGTGGATGCTTTAAAGCATAGAAAAGATTCAACATATATTTATAATCTGTTAAAGGAGGTGGTTGCAGAAGTGGGGATAGACAATGTGGTCCATGTTGTCACAGATAATGGCAGCAACTTCAAGAAAGCTAGGGAAAGATTGATGAACAATCACATGTATAAATTATTTTGGACTCCATGTACTGCTCATTACATAGACCATATGTTGAAAGATATGGGGAGTATTAGTATTGTCCAAGATGTTGTAGAAAAGGCAAGACAGGTGAGTACTTTTGTTTACAACCATGGTCATGCTCTCCAATTATTGAGGACAAATTGTCCCCTGGGGAGGGGGGATTTAGTAAGACCAGGTCTGACTAGGTTTGCGACTAATTACATTGCTCTAAAAAGTTTTGAGACAAAAAAAGCCTAATCTAAGATCCATATTTGCCTTAGAAGAGTGGTTTAATTGGCCTGGGTCTTCTACCCCTCATGGTCAGTTACCTCAGCCAACAATTTTAGATGACTTGTTCTGGGATGATCTGAAGAAGGTTGTAATGATATTAGAGCCAGTTGTCAAAGTCCGAAGAATGGTTGATTTACAAAAAAAAACCCACACTACCACATTTATGGGCAGCAATGGACTAATAAAGGCCCAAGTTGTAGAAGCCTATAGAAGGGGTACTGTGGGGTTTATAAAAATCATTAAGAAGCACTGGGAGAAGCAACTCTCACATCCACTACATAAGTAAGGAAATAATTATTTATTTATTTTACATAAATTTAACTTTTTGTATGTTGTAGATGATTTGTTGAATTTGGAAAATATTAATTTTATTCTCTTTAGCATATTATCTCAATCCCAAGTAGCAATACAAAGACAATCTTGGGATGAGACTAGAATTGATAAAAGTAGTTCAAGATGTGGTGGCAAAGCTTAACCCTGATCTACGTATCCAATCAATGCAAATCAAGAGGTCAGTGTTTAGTCTATCTTATGGTAATATCTAATATGTATTATGGCAAGTTACAAGTTACAACATAATGCTAATACCTAAATGCAATGGATTTAGATCAAATCTTTCAGAGATGCAACTGGAAGTTTTGGGAGGAAGGTTGCAATTACTGCACATTCAACAACTGCCCCTGGTGAGTCCAATGGTTCTAATTTTTTTTGTATGAATTATATATTAGTATTTAGGGCTACAATTTTAATGCATCCATTTATGTTATCATGCAGCTGAATGGTGGGTCTTATATGGAAGAGACAACCCAAACCTATGCAAGATAGCAATTAAAGTGCTATCACATATGTTTTCCGCCTCTAATTACTAGCGTAATTAGAGTACATTCTCCCTCATACACACAAAGAAGTGGAACTATTTGGGTGCTAAATGGCTAGAGAGCCTCGTTTATGTCCACTACAATATGAGATTAAGGGAGGAGAACATTCGTCTAGGCTTGGAAAAAGATATCACCTTGATCGAATTGAGTGAGATCTTCGAAATAGACAAAGAGGTGGAAAATCCCTTGTGTGAGTGGGTAAGGGATCAAGCTGAGCCTATTTTAGATGAGCATGGAGGTTGGCCTAGCAGTCAAATTGCCTCACAACTTCGAGTGGGTGTTGATGACTTTATGGTATCGGAGGGTAACATTTATTCACAGACACACAGACCATTTGAAGATGATATTAGTGATGATGCCACTTGTTCACCTACCCCCACACAGACACAGGTACAAACACAGATACATACACACACCAGTGATGATGATGACAATGATATTGTGATAGTAGTAATGGTGGTGATGGTGGTGCAGGTGATGATGGTGGTACAGGTGGTAGTAGAAGTGCAACATTAAGGGAGATAGAACATGACATGGAGAGGCAGCCTGAGCCATAGCTGGATCCCATCAGATTCACAGGGGAGAGTCAGTATCCTGGTTTCACACACAATGAAGACCATGGTGTACGCACTGGTAGAGGATAGCTGGTCCTACATTATGACGTGGAATACGTATGTGATTCAATCAAAGAACTGTTATCAACAACAACAATGGTATCAGGGTCGGGGATAAGATGCGCCTCGACACATGTCATGGGTTTGATTATTTTCGTGGACTTCTTTATTTTGTGTAATTTGAACATTAAAGTTAGTTTTTTAGAATTACTTTTGAACATTAAAGTTTGTTTCTTCATTAGTTCTTAATTTATTATCTTTCTCAATGTTTGCGTACGTTAACATGTTATAGTGTCGACGAAGAATTACCATTTATAATGTTTTTTATGTGCAAATGATTGGGTAGATATGTTACAAAGGTAAAAATTGCATTACATAAAAAAATTGAACTTAAAAACCATGTTTTTTGGCCACCAAAACTTTTTTTTACCTTGTTTCCCCGAAATTTCAGCCGAAACCACCGAAATTTTGGTTTCTAACCTAGCTGAAACCAGGCACGAAACCAAAATTATGATCTTTGATCAGAACCCTGGGTACCAAACATAAACCCAAAAACCCTAAATGCAGAAAAACCACCTGTCTGCCAGGTGTGTTTGCTTGACCCTCCAAGGCCACTAGCTGATCCAATCTATAACCTTTAGAACCATTACGGCGACTTCCCATTAAAATAGGTTCTGCCCTCCCTGTCTGAATATCCGCAGCCACCTTGTGCTTTTCTTCATGACACTCTCCCTACCAATGATCTCCAACGCAAAAGAAACCTGATCGGGGTCACCTGCAACCATCCCGCCATCACTGATGATCAATGACACCTGCAACAAATCCCCATACCCCGTGGTGTGTTGCCCTGCAACCATCACAT
The DNA here is from genome assembly GCA_028583415.1 of Protea cynaroides. NCBI lineage: Eukaryota > Viridiplantae > Streptophyta > Magnoliopsida > Proteales > Proteaceae > Protea > Protea cynaroides. The sequence goes on from CM053268.1 coordinate 74,856,971, forward strand.
GACCTGCTTCTTTTGAAAAACCCATAGGATAACCTAGCCTTTGTGATCTTGTAATGATGACCTTTTAAAAATTTACACGCCTTTTCATTTTATAATGATGACCATAAAAAAAAAGTAAAAAGGAAAAAAAAAAAAAAAACCAAAACAAAACAATACAAAACTTAATTTTTTTTTCCATTTTTTAATTTTTTCTCTCTTTTTTTTTATAATTTTTTTCTTTCTCTCTCTCTTACAAACCTTTGCACACCTCCCTCCTACTTCTAAATCTATAATCGATCTGTCAAACCTCGCTCTAATACCACTTGTTAAAGTGTAAAGTCAATGTTGATGGATGCAGTTTGGGCAACCTAGGTGTTGCATCGGTGGGTGGAGTGATTTGCAATCACAACGGTGAGGTGATTAAAGCTTGCACTGAATACATTAGAATTGCTACTAATTATGAAGCTGAGTTTCATCGTGCTTTGCAAAGAATTATGGAAGCTGTGTCTATGGGATGTTTTGATAAATGGGTAGAGTGTGATTCTGGATCTGTGGTTGTTGGTCTTTGATCTAATAATACGCCATGGTACTTGAAGCAGAGGTGGATTGGTGTGCAGCAGGTTCTTGTTGGGCATAAAATTAGATTTACTCATTGCTTTCGTGAAACTAATTATGTTGCGGATAGACTAGCAAAAATAGCTGCTCATGAAAGAAGGCATTTTGTTTGGACTAGTTGTCCTAGTTTTGTTGCTAGAAAGGTCATGTGGGATGCTTCCCACAAACCAAGATTCAGATTTGCTTAATTTCCATCCCGGGTTTTGGATTTGCTGATGGCAATACCAAAGGTGGATCCTTAGCATAAAGGGTTCCTTGTATTTAATTTTTATTTCTTTCTAATCAAGCAAACACACAAACAAATGATTTACCATGGTTCGGCACCCCAATGCGGAATGCCAACCTCCACTCAGAGAAACATATAATTTCTTTATTCATAAGACTCTACACCTCTCTGCGCATGACAAAGTATCCCCTATACATAGAACTTACCTAGGGTTTTCTTAATAGAGACAATATATAGGCACCCTAGAAACCCTAATCCTACACAACTACAGATTAACCCTTGTATATGTAATTAATTCAAACCCAAATAAAAATACAACTCCAATAACTGTGTGGATCCCACAGAATACAAGACATAACCCAGCAGAAAAGTCTTCTTGAAATTCCAAATTTAATGAATAATATGTTAGAGAAGTTCTCATAAGTAGAGAAATAGTCTTCCCTATGTCTAAGCGTGAGGAATTTTGTCTTTGGGATTGTATTTTTTTTTATGTTAAAATAGGCTGCATTTTTCAAATGAAAATGTTATTGGGAAGTAATACAACATCAACTAAAAGTAGACAGAAGGAATTCACAAGGAAAGTGTGAAGGGTGCTGCTGTAAGAAAATAAGATGAATAAAAGTTGCTAATTATTCTCATTAAATTGGAATATTCTGTTGGCCTTTGTACTGTAATTGTTGGCAAATTGGGCTAACTGGGCCAAGTTTGATGAGAGATAGTGTCTGCAGGACCCCACATGCACAGCTGATAGTGAAATAGGCGATGTGGCTATGTTACAGGGCTATGTTACAGGACACCTTCTGAAGCATAAAAAATGGAGGGAGTCTGTAGAGAGAGAGAGAAAGAAGAGAGAGAAGCCTAAAATGGAGGGAGTCTGCAGAGAGAGAAAGAAGAGAGAGAAGCCTATAGAGAGAGAGGAGAGAGAAAATTATGGGACCTAGTTGTGGGTGGGACGCACTGGTCGCCAGTTTGGCCGAGGACTAGCCATGGCTTGGCATGCCACAGCCGCATGCTAGGCGGCAGCCATGGCATACCTTGCAACAGCAGGCCCGCAAGGTAGCACGGCCCACAGGCCTGCTGCCGCATGGCTATGCCCTCCCCTCTGACACGCTAATGTGTTTGACAAAAGTTCTAGAGTGAGAAGTGGCCAGGCTTAGAGAGAAGCACCATTCGGCCAGTTTCTCCTTCTACAGGGTTTTGGAATGGTAAATATGGTTACAGATGCCATTTAGTATGTTCTCAGGGGTATTTTAGGAAGAGAAGTATGAAGAAGATGCGAGATCGGCCGCCCAAATGAAGCCACGCATGCCAGATTCCAAATCGATGGTTCTGGAGAAGGCGGGCTAGTGTGTATCTCAGCGGTTGCGCTTAGATACTCCCACGCAATTCATGATTAGCCAGACGCAAGTTAAAGAATTGCGCCGCGTCACATGGAAGCAGCGCAATGATCTAGTGTGACGCGCATACGGTGCAGCGCCGCGATTGATCCAGATCCTATGGATCATATTAACTCTGATCTTTGGAGACGCAAATTATGCGGATACGACGAACCAAGTTAAATCCCGCCTTTTCTTCTTAGATCCGACGGTGGAATTCATTGATTCTCTACACAGCCAATCAGAACGCGACAACTTAGCGGCGCGGTGCGACTACGGTGCTGCGCGGGTGCAGGTTTGCTTTAGAAAGATTCCCTTTCCTTATTTGTTATTGGCCGAACTTCAAATTGCCCTATCTTCTTCATCCAAGCTCCAAATCGGTCCGTTCAAATTGCAGCTTCCATATTTTTGGATGCTCTACCTATTGGGCACCGTTGGGAGTCAAGCTAGGGCTGAAAAAAATTGAAGAGGGTGCTTTGAAGCTACAGAGAGGGATTTTGCCAGTTTTTGTGCCCTGTGAGATGATTCATCACCATCTACCTCTTCTCTGTGCATCTATGGATTGCTGAATCCCTGTGAGAGGTTGGTAGGTTGTTTATTTTTCCATTCATGGTGATTGTGGAGGAGATGGGAAGCCTATGTCAAGACGAACTCTATGAATCAAGCTTTACTGTCATTGAAGGCTGTTCAAGGTTTCTCAAACCAGTGTGGAGCATCAAAAGTTATTGCTGGCCATTCAAGAATATTGGTTGTGAGATTTTCTCATTCCCTATCTCTTTAAATATTTTCTATGCATTATATGCTAGTATAGGTGAAAAGAAAAAGTAGAATACCTATCTAGTTTGTGGGTTTCATTGTAGGACAATTCTTATAAGCCCCAAAATATTTTATTTGTGGTGCGTTCAGTGGGTACTGGACACTGGCTTTATGCCTGAATTCTGACATTGTTACGCCCTCTCAGTTTTATGCTGGGAAAGAGACTAAAAGTTGAGTATTGAGTAAGTACGGAGCCCTTGGGGCATTACTTTGTGGATTAGAAATCACATATTGTGGTGGTGAACCACGTAATATATTTGTGTTATATGTGTTTGCTTTCTGGTATATTTTGGAGTGTGTAGAATGGTTTGCAGGATGGGTGTACAAATCTGGTAGACCTGGCCACTGAGTGGTAGCGAGGTGGATTTGTATACGATTGTATGTATTGACAAATCAGATATCCAATAGCTCTAGGCAGCATTGAACTTATCAAGAAAAAGTTTCAGACACTGATTCACCCCCCCTCTCAGTGTCATATCAAGTTCATCAATTGGTATCAGAGCACCAGGCTCAGTGACAGCTTAATCAACAACTGAGAAGATCAGAATAAAGATATGGCACCAGGAGAAGGTTCAAACAAGCCCCCATTGTTTGATGGGATGGATTTTGTTTTTTGGAAAAGGAGAATGGAGGTCTATGTAGGATCTCTTGGTTATGATGTTTGGGCTTTTGTGGAAAATGACTACACACCACATGACACAAATGCTCCCACTACAGTAGACAAGAAGAATTTTGAGAATAATAGAAAGGCTCTCAATGCCATTCAAAGGGGACTGACAAATAGTGAACTGGCTAAAATCATGGACTGCAAGATAGCAAAGGAAGTATGGGATAGACTGATTAACATATATGAAGGAGATATGAAGATCAAGACTGTCAAGCTGCAAACATTCAGAGGTCAGTTTGAGAATCTGAAGATGAATGAGGATGAGACCATTGATCAATACATGAACAGGGTTAATGAAGTGGTCAATTCCATTAGAGGACTTGGTGAAGACTTAAAATGTCATATTGTTTGTCAGAAAATTTTAAAGGTCTCTCACTCCAAAATTTGAGTCAAAAGTATCAGCTCTTGAAGAGACCAAGGACTTGGAATAGGTTACTATTGATGAGATTCATGGAGCCTTAACAGCTTTTGAGATGAGGATTGATCCAGGAACCACTAGTGACAAGCACCTAGCTTTCAAGGCTATGAAGAAGCTGAAAATTTCTGAAAAACAAAATGAGGAAGAAAGTGAAGATGAGGCCACAGCTCATTTCACTAGGAAATTGAAAAAGGGTACAGGAAAGTATAAGAACAAGCTTCCATTCAAATGCTTCTATTGTGGTAAAGTTGGACACTTCACTGCAAAGTACCCAATGAAGGGTAAGTTTGACAGTGATGATGAAGATGATAGAAAAAGCAAGTTTAAAGAAAAGAAAAACTACAACTTCAAGAAAAATATGTCCAATAGAAAGAGTTTTATCTCTAAGAGAAGCATTGAAACCTCAGATGATGACTCTGATGAAATCTTAGAAGATGAGCCTAGTGAGGCTTTGTTCATGGTTTACATTGAAGATTAAGAGAAGAATACAAATAAAGAAAAATTCTCCTCAAAAAGCAATTAAAAAGGCATTGTGGAATCTATCTCTAGTAGTGAAGAAGAAAAAGGGAATGAAATTTCAAGCTCTAGTGATGATGAAAAAGGTGAGGTGAATTTTGAGGAAGAGTTTGCTGCAGCTATGAAGGAACTCAAGAAAGAAAGGAAATATAATAAGCTTGCCTCATAAGAAGTTAAAAAGCAAAAAAAGGTAATTCAAGATTTGAGAATTCAAGTTGTAGAGTCCAAGAAAATTATTGAAGATCTCAAGACTCAGCTTGGATAGGTATCTACAGATCACTCCAAACTAATGACTGAAAATACAGGTTTGAGAGCTCAACTTCAAATACAAGCCCCTGTGATGAGTAAATTTGAAGAGCTTGAGAAGGAATTTATTTTGTTAGAAGCAAAGGTAACTGAGTATGAAATAGAAGAGTTTGAAAGAAAACAAAAATTGAATAAACCTGATGAGCCAAGCAACACTACAATACATCCTAGTAGCAGCAAGCTAGATGGGATTATAAATTTTCAAAGACCTTTTAATGTAAAATTTGGTCTTGGCTTTGAAATAATACAAACTCAAATAGAGAGTGAAGAGACTTCAAATAATACAAACTCAAATAGAAAATGTCCCATTTCTTTTGTGAAAGAGAGTGGAAAGGACAAGGCTGCTATGGTTTATGATAAAAAAAGAAAATCATGTTCTTACTCCATTGACTAATAATGCAAGGCAAGGTAGGAGAGTGGAGAAGACTAACATCTATGGAAGAAATTATCCCAGTGCATCGCAGAGACAGATGAGGTACGTGGCTCCTTCAAGGCCAAGATCTTATTTTCAGGGTTATTGTTATAAATGCAATACTTATGGTCACAAAATAGCTACCTGTAAATTCAATCTGAGAGAAGTTAGATTTGAAAGTAGAAATCAGTTTGCTCCCCTTGAAGAAAATTTTGTTGAATGCTATAACTGTAACAATTTTGGGCATATAGTAAGGAACTGTAGAACCATCTTTCCCCCTATGCCACCTTCACAGAGACAGTATGACAGAATTAGAAGCAAGATTCCAAGACAGAAGCAAGATGAAATATCAAAATCAAATAAGAGAGTTTGGGTTCAGAAAAATAGTTCTTTGGTTGTACAGACAGCTTTCAAGGCACAAAATAGTTCTACACCATGGATTCTTGACAATGGATGTTCGAGTCACATGACATGAGATAGTAAGAGACTTCAAAAACTTCAACATTATGAAGGAGGCTCAGTTAAGTTTGGTAATGATATTGGTGCAAAGATTGTTGGGAAAGGAAGCATTAGCCTCAACAATGGGAAGGTAAAATCTCATGAGGTTCTCTATGTTTCAGGTTTGAAACATAATCTATTGAGTGTCAGTCAGCTTTGTGATAGGGGCCACAAATTAATTTTCAATGATCAAGGATGTGAGATTCGAAGAACTGACAGTGGTATATTGATGGCAACTAGAAAGAGAACGTCAGGAAATCTTTGTACATTGTCTGAAGATTTTCAAGAAAATTGCATGTTGAGCCAAGAAGACGAAACATGGCTATGGCACAAAAGACTAGGGCATATTGGATTTGAAAATTTAATAAAGATTTCCAATAAAAATGCTGTGAGAGATCCCTTCTTTGAAGAAGCCCACCAATGGCATATGTGCATCTTGTCAGAAAGGGAAGCAGACAAGAGTATCATTTAAACCAAAAGATTACCATACTACTCAACCACTTGAGATTGTTCATACAGATCTATGTGGGCCAGTGAGAACACAGAGCATCTCAGGAGAGAGGTACTTTATTTTATTCATAGATGACTACTCCAGGATGACTTGGGTGATGTTCTTGAAAAATAAGTCAGAGGCTCTTGCAAAGATTAAAATCTTCAAAGCTTAAGTTGAAAATGAGACAGGAAAGAAAATTAAGTGTTTGAGGTCTGACAGGGGAGGAGAATACACCTGGAATAATTTTGTAGATTTTTGTTCTGAGAATGGCATCAAGAGACAGACTTTAGCTCCTAGAACACCACAACAGAATGGTGTTGCAGAAAGAAAGAATAGAACTATTCAAGAGATGGTCAGGACTATGTTGATAGAAAATGACATGGGGAACAAATTCTGGAGAGAAGCAGTGCATACAGCAGTATATGTTCAGAACAGGTGTATGTTGAGACAACATGAAGACAAAACTCCCTATGAATTATGGTTTGGTAAAAAAGCAACAGCAAAACACTTCAAGGTGTTTGGTAGTAAATGTTATATAAAAAACAACAATCATGATTTAGGGAAGTTTGATGATAGGGAAGATGAAGTAATTTTTCTTGGCTACTCCACCTCGAGCAAAGCATATAAATGTTACAACAAGAAGCTTGGTAAAATTGTTGAGAGTGCAGATGTGAGAGTTGATGAGCACAAAAATTCAACTACAGAGTCAAACCGTGATCCTCCTATTTTTGAAGATTTGGACAGTGAGAAAAATGACAGTGAAATAAAAAAAGAAAAAAATGTGACAAATGTGCCAGAACCGAGAGCGGTGGTTCATACGTAAGAAAGAGAAGAGCAATGATTCGAGAGGCAGATAGGCAGAACAAAAGTGGCTCAAGCAGAGTAAAAAAGAATCATCCTGACCAATTAATTCTTAGTGATCCCTCAGCTGGTATGCAAACAAGGAAGGAGAGACTACCAAAACAAATGTTTTCTTTATTATCTCACATTGAACCAAAATCAGTTGCAGGGGCATGTGAAGATGCTAGTTGGCTCAAGGCAATGAATGAAGAGTTGGATCAAATAGAGAAAAATAAAACTTGGGAATTGGTGCCAAGGCCTATAGATAAGAATGTTATTGGTACTAAATGGGTCTACAGGAACAAACTCAATGAAGATGGAAAAATTGTAAGGAACAAGGCCAGATTGGTTTGTAAAGTATATGCTCAGGTTGAGGGCATTGATTTTGAAGAAATATTTGCTCCTGTGGCTAGGTTGGAAGCCATCAGGATGTTTCTTGCCTTTGTAGTGCACAAGAACTTCAAAGTTTATCAAATGGATGTAAAGTCGGCTTTCTTAAATGGTGACTTGGAAGAGGAACTATACATTGAGCAACCAGAGGGATTCCAACTGAGTGAGGACCCTACACTTGTTTGTAAACTGAAGAAAGCATTGTATGGGTTGAAGCAAGCACCAAGAGCATGGTACTCAAGACTGGATAATTATCTCTACAAGTTGGGTTTCAAGAAGGGTTTGGTTGATAGCAATTTATATGTTAAATCTATTGATGGTAGTCAGACAGTTGTGGTTGTATATGTAGATGATATCATCTTTGCAGGCCAAAAGGATGAATTATGTCAGGACTTTGCTCAGAGAATGCAAGATGAATTTGAGATGTCCATGATTGGAGAACTATCTTATTTTTTAGGTCTGCAGATCAGTCAGTTAAAAAATGGATTCTTTTTATCTCAGACAAAATATGTAAAAGAAATATTGAAGAAGTTCACAATGGAAGATTATACACCAATGAGCACTCCAATGATGACAAGTTGCAAGCTAAGCAGAGATGATGACTCTCCATCAGTTGACCACACTATGTATAGGTCAATGATTGGAAGTCTACTTTACTTGACTGCTACAAGGCCAGATATTCTACAGTCTATTTGCATGGTAGCTAGATATCAAGCTGGCCCAAAAGAGACACACGTTGTAGCTGTGAAGAGAATTTTCAGATATCTAAAGGGGACTATGGACTATGGTCTTTGGTATGCAAAAAGCAAGGATCTAGAATGATCTTCTTACTCAGATGCAGATTGGGCAGGATGTGTTGATGATAGGAAGAGCACTAGTGGAGGTACTTTTTATCTTGGCAGAAATCTGGTGGCTTGGCACAGTAAAAAGCAGGAGTCAGTGTCATTATCTATGGCAGAGGCAGAATACATTGCAGCTACCTCATGTTGCACACAGGTATTATGGATGAAACAGATGTTGAAGGATCTAGGCATTGAGTCAGAAAAACCTATTTCTATGTTTTGTGATGCCATAAATATATCAAAAAATCCAGTTATGCACTCCAAGACGAAGCACATAGCCATTCGGTATCACTTCTTGCGAGATAAGGTCCTAGAAGGAGAAGTTCAGTTAGAGCTTATTCCCACAGCAGAGCAGATTGTCGACATCTTCACAAAGTCACTTCCCAGAGATCAATTTGATTACTTGCGACAGAAGTTGGGAGTGATTATCCTCCCCAAGCATTGAGGAGCTTGGAGTGAGGGGGAGCAGTGTTTGATTGTTTTTTTTTTTTTGCTCCCTATGTAGGACTCAAGGGGAGTCCATTGGTATTTTTATGTGTTACTATGGTGTTGAGTTGTGTTTTTGGAGCACACATAGGATTGGGAAGATGCGGTGGGCACTCCTATGTAGCAAATCCCTTTGTCCTTGTTGTCAAAGGGGGAGAAATGTCTCATGGTGGATTGAGTAGTTGCCAACAATTACAAAGGGGGGAGATTGTTGGCCTTTGTATTGTAATTGCTGGAAAATTGGGCTAACTGGGCCAAGTTTGATGAGAGATAGTGTCTGCAGGACTGCACATGTAAGCTGACAGTGAAACAGGCGATGTGGCTATGTTACAGGGCTATGTTACAGGACACCTTCTGAAGCATGAAAAATGGAGGGAGTCTGTAGAGAGAGAAAAAGAAGAGAGAGAAGCCTAAAATGGAGGGAGTCTGTAGAGAGAGAAAGAAGAGAGAGAAGCCTATAGAGAGAGAGGAGAGAGAAAATTATGGGACCCAGTTGTGGGTGGGACCCACTGGTCGCCAGTTTGGCCGAGGACCAGCCATGGCTTGGCATGCCACAGCCGCATGCTAGGCGGCAGCCATGGCATGCCTTGTAGCAGTAGGCCTGCAAGGCAGCAAGGCCCACAGGCCCGCTGCAGCATGGCTATGCCCTCCCCTCTGACACGCTCATGTGTTTGACAAAAGTTCTAGAGTGAGAAGTGGCCAGGCTTAGAGAGAAGCACCATTCGGCCAGTTTCTCCTTCTACAGGGTTTTGGAATGGTAAATATGGTTACAGACACCATTTAGTATGTTCTCAGGGATATTTTAGGAAGAGAAGTATGAAGAAGATGCGAGATCGGCCACCCAAATGAAGCCACGAATGCCAGATTCCAAATCGATGGTTCTGGAGAAGGCGGGCTAGTGTGTATCTCAGCGGTTGCGCCTAGATACTCCCGCACAGTTCATGATTGGCCAGATGCAAGTTAAAGAATTGCGCCGCATCACATGGAAGCAGCGCAATGATCCAGTGTGACACGCATATGGTGCAGCGCCGCGATTGATCCAGATCCTATGGATCATACTAACTCTGATCTTTGGAGACGCAAATTATGCGGATCCGACGAACCAAGTTAAATCCTACCTTTTCTTCTCAGATCCGACGGTAGAATTCATTGATTCTCTGCGCAGCCAATCAGAACGCTGACAGCTCAGCGGCGCGGTGCGGCTACGGTGCGGCGCGGGTGCAGGTTTGTTTTGGAAAGATTCTCTTTCCTTATTTGTTATTGGCCGAACTTCAAATTGCCATATCTTCTTCATCCGAGCTCCAAATCGGTCCGTTCAAATTGCAGCTTCCATATTTTTGGATGCTCTACCTATTGGGCGCTGTTGGGAGTCGAGCTAGGGCTAAAAAATTTAAAGAGGGTGCTTTGAAGCTACAGAGAGGGATTTTGCCAGTTTTTCTGCCCTGTGAGATGATTCATCACCATCTACCTCTTCTCTGTGCATCTATGGATTGTTGAATCCCTATGAGAGGTTGGTAGGCTGTTTATTTTTTCATTCATGGTGATTGTGGAGGAGATGGGAAGCCTATGATCAAGACGAACTCTATGTATCAAGCTTTACTGTCATTGAAGGCTGTTCAAGGTTTCTCAAAGCAGTGTGGAGCATCAAAAGTTATTGCTGGCCATTCAAGAATATTGGTTGTGAGATTTTCTCATTCCCTATCTCTTTAAATATTTTCTATGCACTGTATGCTAGTATAGGTGAAAAGAAAAAGTAGAATACCGGTCTAGTTTATGGGTTTCATTGTAGGGCAATTCTTATAAGCCCCAAAATATTTTATTTGTGGTGTGTTCAGTGGGTGCTGGACACTGGCTTTATGCCTGAATTTTGGCGTTGTTACGCCCTCTCAGTTTTATTGTGGGAAAATCTAGGGTTAATATCCTTGTCTGTAAGAGACTAAAAGTTGAGTATTGAGTAAGTACGGAGCCCATGGGGCATTACTCCGTGGATTAGCCATCACATACTGTGGTGGTGAACAACGTAATATCTTTGTGTTCTGTGTGTTTGCTTTCTGGTATATTTTGGAGTGTGTGGAATGGTTTGCAGGATGGGTGTACAAATCTGGTAAACCTGGCCACTGAGTGGTAGCGAGGTGGATTTGTATACAATTGTGTGTATTGACAAATCAGATATCCAACAGCTCTGGGCAGCATTGAACTTATCATGAAAAAGTTTCAGACACTGATTCACCCCCACTCTCATTGTCATATCAAGTTCATCATATTCTTCTCAGAAGAATTTTTCCTTATATAAATTTGACATAAACATTTTTTTTGGTAAGAAGGAAATCTATTGATCAGTGGAACAGGGGACAATCACCAGTTTATATAACCATGGAATGGATAAAGGCCAACTAACCACCCTTGCATTGGTTAGGGCCCTCCTAGCAAGGGTATGGGTTGAAACATCCCCCCCTTGGAACATAAGAAAAGGTAATAGACAAATCAGATGTGAGAAGAGAAAAAAATATCATGGATACCAGACTCAGCATGAACATCTCCATTTGAAGTATGGCCTGAAAGAAAGTTAATCACAGGTAGGCAATCCGATTCCACCTGAATTTTATGAAACCCCAATTGAATGGCCTCATATAAACCAGCCCTGATAGTAGAAGCCTCCCCTGTAGCAACAATAGGAAAAGAGCATTGTTGAGAAACAACAACAAGAAGATTACCAGTTGGGTGTCGTAGCACAAACCCCAAGCCTCCCAACTTCATAGGGCCAGTGGCCGTGTCAAAGTTTAATTTAATAAAACCCTCGGGTGGAGGATGCCAAATGGCTGAAGAATTATTTGAGTTAGACTCAGCAGAAACAGAAAACGAATTGGATCACCTAGATTCAACCGAATTGAGAAACTCCTGCCAATCATATTCAAATCTTCTAATAACAACAAGAGGAGAACTATCAATATGTTCAAAATATAAATCATTTATGCTTTTCTAGATGTGCCAACATATGAAGGAAATATAAGATGCCAATCTGCATTGTTCCCTCTTAGACAAAAGACCATTGCAAACAGTATTCACAAACCAGTCATGAAATTTAACAGATGCTGATTGAGGAACATGAAGAGAAAATGAAGAGCCAAGCCAAACTGCCCTAGAAAAGGGGCAAAACATCAAAAGAGGATCCCCTTATTCATTATCAGAACCACATCTACTACAGTATAAATCAATCAACATTCACCTTTCGTTGAGTGAGAGCTTTAGAAACAGCCAGACCACCTGCACAACAATGCCATAAAAATTCCTTGATTTTAGGTAAGATTTACATCTCCAGATAAGAGACCAGACCTGTTTAGGAATGGATTGCAAGGAAGATTAATGAAAAGTTGATGGCTGAGCTAAAAGAGAACTCTGTTTAAGCTATAAAAGAAAGTGATATACACTCTTAACAGTAGCTTTACCATCAGTAGTAGACTTCCAAATCAACTTGTCATCAACCGGAAACCATGGAATAGGAATTTGACGAATTGCTTCTACTTCAACTGGCTGAAACAATGAATAGAGTAAATCAACTTTCCAAGTATGAGAGGTACTGTCAATAAGCTTTAAAAAAAAAAGTAAAGTTAACATGTCATGGTTTAGTAGAAAATATCTTATGGTCTTCAAGCGCGCCCAAATGCGAATGTGAGACCAACCCAACAGTCATCCCAAATGCGAATGTGAGACCCTGTACCAATTTTCCATATTAAACTTTTAATAAGCACATCACGCCCAACAATAATCCCTCTCCAAGCCCAAGATGGATTATGCCCAATCTTAGCGTGTAGAAGGTCAAATGAGGAAAGTAAATAGCCTTAATTAATTTAACCCAATGACCTTCTGGATTACAAATTATCCACCATGCCAACTTTGCAAGTAAAGCTTGGTTTTGAAGAGCAGGATCTCGAAAACCCAACCCTCCATCTAGTTTTGCATGACATATTCAATTCCAAGACACCCAATGAATAGAATGAGTGGAATTTCCTTTACTCCAATAAAAAGAGGCTGCAGCTTTTTTAAGCTCTCTCAAATGAGATTTAGGAAGAGGGAAGTGGGACTCCACAAAGTTCAACATAGGTAATGCTACAGCCTTAATAAGGACTTCCTTTCCCACATTTGAGAGAAGTGAAGCTTTCCAATTCTGGAATTTGGAAAGAGTCCTTTTAATATAATCAGCAAACAAAAGTTTTTTGGAAGTTCCAAAATCCATGGGCAATCCAAGCTATTTCACCGGACCCCTACCATAAGGAATTTTCAGTACCCTAGAGAACCAACGTCAAAATTTCAGAGGAGTACTGGGAGTAAAGGTAAAGGAGGATTTCTTAAGATTGATTTTTTGTCCTGGGGCTTGACAATAAAGGTCCAAGCAACTTTGAACATTCAAAACTTCATTAATTTTTGCATGGGAAAAAATCAAACAGTCATCAGCAAATAATAGATGAGTAAGTGGTTCAGTTTTGTTACGAATTCGAAGGCCCTTGAAATCATTTAGATGATGGCAAGCATTAAGAACACAAGATAATGCATATGCATACAAAATAAACAGAGCCGGTGATAATGGGTCACCCTGCCTAATGCCTCGTGATGGAGAAAAGGAACCTCTTTTAGCTCCATTAATAATATTGGTATAAGAAACAGATTTAATGCAAGTCATAATCTATGTAATCCATTGAGAGGCAAAGCCCAATCTATCTAGAACCAATTCAATAAAGAGCCATTCCATACGATCATATGCCTTCATCATGTCTAGCTTAAGAGTTAGGAGAAAGGATTTACTGTAAGACCCATACTCCATTAACCCGGTCTAACCGTGTTGCGTCAGGTCTTTCCATCATAACAGGATCAAAATAAATCTGCTGGAAGGGTAGATAGTTTTAGCTTGTTCGGTCCTCGTATTTTGTAACCAGTGAGTCGACCGATCAAACTCAGATCTGACTCCATAGTTAGGAAAGTTTCCTAATTTAGAGAGGTCACTCTCCTAATTTAGAGAGGACTCTATATGGATATTTTTTTTCTTTCTATAGAGGACGTCCCTTGACCCTCTCTCATTCTTTTGCTCATTCCCAAACCCTAGAACTGAAAGAAAGAGAGGAAGAGAAGGAGAAAAAGACTTGGAGACAAAAAAAAATTTGGAGGAAGGAGAAAGAGGTTTGTAGAAAGAGGAATTACCATTGAAATTTTAACATACAACAACATGGATCAACGTAAGTACCTTGACTCTGTAGAAGGATAGATTACAGTAGGTTTGTGGATTGGAGACCATATTGCAAGGAAGATTAGATCCAACCCCATGTTTTGATCCTAAATATTCTTGTGAGGACAAATAACGTCTCTTCCACCCATCTCCAATGGACGAAAAAAATGATTTGGAGTCGCCACCTAAATTAAGGTCTAGGACCTATAAAAATATAGTCTCATCATAAGAAAAGACTTCTATTGACTCATTGACCCAATATATATCGGCTTTGGTCTATCAGAGAATGGGTAAGAGTTCAAGGTACAGTTCGGGAAGGTGTTAGGCACCCAAAGCTGTCCGATCCAAAAATCGGCCTCCTATGTGATTCTACTTTCCTTAGACTCTATTGTTTTGACTATTCATGGTTAATGGATGATGACTAGGGCTCATAGGGGATCCTATGCCAAGTTGTTTAATTCTTCTAACATAGGTTTAGCCAAACATGTTCTCAAAGTAAATAAACAAGTAAATAATGTACAGTAAATCAAACCAAAGATGGTTTGGTGATGGACTGAATCTGAGACGTCCAAGACATCTCAAATTGCCTACGTATTCTAATCCTGAAAATCAAGTCCATAACTTAGTTCGAACAGAACATGATTAAGGTTTATGGATGTAGTTTATGATTAAGCTTTCTTAGATTCAATTATTCAAGTCGAAGTTTATGCTTGATGATGATTGAGATTGAATCTAGATAGCATATGTGGATCTAAGTGAATATGGATATTGGTATGGTATAGATATGGATATGGGGGACCTAAGGATACTAAGATGTGGTACCATACTTGGAGATGTCCTCCAAGTTGCCTACATATTTCAGAGGTCCTGAAAATCAGGTACAACGTAGTTCGTTATTGATGGGTTATGGATATGGATTTTCTAGAACCACTCAGGTGTATTCTACCTTGGTTTAGGAAATGAAATGGGTATTGGGTAGCCTAAGATCACTCAAGTGTACTCTACCTTGATCTAGGAAGGCTAAAATGGATAATATTCTAAGATGACTCAGGTGTACTCTACCTTGATCTAAGAAGGCTAAAATGGATAGTATTCTAAGATCACTCAAGTGTACTCTACCTTAATCTAAGAAATCTAAAATGGATAGTATTCTAAGACCACTCAGGTGTACTCTACTTGATCTAAGAAGACTAAAGGAGTGGCTAAAACCGCTCAAGTGTATTCTACCTCGGTTTAGGAAGTCTAGATGATAAGTCTAAAACTGGTCAGATGTACTCTACCTCAGTTTAGGAAGACTAAGATTTGCTAACCTAAAACCACTCAGGTGTACTCTATCTTGGTTTAGGGATACTAAAATTTGCTGACCTAAAACCACTCAGGTATACTATACCTTGGTCTAGGAAGACTAAGATTTGCTAATCTAAAACCACTCAGGTGTACTCTACCTTGGTCTAAAGAAGGCTATAATTTGCTAACCTACAACCACTCAGGTGTACTCTACCTTGGTCTAGGAAGCCTATTAGGATTAGTCTATATAGATTGAAATGTGGAACCGTGTTTGGGTGTTTCACCAAACTGCCAACGTATCTTAGGGTGCTGCCCTAAGAATTAGGATCCACGTAGTTCGGAATGTGCATTCAATTCATTCATGTGTATATTCTTTCAAGATCATGGTGTGGAACCATGTTTGAAAATCTCACCAAACTGCCTACGTATCTTAGGATGCCGCCCTAGGAATCAGGATCTTTGTAGTTCGAAGTGCGGATTCAATTCATTCATGTTCTTCTTTCAAGATCAGGGTGTGGAACCTAAATACTCTATGATTCGATTCACATCACACCTATCTAGTTCTCTGTATTCTAGAGGAAAATGAGCTAAGGGGTAGGGATCGTCCTAAAGCTACCCTTAACCTAAAACCTTAGTTTTGGAAGTATTGGGCTAGGCTTCATATCTCTTGATTAAAAATTTTCATTTTCATTCTTACCCTTCCCGTGAATGTAGGTGCCTACATGCTCGTCCCCACACCTAATATGTCTTCTAGGTGTACAGAAATGACAGTTCGACAAGGGTGTTGCAGAAATTAAGTTACTGCCAATAATAAATATCATTCAAATATGGCAACAAATAACAGCATATATCATCTCAAAATAGCAATAAAGCATGTGAATCAATATATCAACAAGCATGTGAAAGCATTGATCAAGCATCGATCATCAACAATGTGACCAAGATCATATTTGATCGACTACTCAGATTTGATGTAATTGATCATCATCAATGTGATCAAGATCATATTTGATCGATGGTTCGGATTCAATTAAAACATTCATGAGGTCAATCAAACCGTTCAAATTCAATTAAAATCACTCAAAAATGTAATCCAACTGTTCAAATCACTCAAGATGATAATTCAATCATTCAGATCACTCAAAAATCACTCACAATAAAGATAATCTATCCATTCAAATCAATCGTCAAGACAATCCAATGGTCCACATTCATTTATATCATTCATGATCAATCCAATGGTTCAGATTCAAATAAGATGCTCATGATCAATCCAATGGTTCAGATTCAAATAAAATACTCATGATCAAGATCTAATGGTCTCAAATTCTTCTAAAGCACAATATGATGGAAATCTAACAGTTTAAATCATGCCTACAAGGTCAAACTATGAAAATTGGTCAGACTGATTTTTAGATTTGAACCAGTCATAGGAAAATAATCATAAGATATTCTTCAATCATGTAAAAAATTATCTGTTGTCTTTCAGACTCATGTGGCTACCTTTTGCCTTAAATAATCATAAGATATACTTATGCATGGATTTTCATGATTTTTACTACAATCAATAGATTTTGTGGACCTTTGGAAAAACATGCATATGAGGCTTCATACATATTCAAATTAAGCTTAAAATACATCCTCTAAAAGAAGACTCAGAGACCTAGATTTTGTCTCAAGAAAGAAAATCCTAACAGGGAACCAAAATGGGTGGAATATGCACCACAAGTGTAGGCATATGCACTGGTCAAGTCTGTTCCAGATTCTAATCAGCTGCACCATAAATTCTATATAAAATTAGCCACTCATTGAAAATAGAATTCAGGCATATGGTCATGTAGATAACTGATAGATCTAACACTTTATTAAAAAATATTGTGCAAACAGAAAGATCCTCAAGGCTTAAACATCACATCTCAATCATGCAATTCAATGTGTTCTAACTGACCCTAAAACAGACAATGGTGCACTTCAAAAATCATATGAAATCCATAAAAAATCAGAAAAATCAGAATCTAGTGCCAAATTTTTCATGACTTCATATCTATAACTTTCTCTGAAGGAAGGATTATGAAATTATGGCCATAAATTCTATTTTTATAGCTTTTCCGATGTGGGTTTGTACAATACCCGAGAAGGATAGTAACACCATTGGGGCTTTTTTATCTTGACTTTTTCAACTCCAAACCAATGGAAATTTGTAGGGGAACTTTTTAACATAATTATGAGTATCTCATAAAATTTTGGGCTCGAAATTCATCAAAAATATATATAAGCTGCATGTCCCAAAATCGGATTCCATATCTGAAATTTCAAGATCTGAAATCTACCTTGTAAAAAAATATTAAAATACACAAAAATCATCATATGTTATTCAATTTTTCTCCATTGAGTACTTTAAACATATTCTTATGTATAAAAAATATGAAAAAAATTTCATCTAACCCCCAAAAACTATCAAATTCGATCTACTACCCAATGGTTTTCAAATATTCTAACCGGCCCCATTTAACTGACAGAATGGACTGAACATTTGAGTAGACATTTCTACCCTTTCTATTTCAAACTTTAAAACATTAAAATGAGATAAAGTTACAAATTTGTCCTTTCTTTTAAACATTAAAATGAAACTTTAAAACAATAAAATAAAACATTGAGTTATGGGAATAGTTAAGAATTTCGATCGGAATATTTCAGATTTTAGCTAACCCGAAACGATACTGGGTATCGACCATAATTTCAAATTTCGGTCGAAATTTCTGATTTCTGTCGAAATGTTTCAGTTTTTGGTCTTTACGAAACGAGATGTGCTCTCGGTACCAAAAATACAAAAATTCGGCTAAAATTTCAGTTTCGACCATATTTTTGGTCAAAAAATATGGTCGAAACTCGGTGACATTGTAAGACCCGTGTCAATCTAACCCGGTCATACCACCTTGAAGTAGGTTTACCCATCATGGTTGAGTCAAGTGGACCAAAGGCGTGAAGGAGATCGAGATCCCAGGTATTAAATCGACCCAAAAACACTTAAAATAAGGGAAGGGTCGCATACCCAGCTAAGCGGGGGTCGAACCTCCCAAAACGAAAAGTCGGACCCTCAGTTTTGAAGGGAGGGTCGGACAGCTTAAGACCCTAGGGTCGACGGGATCATCGACCCTCCCATCGACCCTCGGATCCTGCCGAAAATAGAAATTAGGAAATTTCGAGATTTTCGATTGGATTCCTACCTAATCTCAAAGGGGCTTATTTTAGGATGTTTATAGCCTATTTAAAGGACGTTCCTAAGCCACTTTCACTCCTTTCACAACCCTAATTGAATTGAGAAAAAGAGAAGAGAAGGAAAGAGGAAGAAGAAAGGTAAGCAAGAGAACTTAGCAAAAAGGAGAAGAATATCAGAGGAAAAGTAATCTTCTCAGGTATGGATACTAATTCCATGAGTTTCTAAAGACGTTAGGATAGTTATTGGAGAGAGAATGATCTCGGAGAAACCCAAACCATCCATCCATGGTTAGGTTTTCATGGAAAACCATAGGAAGTGCATGAAAGCTATCTAGGTGGGTTATACATGGTTTTAGACCATGGAATGAACGTTTAATGGAATGTAAAACCAAGCCATAGGACCCCAAACACGAAGAATGGAATAAAAAATGGAAATTGGACCAGAGTGCACCGAGGGTCGCACCCAGGGTCGATAGGCCATCCGACCCTAGGTGTTTTTGACCATCGACCCTCAGTATTCGGGAAGTCCAGAATGAGGGGAGGGTCGATAGACCCATCGACCCTAGCATCGACCCTCAGTTGACAGAATGGTTTTTAAATTCAGAATTTATTCTAATTAAATTTTATCGACTTTGTTAGGTTTTCTAGCAATATAATAACATTATAACGATGATTTTAAAGCTTGGAAAAGTATCTTATAGCAAGCTAAGGTGAGGAACCAGAACTCTAAACTAAATTGGTTAATAAGAAAAATTATTTTCTATTTCTTGAGTCCTATGCCATGCTTGATTCTATGCGAATATGTTTGTAATGTGCAAACAGCATGCCATCCAATATTTTTATTATTTGTTCATGCATATTTACTTTATTGTTTATAACATGATGATGATGATGATGATAGGAATAGGCATGTGCTTTGTATGTGTGTGGTTGATGTACTTGATGCGAGCGAGTATCAGGGGGGGTGTGATGAGAACGTCAATAAACGTTAACCTTTGGCGGGTCTCAGCACTTTAGCTCTATCTCTAACTCGAGTCTTGTGCATTAGCATCGTCGTATCACCATTACTTTAGCAGAACTATTATGTTATAGAGTATCAGGGGAGGTGATCTCAGTCCTTGTAGTCTCTGTCTCTACTGGGGGGCCTTAGCTCTATCTCTATGGACATTCTGAGGGATGCTGGGGTGAGGCCTTGGATACACTTTTTGGCATTAGGATTGGTTAGTTGTGAGCCCAGTTTGCAGCCCTCGCCAACAGGGGCTTACATGTTGGTATGGCACTATATAGCAATAAACGTAACCTTTGTTATATAATGTTCATGATTGGGTGCATGTGAGTTGACAATAAACATGATCTTCAGGTAACGTCACACACTCATGTATAGAGGCGGAGTCAATAAACGCGATCTTTGGCTACCTCAACCTTTCTATTGCATACTACAAACTTTAAACCGGACCAAAGATATAAATTGATGTGCATGCATATGTATTGTTGCATTGTTTTGGCTACTCACTGAGCCGTGATGTGTGCTCACCCCTCGACGTCGAATATTTTTAGTTGATGATGCAGGTTATACCGTTGAAGACTATATGAATGCGTCTGCGTACGGGAACGTGGCAGCCATGGAAGTTGAAGCTGAAGCGGATACACACGACTCCTCTTGCGAGTGCAACTCGTGTGTATTTGAATAGATATTTTATAGGTTTCTTTATTGGATTTATTAAGACATGTATTTGGTATTTAAATATTTATGTCTTAGTTGAATACAGAATAATTTGCTATTAAATTCTTAATATCATCTTAGTTTCTCAGTTCATCTTATTATAAGACTTCCGTTATTGTGTATTTACTCTGATTATGATTTCGGATGTGTGTAAGTTTGGATAACGCGGGGATAGCCTATTCGATATCCTGGTTGAACCGTTGGTTATTTAGCGGTTCATCACACCATTCTGGTTAGACCAAAATTTGGGTGTGACAGCTTGGTATTAGAGCATCTCAGGCCTTGCCCGCCGAACTAACATACATTCGAGACAATTGTGAACTGAGATAGGATAAAAGTAAAAACTGTAATATTAACACACTATAAGCACAAGTGATGGTTGAGACAGAACCTAAACAAGACAATAATGTGCATATAAAAGGTGGAACCATATATATATACCCACACAGAAAGAGAAGACCGAAAATTATCCTAATAAGAAAACAATATAGGATATTATCTATAAAGTTGGGTAGTTATCCAAGTATACTAGGATATAGTATAGTAGCAAGAAAGGAGCTTCTGTAAAGCAGAAAAATTTGAAATACCGAGTTGGTACTCACAAGATGTGAACCTCGAGGTAGGAGAGTAGAAGAAGGAGAATGGCTAGTAATGCCCAAAACCCCGGTAGAAAAAGGTCTCGGGCTAAATTCGAAAGACATGGCCAAGTACGGTACCAATTGGTAGCATCACTGTATCCCAACACATGTTAGCTATAATACAGTGCCGACCATACAGTAAGTTCCAGTAATGCGCACCCCAGTATAGAAGTTTGGTGCGCAACAAGTAGTGTATCAAGGTGGTTACCCTTATCAGCCACCGAAGTATGGGATAGCTGCATTATGACAGAATGATCCAACGGGGATTGAAGAATATTTTCTGAAGAAGAAGCCTTAAACGTTTTCAGTAGAGGATCAAATCTAATTGTGGCCATATAACTGGATATGATTATATAGGATGCGGTGCATTATTGATTTACTCTTATGATTATAGAGGATGCACATACCTAATTTTAAATTCGCGTGTCTTGACAGGATACCTTCTTGATTTAACCTGTCAGTTGGAGTTATAGATATTGTTTATTTAGTCTTAGTCCTGATTATACCAATTTGAACCACTCATGATCAACAACATGAACAGAGATATGAACTGAATGAACAGTTAAATGTTTAATCATGTTGAGCGTACATCTTTTCGATTTACAGCTGATTTATTGATGTACGAAATTTTTCTCCAGAATATAATTGATTTACTGATGTACAAAATCTTTCTCCAGATTTACTCCTGTAGTGCCTCGACCAATGGCATTATATATTCAATAGAACCTGTAACCATGAGGTCAAGAACTATAGAATCTCTATTTTCATATATTTGGACGACCGTGCAATTTAATGATCTTTTGATGCCGGTTAGATTACCACATATTTACTCCTGATCCTTGAAACCTAGATTCGCTAGATAAAGCAAGTGGTTGTCATTATGATAATTGAAAGAAGGAAAAGAATTATTTTGGATGCACATTCTGATTCATAAACTCCCTGATCATTGTTGATAAAGATGTGTAGTGATAATGGAATTATTGGAAGAAAGATGATGGGATTCAGATTAAATGCTATAGCCAATGAAACTCAGATGAAGTGATGAAGAATTTGGATAGCGATATCTCGAAGATAGTTTTTAGAATCGGGATAGGCCAATTATGAGTTTTCAAATATGATTACGATCTTTCGGATTAACTAATGCACCGGCAACGTTCATGGAACTTATGAACCAAGTTTTCCACGATATGTTGGATACATCGGTTATAGTATTTATTGATGACATATTGGTATATTCCAAGGACAAGGAAACCCATATCAAGAACCTAAACACAGCCCTACAGCGTTTAAGGAAAGAGAAGCTATATGCCAAATTTTCAAAGTGCGAGTTTTGGCTAAGTGAAGTCGCATTTCTAGGCCATGTAGTATCCGCTGAAGGAATCAAAGTGTACCCCAGCAAGATCGAGGCTATTGTAAAGTGGGAAGCACCAAAGAGTGTTTCGAAAATTAGAAGTTTTCTGGGTCTAGCTGGTTATTATCGGAGATTCTTAGAAGACTATTCTCGGATTGCCGTACCTCTCACCAGTTGGACCAAGAAGGGTGAAAAGTTTGTGTGGACGGATAAATGTGAGAAGAACTTCCAGACACTGAAGACCAGATTGATATCCGCCCCGATTTTGACCATCCCCGTTCCAGGACAGACGTTCACCTTATACACCGATGCGTCGGGACTGGGATTAGGATGTGTGCTTATGCAAGGAGAGCAAGTAATTGCTTATGCTTCAAGACAGTTGAAGGTACATGAGAAAAATTATCCCACTCATGATCTGGAACTAGCGGGAGTAGTACATGCTGTCAAGATATGGAGACATTACTTATACGGGGAGAAATTCCAGATTAAGTTGGACCATAAAAGTCTTACTTATTTATTTAATCAGAAAGAGTTGAATATGAGACAAAGAAGATGGCTGGAACTATTGAAAGACTATGATTGTGACATCCAGTATCATCCGGGAAAAGCGAACGTGGTAGCGGATGCATTGAGCAGAAAAGCAATGATAAAATCTCAAGGAGAAGTTAGCATGACTACAGCAATGTGTACCAACGGAATGGTATTCAATCACGGCAACAAGCAGTATGTGATAGATACAACGGATGAATCAGCCAACCAAGGGTTTATTCATTGGTTTTCGAATATGTTCACGGCATTGAAGATTATACCGGATATAGTGGACGAATTGAAGATAGCTATCAAAGCAGATCCTTATCTGAGAACAGTACAAGAAGATATTGAGAAAGGTAGGACCAACCCTGAGTTCACCTTGGACGACGAGAAGGTACTGAAATACAAAGGAAGAATATGTGTACCCAAAACAGAAAATATGGACATTAGACACCGACTGATGAAAGAAGCCCATACCACCATTTATTCAATACATCCTGGAAGTACGAAAATGTATCATGATCTAAAGAAGTTATATTGGTGGAGAGGAATGAAAGCGGATGTAGCAGAACCAGCATGGAAATGGGACTGCATCACTATGGACTTCGTCACAGGGCTACCATTGACTCCTCGAGTAGTTGACGCAGTTTGGGTGATTATGGATCGTCTGACTAAGACAGCTCGCTTCATACCGATACGACCCCAATATACACTCAAAAGGTTAGAAAAGCTGTATGTGGATAATATTGTTCGATTACATGGTGTTCCAGAAAGCATTGTGTCCGATAGAGATCCATGATTTACTTCCAAGTTTTGGGAAGGACTGCAAAAGGCTATGGGTACAACATTGAAGTTCAGTACTCCGTTCCACCCACAGACGGATAGACAGTCAGAACGTACAATCCAGATTCTATAAGATATGCTACGAGCATGTGTGATTGATTTCAAAGGATCATGGGACGAAAAGTTACCATTGATCGAGTTCGCCTATAACAACAACTATCAGGCTACTATACAGATGTCACCTTATGAAGCACTGTATGGCAGGAAGTGTCGAACTCCTTTGTTTTGGAATGAAGTTGGAGAACGTAGTATTGTTGGACCAGAATTTGTGGAAGAGACTTGTCGAGTGGTCGACATCATCAAGGAAAGAGTGAGAACAGCTCAGAACCGTCAGAAGCAATATGTAGACACTCGACGAAGAGATCTAGAGTTCACCGTAGGTGATAAAGTATTTCTGAAGGTATCGCCTATGCGAGGATTAAAGAGGTTCGGACAGAAAGGGAAACTAAGTCCAAGATATGTCGGGCCGTATGAAATTCTAGCTAAGCGTGGAAAAGTAGCTTCTATGTGAAGTGTACATGACGTATTTCACATTTTTCTATTGAAGAAGTATGTCAAGGACCCAATGCATGTTTTGACAGTAGAATTACCAGAATTGACTGATGATTTGACATTTGAAGTAACACCAACAAAAATCACTAGTCGAAAGGTTCAACGTCTACGCAACAGAGATATCTACTATGTTAAGGTCACATGGAAAAGTAGAGACATGGAAGAGATTACATGGGAAGAAGAGAATGCTATGCGAAAGCAATACCCTCACTTATTTGATTCAGAAGGTACGTATAATTTCGAGGACAAAATTTTTATAAGTTGGGGGGAGTTGTAAGGCCCGTGTCAATCTAACCCGGTCTTACCACCTTGAAGCAGGTTTACCCATCATGGTCGAGTCAAGTGGACCAAGGGCGTGAAGGAGATCGAGATCCCAGGTATTAAATTGACCCAAAAACACATAAAATAAGGGAAGGGTCACATACCCAGCTAAGCAGGGTCGGACCTCCCAAAATAGAAAGTCAGACCCTCAATTTTGAAGGGAGGGTCGGACAGCTTAAGACCCTAGGGTCGATGGGATCATCGACCCTCCCATCGACCCTCGGATCCTATCGAAAATAGAAATTAGGAAATTTTGAGATTTTCGATTGGATTCCTTCCTAATCTCAAAGGGGCTTATTTTAGGATGTTTATAGCCTATTTAAAAGAGGTTCCTAAGCCACTTTCACTCCTTTCACAACCCTAATTGAAATGAGAGAAAGAGAAGAGAAGGAAAAGAGGAAGAAGAAAGGCAAGCAAGAGAACTTAGCAAAAAGGAGAAGAATATCAAAGGAAAAGTAATCTTCTCAGGTATGGATACTAATTCCATGAGTTTCTACAGACCTTAGGATAGTTATTGGAGAGAGAGTGATCTCGGAGAAACCCAAACCATCCATCCATGGTTAGGTTTTTCATGGAAAACCATAGGAAGTGCATGAAAGCTATCTAGGTGGGTTATACATGGTTTTAGACCATGGAATGAATGTTTAATGGAATGTAAAATCAAGCCATATGACCCCAAACACGAAGAATGGATTAAAAAGTGGAAATTGGACCAGAGGGCACCGAGGGTCGCACCCAGGGTCGATAGGCCATCCGACCCTAGGTGTTTTTGACCATCGACCCTCAGTATTTGGGAAGTCCAGAATGAGGGGAGGGTCGATAGACCCATCAACCCTAGCATCGACCCTCAATATACAGAATGATTTTTAAATTCAGAATTTATTCTAATTAAATTTTATCGACTTTGTTAGGTTTGCTAGCAATATAATAACATTATAAAGGTGATTTTAAAGCTTGGAAAAGTATCTTATAGCAAGCTAAGGTGAGGAACCAGAACTCTAAACTAAATTGGTTAATAAGAAAAATTGTTTTCTATTTTCTTGAGTCCTATGCCATGCTTGATTCTATGCGAATATGTTTGTAATGTGCATACAGCATGCCATCCAATATTTCTATTATTTGTTCATGCGTATTTACTTTATTGTTTATAACATGATGATGATGATGATGATAGGAATAGGCATGTGCTTGTATGTGTGTGGTTGATGTACTTGATGCGAGCGAGTATCAGGGGGGTGTGATGAGAACGTCAATAAACATTAACCTTTGGCGGGTCTCAGCACTTTAGCTCTATCTCTAACTCAAGTCTTGTGCATTGGCATCATCGTATCGCCATTACTTTAGCAGAACTATTATGTCGTAGAGTATCAGGGGAGGTGGTCTCGGTCCTTGTAGTCTTTGACTCTACCGGGGGGCCTTAGCTCTATCTCTATGGACATTCCGAGGGATGCTTGGGTGAGGCCTTGGATACACTTTTTTGGCATTAAGATTGGTTAGTTGCGAGCCCAGTTTGCAGCCCTCGCCAACAGGGGCTTACGTGTTGGTATGGCACTATATAGCAATAAACGTAACCTTTGTTATATAATGTTCATGATTGGGTGCATGTGAGTTGACGATAAACGTGATCTTCGGGTAACGTCACACACTCGTGTATAGAGGCGGAGTCAATAAACGCGACCTTTGGCTACCTCAACCATTCTATTGCATACTACAAACTTTAAATCGGACCAAAGATATAAATTGATGTGCATGCATATGTATTGTTGCATTATTTTGGCTACTCACTGAGCCGTGATGTGTGCTCACCCCTCGACGTCGAATATTTTTAGTTGATGATGCAGGTTATACCATTGAAGACTATATGAATGCGTCTGCGTACGGGAATGTGGCAGCCATGGAAGTTGAAGCTGAAGCGGATACACACGACTCCTCTTGCGAGTGCAACTCGTGTGTATTTGATTAGATATTTTATAGGTTTCTTTATTGGATTTATTAAGACATGTATTTGGTATTTAAATATTTATGTCTCAGTTGAATACAGAATAATTTGCTATTAAATTCTTAATATCATCTTAGTTTCTCAGTTCATCTTATTATAAGACTTCCGCTATTGTGTATTTACTCTGATTATGATTACGGATGTGTGTAAGTTTGGATAACACAGGAATAGCCTATTTGAGATCCTGGTTGAACCGTTGGTTATTTAGCGGTTCATCACACCATTCTGGTTAGACCAAAATTGTGGTGTGACAGACATGCTCTGGGTAAAATAAGATGTGAAACCCATCTCTAGAAAATGATTTCACTGGATATAGACCGTGATGAGATATACAGGGAGGATACACGTACTATAGCTCTCCTCTGCCTTCTTGTCCTCTGCTTCATCGCTGCATACTCTGTCTCTTCTACTTCCCTCTACTACAACAAGCAGGAATCTCTATATCAAGTGTTGGATTGAATCAACTCCCACATCGATTGGCGATCTCTCTTCCCTGACGACCTCTGCAACTCAGCTCCTCATGGCATCGTCTGTGACTATTTCTAAGACGAAAACGGTACCATTATGCCTCACATCACAGTGCTCAACTTCGGTTACGTTTCAGATTTCTCTCCTAACCCTCCTTGCACTTTTAATTCCATGCTTTCCCCTCGACTCTCCTCCTTCATCTATCTTCGCAAGCTTTTCTTCTACAGATGTTTCATAGAAACCCAGGTTTCTTTCCCTGGGTTCCTCTCAACCTTGGGTTCTACCTTAGAAGAACTTGTGTTCATCAAAAATCCATCTATGGTCGGGACTCTGACTGGAAAGCTCGGCAATTTCAGGCATCTCAGGAGGTTTATTCTCACCGGAACTAGCATTTCTGGAGAAATTGTGAATTCTGCTCCTCTGGTTTTCCAAAAAAAATTACAGGGAACACCTTCAGCAATGACAGATACTCATCTGTCAGTCGAGCAATCGTGAATTCAGCTGCTAATGACACTTCCACCAAGTACCGATTTCCTTCCACGATCACATCTAAGTATTCATAATCTCAGTTAGAAATCGCCCAATTTTCTCCCATTTTGATTAGAGACCTGCATCAAGACCTCTCTGGATTAATCTACTCATCAACGGATGTTTCAGACTCGGTAACGAATCCATTCCGAGAGATTTGATAGCTATTCTCAGGTACAAAACAAGTGCTTCTTCATATTCCTTCAAACAAAACCATTCTCTGCAACTCACCGCCGTTGGTTTTAGGTAAAGGTGTTTTTTAGTTTGGGGGCATTACAGTCTTTTACCTTTGGAATAAGGGCAATATTGTCCTAATATTTGCAACTAACGGAACTCTACTAACGGATGGGGTCTCTTTGACTAACGGAGGAAAATTTTTGGGAGGTAGATGAGACATTTGGAAACTTTTTGGGTGGTAAATGAAACTTTTGAAATTATTGGGGGTTAGATCGAATTTGACATTGTTTTGGGGGGTTAGATGAAATTTTTTCAAAAAATATCAATCATGGGTATTACAGCATCAACATGCACGCAATATAACATCTCTGATCATGATTTATTAAAAATAGACATATTCAAGCAATTTTCAACATGTTAGCATCATGAAATCATATCAAAACTAAAGTTTTGGTTATAGCAATGGGTGAGGGGTCATGAATTGCAGGTATGTACTAGAAAATAACAATATAGAATGGATTTACTTCTTTGCAGAGAGTTCCCTCTCTCTTAGCTTCTCCTTCTTCCTTCTTTTCTTCTCTTTTGCTCCTTCTTCCTCTTCTCTCTCAATTTCCATCTTCTCTATTTCTTCTTCTCTTCTTCTCTTCTTCTCTATTTCTTCCTCTCTTCTTCTCTTAGACTCTCTCCCCCTCTTTCTCACTTTCTTCCTCTCTTCTTCCTCTTTTCTTCTCTTAGACTCTCTCTCAATTTCCAGCCCTTTTAGATTTCCTTCTTCTTTTTTTTCCCCTTCCTTTTCTCTTTTTTTCTTTTGGAGTCTACCCGTGCTCTCCCTTTTTTTGAGTGTTTTTTTCTTTTTTTTTTCTTTCCTTTCTCTACTTACGTTCTCCCCTCTTTCCTTTTTTTTTTATTTTCCTTTTTTTCAAACTCTTAGACTCTCTCTCTTCTCTATTTTTTTTCCTTTTTTTATGCTCCACTCAAGTTCCCCCCCTTCTCTTTCCTTTTTTTTTTTTTTTTTTTATTTTTCCTTTTTTTTTCTTTCCTTTTTTGTTTTTTTTTCTCTTTCCCTTTCTTTTTTCTTTCCCCTTTTTTTATTCTTTCCTTTTGTCTTTTTTTATCTTTCCTTTTTTTTCTTCTTCTTTTATTCGGATCTCACTCTCCTGTCCTCTCTCTTTCCTTTTTTTTATTTTTCTTTTTTTTTTCTTTTCTTTTGTCTTTTTTTCTCTTTTTTTTTTTTTGTTTTTTTTCTTCTTTTATTCGGATCTCACTCTCCCATCCTCTCTCTTTCCTTTTTTTATATTTTTTATTTTTTCACTCTTTTAATGTATACATGTATCTATAAATATATATAAAATATATATATAATAAAATATAGATACAATCCTATACATAATATATATGGTATATATAATATATAGAAAAATTTCATCTAGACCCCATCAAAGATCGTTAACATCATCTACACCCACAAGAATGCAAAAACATCATCTATACCCCAAAACTTTGGCTATGGTAATCAAAGAAGTCCACTCCGTCAGTAGATTCCCGTTAGTTGCTGATGTCAGCTGAAATGAAACTTTCCATGAACAATACTGCCTTTAGAGTAAAGGTAAAAGACCATTTTACCCTTCTTCTTTTTCTTCTTTCTTTCCTCTTCTTATTTCCTCTTCTGCTCTTCTCCAACAGATGGTCAGATTCATTTGGCAGGAACCCAAGGAGAAATCCAATGAGATCTTTGTCTCCTCCCCTAACACTTTTCTCTCCAATTTCTTCTTCCCAAAAAAGAAAATCGTCGGATTGTTGCAGATGAAAAGGAGGAGCATTATTTTCCTTTTTTTTTTCCAGATTTTACTTGGTCTGCATGCCTCATGCCTGGTCATACACTGTTAACACTGTAACTGAAAGCTTGAAACAACAAAAGACAGGAGAAGAGAAAAGAGGGGCGAAATGAAGGGAAGAACAGATAAGAGAGATCTATGAGTTTTTTTACCATACTGTACGATGGACAGTGATGACAGGTCGAACTTAGTTTCAGAATAAAAAATTGATTTTCAAGAACTTTATTTTTAGAATATTTTAATCATGAAAAAAAAAAGAAAAGCAAAAGAAGCAAGAGCATAAACCATGGCTAGAATCAAACGAACTCTATGGTCCAGTCAAACCTACGGTTGTTCCTTTCTCTTGGTCGGCAGATAGTTTCTTCAACTTTCCTTCCGAATCTTCTGCACAAGGTTCAGTAGGTTAGTAACAGACCACATTTAAAGAAAAAAAAACAACCTGAATCGGGTAGAGATGAAGTGAATCTCACATAAATAGTTTCAGTTAGTTTCGTCGTCGGCGCTGTGTTCACCAACAAGAGATGAGTGTTCACATGGATTTTGGGGGCTTCTAGTGCCCTGATTTGGCCGGACTAGTGGCTGAAGTTTTATGGTTTCTAACAACCCTAACTACTCTGTTTCATGATTTTGGAGAGACGGAGATGGGCAGACCAGTTGCTAAAGTTTTGTGGTTTCTAACAACCCTAACTACTCTGTTTGAAGATTTTCGGGAAACAGAGATGGTTTCCATGATATTTGATGCCAGAGGAACAATCGTCGACCCACAGTTCACCTTCACCGAAAGTTTTGAGGTCGAGATTGACATGGATTGGCCATCCAGCAGCAGGAATTGCCAAGTGTTTTCCAAAACACTAAGAGGTGTTTACCTGAGGTGTTTACCTAAGGGTTTTAATGGTAGAAATAAATGGAAATCTTTCATTTCTTTTGAATTCTTCTACTGTTATCGTTTTCATGGAAGGAGAAATGCTTTTGATCTTTTATTTCTGGTGCATTGAACAGCTATGTGAGTTTTAGTTGAGGATATAAACTAGGGTGGGTTTTAGACTGTGATCGGTGAGAATGAGAATGATGGGGAAATCTTCGCATTTGTTAAATTAGTACTGTATCGCTTCAGTTCATACATTTTGATTCTTGTTTGGTTCTATTTTAGTTCTGCTTATCAGAATGTGAGGAAGAAGAAGGGAGGAAAATGGGTGAAAGGAATCTACATATGATATCGAAGGTCAAAATAGTAAATCAATATAATTTTTTAATTTTTCATTTTATTATATGAGGGGTAAAATTGTATTTTAATAATTTTAGTGATTTTCGTCAGTTAAGTGGACCTAGGTGATGTTTTTGCAATCTTATGGGTGTAGATGATGTTAATAATCCTTGATAGGGTGTAGATAAAATTTTTTCTAATATATACATAAATTAAATACACATGGACTGAACCATTTCAAATTGGGTTGGTCTGGGCTGAGCTGAGTTGGACTAAGTTGGGTTGGACTGAGTTAAACTGATATGGGTTGAGCTGGGTTGGGCCAAGATTGGTTTTTCTCTCTCTATCATTTCATAGACCATTTTCGCCCCCATTCCGCATGGAATTTTCTGATAGTCTCTACCCTAAATTTTCTATGTTCACTTTGTAGAACACTAAAAATGAGAAATACTAGAGCTTGAATCACTTCATTTGGATGTAAAATGGTCAACTTATGAATTTCTGAAGTTTAAATAGGTCAATTCATGATAATTCGGCCAGCAACTCTGCATGGGATGCCTCGAAGACTTCTGCCTAAAATCCTTTATGTCCACTTTGTAGAGCACTAAAAATGAAACATATTGAGACTTGAATCACATGATTTCGACATCGGATAATAAAATTATGAGGAATTGAAGTTTAAGCGGGCATATCGGCATGCAACTTTGCATGGGATCCCTCAGAGACATCTGTCTCAAATTCTCCACATCCACTTTGTAGAGCACCAAAAATGAGGAATAATGGCACTGGAATCACTTTACTTGGACATTAGATGAGTGAGATATGAGAAGATGAAGTTTAAATAATTAAACTTACGATAATTTACATGCAAGCCCCTAGATATTATTAATCTTCAGAAAATATCCTTATTCTTATTTTCAGACCAAAATCGCCATATTTTCTCCATTTGACATCAGAATTGAGCAATTTTGATTTCATTTCGAAGGTATTTCCAAGACCTACGCATCCATGTAGGTTGCAACCCATTTCCTTACTGTGGGACCCATCGAAAATCATGTCCAAGTCGTAGCAAAAAATTCAAACCTTGCATTGGGATTCACCAACTTGCCGTATGGTTTCACTTAAGCTTCTAGACACTAGGGATCATCTCAGCTCTTCTCAAAACACTATAGAGAGTATGCCGAGACTGATCGATTATCATTTTTGAGAGAGTTTCACTCGCCTCCCCTGTACTTTTCCAAACTTTCTCACCTCTCCTACTTTGCTGTTTACACTCCAGTAAGACTTTGTTCAGCTAGGGATGGCAAAAATGGGGTGTTTACAATTCCAAATATAGAATTCATAGTAACATTACAATGGTTAGGGTTGGATGGAATGAATTAAATGATGTATAATGGCCATAGAGTGACCTTAGGATGAATCCCATTGCTGAGCCAAAGAATTGACTCAAAAGGAATTTAGACTGAAAGATAAACCTGGGATTTGACTCAGGAGGTGTCTAGTCCCTTGACCGGTCAACTATATAGGAGACCAGTGAAGCGACCGATGACTCTCAGGAAATCTACGGGGTTTTATCCAAAGGACTCATAGGTCAACTAATGCGTTAGTGGTGACTCAATCAGATAGTATCTGGAGGCCATAAATAGGAGATCGGATAGTGAGTTCGGGTATCAAACTTGATGGAACTGGACACTAATTTAATTCTATTAATTAATTAGGTTTTTTATTAAATCAATATAGTTTCAAAACTTAGAAGAGGAACAAACATCACCCACAGGTAAGGGAATAAGACCTAAACTAATAGGCCAATAACAAGCTACCTTTATTTTCTATTGAATTGATTGATGTCATGCTTATATGATGGTTTGTGCATCTCACATGTCATCTAATAACTGCTATTCTTGTTCATGCATATTTTATTATTCTCATATACTGTTATGATGATGATGATAGGAATAGGCATGTGCTTGTGTGTAGTTGGTGTGTTGAATGGGGAGAGGTTGGAGCATCAAACCATTCATCACATTGACATCGTCATATTCCATTACCTTAATGGAACTAGTATGTCATAGGGTATCAGGGGGTGATAGTGGTGTATGGCTGTAAGCTCTACCAGCAGACCCTAGCTCTATCTCTGTGGGCGTATTGAGGGATGTTGAGGTAAGGCCTTGGATACAAACATTTGATGACATCTAGGATTGGTTAGTCACGAACCCAGTTTGCAAGCCCTCACCAGTAGGGACATACATACTGATATGGGTAGAGTATCAGGGGGTGCTGGTGGTGTATGATCTGTTAGGCTCTAACTCTATCTCTATTCCATAGTGGGTGATGTAGGGCAACGGCGGTGCATAATCCATTGGGCATGCTCACACTCTCATGCATGGAGGTGTGGTGGCCGCCTATCCTTACCGTAGTACATTGCAAGCTTATACCAGACCAAAAATTGAATATGACTATATGCATATGTTTGTGCATTGTTTTATTTTCTCACCGAGCTATGCTGTGTGCTCACCCTACGATATCGTATTTCTTTTAGCTGATGATGCAGGTACGACTGTTGAAGATTATGTTAACGCACCATCGTATGGACACATAGCGGTTATGGACGTGCAGACTATGGAGGACGAGCATGACTCTTCATGCGAGTGCTTCCAATGTGTTTATACTTATATTTAAATTCATATTTTGACTATGGGACATGTAATAGTTTATTTATTATGTTTTGGTTTACTTAGATGTTTACTTATCACATAAGACACTCAGTTCTTTATTGTGTGGAATGTGTTTGGTTTGGATTGTTGGCACGGTCTTATGTAATCTTAGCTTGAACCGACGGTTTAGTGACGGTTCATTCACACTTCTAATTTGTCTAGAATTGGTGTGTAACATTTACCCTTCTTTTCTTCCTCAGATAATGGAAAGCCTCATGAGCCACGAAAATATTATCTGATATCTTCCTATCTTGTATAAATGCAGATTGATTAACTACAATGATATCATTAAGGATGGTTTTGAGATGACCAACCAGAATTTTAGAGATAATTTTCACTACCACATTGCACAAGGTAATTGGCCGAAATGTTCTTGATGTTTGGGTTGTTTATTTTTTGGAATAAGACATATATATATAAGTGTGATTCAAAGAAGCTGGCAGAGAATTATGAACAAAGAAATCAGTCACAAACCTTATAATGTCCTGACTTTTATTCAACCAAAACTTTTGAAAGTATATATGTAGATGTCCTTCAGAGCCAAGTGACTTTAATGGAGCTAAACTGAAAGTGGCAGCTTTAATTTCACTCTCATCTGGAACAACACATAAAGAAGGATTCATTTTAGCCGTAACTAAGGGTTGCACATAAGTAAGAAAATTATTCATAGCAGTCTGCGGAATACCCTCAGAAATGAAAGATGGATAAAAATATTGACAAAAACCTTAGTAGATTTCTCCTTCATTGGAAGACCAAGTGTGAAACCCGCACCCAAAAATACAGGCTAATTTAAAATTTTCTCACGTAATAGGTTCTCCTGCCGATACTAGCCTATCATCTGTATCATCAGTGGAGTGTATGAAACTCTAGGTAAGAGTTAAAACCCTCTTTCTCT
This sequence comes from Protea cynaroides, assembly GCA_028583415.1. Classification (NCBI taxonomy): domain Eukaryota; kingdom Viridiplantae; phylum Streptophyta; class Magnoliopsida; order Proteales; family Proteaceae; genus Protea; species Protea cynaroides. Next base: position 74,891,354 of record CM053268.1, read on the forward strand.
TAGTATATAAACTATGTTCGGAGAAAAATCAGTCGAACCAACCAAGACCTGGCCATCCTAAACCAATTTAGGACAAACGGTCGACCAAGGAGGTCGATAAAATGGGTTTGACCATCTGCCTCTGTTCTATCGACCACTCGTGCCTAGAGTTGGGCCAGTTTGAGTCTAACTTAGTTAGGCCTGGTTCCAACTGGTTCTTAACCAGCCATGATCATCCCAAATCATGTGGGACCAACTTTTGAATGTATTGGAGTATCAATTAACAACCTCCAAGCCTCCTCTATCACTCTTTAATTAGAAATAGGACTCTCAAGGGAAGAGTTGCAGTGCAACTCTAACTCTTGTATAAACTCCTCAGTATAAACTCTCTATGAACCCTAATTAAGAACATTAAAACCTCTGATTCATTTTAGGAGAGAGAGAGTGAATTGGAGCAAGGTTGAAGGAAGAAGAAGAGGAAGAACTACCATTGAAAGCACTCCCTCAAGCTTTTTGCTACAACAGTGCTTAGCATAAGTATCAAGGTAATCTCAAAACCATTCCTACCTTAATTAGGTAAACCCTTAATGATCTTATGAGGTAAAAACCAACCTCTGATCATGTTGGAACAAAGTTCCAGAAGAAGCCATTAATGGATGATAGTTAGAATTATTCAATGATGCTTATGATAGATAAACAAATACAAATATTCATGTAGGACTTTGTAATGATGTATAACATCGAATTATGATTAGAAAGTGACCATTAATATAGTACAGACTCCTAGAATCCCTCAATGAATAAGCACGCACAAGTAGCATCACACCTAAATACTGATGACGAATACTCAAGCACTAGTAAAGTTAATGAAACACACTTGGCTCCTCACCTCATGTGAAACATTACCCAAATAATGAATATACAACCCAAGAATACACCGTTCTAGCATCATACCAGCAATTCCCCATCATAGGCTTCATCATAGCATCTTATTCTATGCCTCAACCACTTCATTGGTTATACACTACCCAATCCCTGATGGGTAAGCACATAGAACAGACTCATCCCTAGGTCTCTCTTGAAATACTAGAGGCTGGTTCCCAACCCTGTCTATTTTCCTGCTCTAGCTACAAAAGGGGCATACCCAAAGTTGGTCCGCAATAAGCCTATGCCAATACCTAAAACCTCTATTGGCAAGGGTTACCTATCACAGAATATTGAAACCTAAACCAAGAAATATTACTAATGTAGGTACCCGTATCCTAGCTTAATGGACCAAGATAAACCTTCCCATTCTAACTATCTGGAACCACTAGGACACAAGCAAATGGCAAACAATCATGTTATCAAACATCCACATGTTATCAAACATTCCATAATTAACCAATCCAATATAGAGTTATATGCAAATGCATGAACAGTTATCATAGTTATTGGATGGCATGTTATCACACAGTAATCTAAACAAGTACCAAGCACATGCGCACAGAAGCAAGAAAATAAAACGCGTACTAATCCCTTACCTGTATCTGGTGAGTTAATCCTTACTCTATTGTAGACAGAGTCCCTTTCCTTGTTTTCCTATGTCGACTTACCTATTACAATTGAGGAATGAATGTTACTTATGATTGTTTAGTCTCGCTTCCGTTAAGTCTAGGGTATCCTCATTAGTCTTAAGACATCTCCTAGAGTCACTTGGTTAAGTCTCAAAGTCCATGGCTAAAAATACAACCAAAATAGGCTTGCTGTTAATAGGTGGTCAATGGAGGTGGTCAATCAACTATGGTGGTCTATCATCTCAATTTTATCAACCGCCTAGGTATTTTGGCCTATATGAGTTCTAGAGGCTTGCACCTCAGTAGGGTCACTTCTATAGGTGTTTTATGATAGGTTAGCTAGAATAGGACGGTTTATCTTAGTCTCTTAAGCTAGGATACGGGTACCTACATTAGTAATATTTCTTGGTTGATGTTTTAATATCCCGTGATAGGTAACCCTTGCCAATAGGGGATTAGGTATTGGCATAGGCTTATTATAGACCAACTTTGGGTATGCCCCTTTCATAGCTGAACCAGGCAGACAGGGTTGGGAACCAGCCTCTAGTGTTTTAGGAGAAACCTAGGGATGAGTCTGTTCTATGTGCTTACCCATCAGGGATTAGGCAGTATATACCCAATGAAATGGTTGAGGCTTAGAATAAGATGCCAGGATGAAGCCTATGATAGGGGAATACTAGTATGATGCCAGGACGTTGTGTTCTTGGGTTGTATCTTCATTCTTTGGGTAATGTTTCGCATGAGGTGAGGAGTCAAGTGTGTTTCATTCACCTCACCCGTGCTTGAGTATTCATCATTAGTATTTAGGTGCGATGCTACTTGCACATGCTTATTCACAAACTATTAACCTTAGTTACTTATCATGCATTGTGTGCTTGTGTATGCTAATTTCTCACTGAGCATGTGGTTTTACTCACCCTTGTACGTACACCTTTTTTTTTATATTGTTTTATAGATAACTTAGCTGATAATGATATTTTTGAAGATAAAGAACCTGAAAAAGATTCTCATGATTCCGCATGTGAATGTGACGATTGTCTTTATGGTTCGAAGACAATGTTTTTTCTTAAGAAAAGAAGACTTTTATGTCTAAGAGAGAAGATTTTAGTAGGATTATTCCTTAGGACATTAGTTTGTTATTAGTTTTGTTCTGAGCATTGTTTGACCCGTGAGTTTTATTTAAGTATTCAGTACTTAATACTATTTATTTTATGTCTTGGTTTAAAGATAGATAAACCTTTATTAAATTTATCTAACACAATTAGATTTGATTTATCAGTTCTTAGTTATTGATTTCTGTTATTATTTGATTTGCACTCTATGATTCCCATATTCTATGTTGTGGTTAACGAAAGAGTTATGATATGTGGTGACTATGAATGGATTCTACTATGGTAGTACTTACACAGCGAGGAAACCATGGTCATACCAAAACACCAAGGTTTTGGGGTATGATGGTATGATAGTACTTGCACCGCGGAAAAACCATGGTCATACCAAAATGCCAAGGTTTTGGTATGTGACACCAAACACCTGAATTAAGTTTAATTTGAGTAGTTCTATTTTTTTGGCGCCTGTGTATAGTGATTGCATGGAAAAAACCTGTGTTTACATCTCCAAAGTGTAACCAGTCAATGCGGGCTTTTGGCTTCCAAAGAATTTCTTCCCTGAATAAAAGCTCTTCTAATTGGGATAGAAGGGAATTCTCCTTACCTTGATCATAAGATGAACCCTACTGATTTTTAGATGAAAAAAGTTCTTTTTTGAGTTATTATATGTTGGCCTGAACTCTTCCAAAAACTTCCTTGTTCCAAGTCTAAAAAAGCAATTGAGTATCAATAATCTTTTGTTCTAAAACCACTGCTATTGAACCAGGAGGTTAGTAGCCCCAATACTGCTTAACAACACCCTTGCAGCCTTCATGCCATAGCTAGATGGCTTTGAAGTGAAAAGGTTAGGTTCCAGAAAAACTTTTACCCCAAACATCCAAAACCAAAGAGCTATGGTCAAAACCCACCTTCAGTTTAATATAAGCCAAAGCAAAGGGAAAAGATGTTTTCCAAAGAGAATTAACAAAAAATCTGTCCAACTTAATTGTAAGACCCATATCCAAAATTCCCACCCAAACCAGATTTTCACTATGCCAGGTCTTACCTGGTTAACCCTTCGTAAACAATGACAATCGAAAGCTAAGTAATGACCATGGGGTCAGAATGGGATTACTCAATGGGATAAGGTGTACAAGGAAACCCTAGATACCCTTGTGCTTGAAGCCCTTGGAATAGGCTCACTTAACTAAACTCAGAGCCACTTTTTGGCCTAACTAGAGGCACAACTGGATGAAACACCACCAGGTAGACTACCTTTGATTGTGTACGAATAACACGTGGGAGAGACTCTCTCTCTCCTCAGGATTCTATAAATAGGGGACCCCAGTCCCTCATTTCTCTCCTTGGACATTAGGATTCATAGAGGAGGCATTGGAGAGTGTAAAGGAGCTCAAGCTTGTACCCTAGCTTCTCTCTTCTGAGGTAACTCCATCATTTCTTCTCTTTCTCCCTCCTTCAACGCTAATGGGTAACCTAATATGAGACTCCACCTTTAATGGCCACCAATAATGATGGTGAGCTAAACCTACCAATATTGGTGGTTCACTCCTTGGTGGGATTGTCCATCTCTCTCTCTCTCTCTCTCTCTCTCTCTCTCTCTCTCTCTCTCCCTCACTTCTAGCATTATAATTTTCATAATGATGGAGCACTCTACCATTAATGGCTTCCATGAATAGAATGCCAAGTTTAGCTAAGAACATGTATCGTATTCCATACCACAAACCAAGGTTGACATTGCAGCTTTAGGAACTCCAATGTCTTCACCAAGTGTGGGAAACAAGGCTCTCACTAAGTATAGGAGTGTTATGGTAGTAGTGACCAAGACCGTAACCATGGGAACCTTCCTCTGGTTCGTGTTCAGTTTTGGACATAGTCCAGACGCTTGGTCTGCAGGCTAGGTCAGGGCCACTACCTCCGAAGGACTAAATGAACCTTAACTTAGGAATGTCTATATCAAAGTGAGCCAGAGGCAGAACTGGCGTATACCCTCCGGACGTATTCCAGAGCCTCCTTACAATGGGGGGTCTATATACTTTATGCTTATCCAGAGGAAGTGCCGGTGAGAATACCATCTGACATTGCCTCCAGAAGTGTATCCATTGCCCTCGGTAATGGATATCTAATCACAGGGAAGTTATGTAGAGGTTGTACTAGATGACACACCATCCATCACACCATCTGTTTCATTTAAGAACTGGATAAAACATTCTAAGTATTGTGGGAGAGGGAAGAATCAGAGGTTGTACCACCCGGAGCTTCCATCCATATCTAGCCCTACCAGCCAGTAAGCCTAGCTAGGACCTTATGAGACCAAGCCTTGGATCCCAACTTATCTAGGGAACCAGGTATGGACTACTAGAACCTGCCCATGCTAATTTAAGAGACATGAAAGCCAAACTAATGAAACTATTAAATTAATGTAGGTAATCTGACTTTGGCTAGAGGCAAAGCTGCCTGTCAGATTCAAGGTTCAACAACACCCTTGGTGCCTACAAGTGAGGGGTCGAGTCCTTAGAGTTTGAGCATGTGTAATGTGCATTAATTATTGTTTTTGAATTATAACATGTCTAGTTTTATGCTTTATAACATGCCATCCAACAACTGCTATGTATGAGTATGCATTTTCATAACAACTATAACTATGTACGTTTGGAATGTATGCGTAGCCATGTATGATGGTGCGTATGACGTACGGATACCCAGGTGAGGGTGATGTGCGGATGCACGGACCATGTTGGGAAGTGCTAGTACCTTAGTAGAGGCAAGGTAAACCATGGGAGTGGGGAACTTGGGGTCTCTACTAGGGTACAACCTTGTTAAGGATAACCATGTATGATGGTTCATGTAACGTGCAAAACTCAGAGGGTGATGCACAGAACATGAATCATGTTAGAGTGCTAGAACTCTAGTGGGGACATGGTGATCCATGGGAGTGGTGCCGAGGTTTTTTTCTGTGGTGCAGCTTTATTTACTTTCACATGCCATGTCTCGCTTGCTTCATGTATGATGGGTATGATTGGTGATTGGTTGGCATTGATGTGACTGTTATGTGCTTGGTAACATTGTGTCACAACCAACACTCTAACGGGAGCATGGTAGTTTACGGGAGTGGTGCCAGGGGTCTCTACTGGGGTGCGGCCCCTTTTACTTTATGTATCTCATGCGTTACTATTACCCATGGTTGTATGTCTTATGCTTTAGCGTGGTGACTTACCAGAAGGGAGGAGGTTCGGGTGTTTAGGAAGGGAAAATGCGAACATGTTCAGGAAGGGGGGTATGCGAACAAGTCCAGGGGTGGTATGGTTCAGACAGATCTCTGTTGGGGCACACCAATGATCATGGGGCTTTCATACTTCGATGAGCATTATTGTTGTGTTTACTTTCTTGTTGATCATGATGTGATGATGATAGGAGTGCATTGATACTCAACTTCTCACTGAGCTGGGATGGGAGCTCACCCCTTGATATCGAAATCTTTTTAGCTTTAGTTGCAGGTACCTTTTGGGTTGCTGCTGACTAGATGGAGCCTACTATGGTGGGTAACTCCTCTCTCGATGGAGTTCTATTGAGGGATCAACCCAAGGGGTGTCCCTGCAAGGACTGTATCTATGGGACCTGATGCAGGACTTTATCGACTTCCTTCTATGTACTTGAAGATAAACGGTGTTTTAGTCTATCTACCGCGTGACATTCATATTTAATTTTTGGAATATTATGTAGTAAATTATGATGTGATAATGTAAGAATTTTTTGAAAGACATAACAAACTTATTATGATACTATATCAGTAAATAACATCTGTTACCTTATTTTATGCTTCCCCTATTACTACTCTGATATTCAAATATTATTGTTTGTGGATATTGCATGCGTAGACTGTGGGATTCGTATGGTAAATCTTAGGGTTGATCGATTGCTGAAATATTTAAGTTGACTATTGGGTTAACCCAGATATCACGTTTGATTCTCCAGAATGGGCTGTGATAACACTTGGTATCAGAGCAAAACCACTTTGATTCTACCTATGGATTTTTCATGCGCACGTATTTCCACATGTCTATAACAGATGCATAGGTACTAATATAAAAACTATGTACAAACCAACAATAGCAAATAGGTTATGCCAAAAATAAGAAATAAGAAAGAGGATAATATAAATTATGAAAAGACATTAAGGAAGAAAATGATGCATATCATGTAGTAAAAACAAAGAAAATCATACATATATATAACCAATTTATAAGATACAAAAATGGGGATACGGCCCACAACCCGAGCAGTTATCCCAAGTACAAACTATCAGCACAAAAGAGTGATAAATAAAAATGTCTAAACAAATAAACTGTCATGAAACAGATGGGTACAGTCCACACCCTAGATAGTTACCCTATACACATGATGTCTCAAAAGAAAAAAGGAAAAAGGTAAACTCAAAGAGCTAATGGTTGGGACCCACTAGGAAGAACTGATGATGAAGGCCCATCTTATGGGATAGCAGGTGGAGGTACACTTGGAGGAGCAGGAGAAGGAGTAGGACGTCAGACATAATGGTGCATATTGCCAGCAATAATCATGGCATCTCGAATGTAGCCCACATCCCTCTCAACGGTATCCAATCAAGCTATGATCATTTACTGCATGCGCTCCTGGTTCTTTTCCAATCTCTCCAACTGATCGAACATGGTTCTCAATATGTCGACCAGTCGAGCCGTGGATTAGGTGGTGCGACAACCTGAAAATTGGTAGCAGGAGGCGCATCCTGAGCCTCAGGGGCAATATCCTCATCCATGTCATCCTCCTCAGTCGAGCCGTTGCTGCCACCATCACAGCCACCATCGCTGCTATCAGTGCAACTCTCATCCTCATCTGAGTCACTCTCTACCTCATTACTGGTAAATGGATCAGGCACCTCCTCTATCACTGTAAGCCTACGGCGAAGGTGTGCACCTGTCCCAGTACTAGCTCTAGGCATTGAAGATGAAGGAGCTATGGTGGATGTAGAGGCTACTGTTGCCATTGTTGCTGTTGTTGCTGCACGACAGAAAGGCTTGTTTGCTTTCGAAGACCTAGCCCATACCTCATACTCAGGGTCCGAAAGAACCACCTCGTACAGTTCAATCTGCACTATGGTCTTCCAATCAAAGTCTGATGACTCGTGGCCATTATCTACAGTCTCTCCCTCTAGGTCCACCCCACAGATGCAAAAGTTGCGAGTCATGATGTGACCATAAAGGAACTTGCTCCTCTTGGTCCGGTGGGTAGAAGCATGGATGATGGTGCGTAAAATCAGATATGGCAAGCACAAAGGCTGATGGATGTAAAGACTGTGGGTCACAAACATACCAAACTGGCTAAGTTCCTCGTGATGTCCACCCCGGGGTAAAATGTTATGCTGAACCAACTGGCTAAGTACCCTCTGTATAGGTCTAAAATCTGACTCCCTATTCTTCTCCTTGCCCAAATGCTAGGGCTAGATCAAGTCCCTTCTCATTTTTTCAAATTCCTCCTCATCTAAGTCAAGTGGTCTTTGGGGACCTTATATATTCGATCTCCTCCCGGAGCAACCTCCAACATGATAGCCAACTACAGGATCGTCAATGTGATATCCACACCCTTGACTCTCCTGGTGATGTACCACTCCCCTATGGCTTTATAGGTGCCATATCTCAAGTTGCAGTAAAAGAGGTGAACCAAGTCTGGGTACACGTCATCCTTGATATGCATGGTGGGCGACCACCCAAATCGGTTGAAAGTCTTGCAGACTCGGAACTGGTCTAGGTCATCAAACACCGCACATCACCCGGCCTCCACCTTGGTCTCTTTGTACTTATCCCAGTATTGACTTTCCTGGTAAGACCTGAACAACTCGATGTCAAAACCTTGTATGCTCCTAGGAGCCTCTCTCCTAAAAGAAGAAGCCATAATGACTGCAGGGAACAAGAAAAGGGATTAGCAAACAAGTAAAACAACAAAGCGAATGACATGCAATGCAAACTGGTTCTGGCTACCACAGTTATGTACCTATTTAATAAAGGTCAGGGCTGTAGAGCCAAGTTAAGCAGGTGAACTGATTTTAACTCTGTAGAGATGGTAAACCCATGTCCCATATCATATGGTTGGTATCCCCATGAAGATTATACCACCGAGGACCAAATGGACTGTAGAATGGTGTGGTGGGCATGGCTTGTAAACTTTTGACGGTGCCCATGGGTTTCACCATTGGAACTCGTGAAAACCACACAAAAACAACAAACAAGAATCAAACTTTGGATGCATGACCAGTTCAGTCTGGGCTATACCACTATCCACTTGGGCTCTGATGAAGAAATCAAAATTTTCAAACGTTTTGATGGGCAGCCCTTATGGGTACAAGGGATGACTAATTTGGGTCGAGTGCCTCAAGTGAGTGTGTTTATGTCACTTGGTACCCAACAAGCAAGATTTAGTAATTTGGCTTTTCGAGTTAAAATGTCTTTTTGTAAAAAACATTTCTTAATGGTGTCTATATTTGGAGAAGATGGGATTTTGTAGAAATTTTTTTGGAAGGATATTAGAGAAAATTTGCATTATAAAATTGAGATAGTTTTATTTATAATAGCGTTGGGTATGATGCTTGTTGATCATGGTAATGACTTTGAACTACTTTTTGGGATGAATGCATTTGTATTTTGAAAGGAGTTTGAATGAAAAATGCGGGTTCTTCACTCATGCACTTCATGTACTGATTGATCTGAAGGAAAGTTCTAAACATCCTTAATAATGATGTGTTAGTTCCATTGCTTCTTCCAGTTTGATCCATATCTAAGAGATTTGTTGTAGCATGTCTTGAAGTAATGATTTCTATATTCCTGGTCCTAAGGTAATGGAGGTAAGGAACTTCCCTTTATTCCTTTTAAGTGACGTGATTAAGTTTATTTGTTTTGAGCCTGTGCTACACATTGTCTTCTTGTATAAAGTTCAACATATTTTCTTGTAATTGTGCACTCATTGCAATGGTGCACCTAGGTTGATCTCCATCCCATTTTACCCTTTAATTGTAATGGTGGTTGTATTTTTTTTTTCTCCTATAAATGAAAATTCGAGTTTTGAGTTGGTGTTTTTTATTCGAAGTCTAGAGATGTATGGATGTAGTGGATAGATGTATGGATATAGTGGATGTAGTGGATGTTGGAGTCTACTAAAATGGATATTTATGTGACTCTACTATTCAATGGAATTTATTACAAAACACTATGGTCTATCTGTCCTATTGTGGTTGCATGTCGAATGCACCAATTTATGTATTTCTTTACAGACCTAATTAATAAAATGTAGCCTGGGTAAGTAAAGGTTGATCCCACAAAAAGTGATTTGATCAAGATTTATATTCTACTCAAACTAAATATACTAATTAATGCTAAGCAAACACAATAACAAAGGGGGATTTTGGTTGGTTGAATTAAATTAAAAGTAAACAAACAGAATTTAAATGGGAAAATAATTAGAGAGAAAGAATTTAGTTCTTGCTTCAATATTCACCCACACATGTAATAAATTAATCGCAACACTACTCTCTCCTTCACAATTAGAATTTAAGACCCTACATAACAATAAGCTCTATTATCCGAGTTTTTCCTTGATTTTCTCTACAGAAACAAGCTCTTCAGAGAAATCTAACCATTCTTTACTAAAAAAAGAAAGATCTAACCATTGAACAACACTGAATAAGCTCCCAATGTTTAATCAATGGCAGCATTAAGTAAGTGGAAAATAGATCAATCTACACAATAATCACATACAAGTGGAGATTATTTAACTTAGATTATATTATTCACAATGATGAGATAAAAACTTAGACATAATCATCTACCACTGTTTGCTACTTGTGATTAGAACTAGAATGATTACATATCATAGATTATAGATCTAGCAACTAATATTAATCTAATCGATTTAGCATGCCATTACTGAATTATTCAGACAAACATCATAGATAAAGATAAAATAATAACATAAGAAATTTCAATAAAAGAGAGAAGAAGAACATTATTGAAGAGGGATTACACCATTGACATGAGTTTGAGTTTTAATATCCCCTTGAACCAAATGAGAAAACAAGTCAGACATCACAATCCTTTAAGAGAAAGAGAAAATTTTCTAACAAGAGTGAGTGATTCAGGGGTACTATCTTTAACACCAGTGCGCTATATATAGAGCATTGGCAATCCTTTGTAGCTTAGAATTCCTTCTTTGTTTGAAATTCCTTCTTTGTTTAGAATTTCTTATTTTTTTATAATTCTAAAATTGTAAGGTTTCCTTTCTTCCTTGGAGTCTTCTAAAATTGTAGTTTTCCTATCTGACTCAAATATCAAATTAATTTAACCTTTTCTATTGTAGGTTTCCTAACTTGAGTAAGAAACTCTTTATGAAAATTTCATCCACCGTTGAATGCTCTAATCAGATCGTACAGCTACTCCGATTCGGATTCGGATCAGATTTTTGTGTCAGACTTTGAGGCAACGTTTGGAGGCCTAAACGAACTTGGATTTTTTTCCATAATACCATTCTGAAAAGCTTGAGACATCCTCTATAATTTTACTAAAGACCACGTTTCAATTCTGAAACTCTTTTTATGTCAAAAACCTATATGAAGATCAAAACGTCAATATTAAGAATGTTGAAATTTTCTTATCTTTTAGCAATTAATTCACAAAGTCTCTAAAATATGTTAAACTTATAAAATAAATTTTAATTAGCTCAATAAATCATAAAATGTATTAAAAAGTATAGTGTAAAGGGAATAAAAATATAAAAATCACACACTTATCAAATACCCCCACACTTAATTAGTTTTTGCACGTCCTCTGGTAAAGAAAAATATAAAAAAAAATAAAATAAAATCTTAACTAACTTTCGTAGGAATTACGATTACACTTAGCACGTGCAACAAGATTTAAAACCCCAAGATCACCCCTAGTGGATGAGTTGTGTCTCGTGAACGTTTTTCAGAGAATAAACACGCATAATTCATATAAAAATTTCAAACTTTAACTTTGGTATTTAGGAAAAAGAATATACACACATCGTATTAGTCAAGACACTCAACCTGGGATCAAGAAAATAGGAAAACTCCTGTAATTAAACTTTATAACCTCATATGACTCAATTACTAAGCACACATCTTTAATTAGGGAATCTTGTTATATCTTTCAAACATATATTTCTTTAAGGTAAAACCTGTAGTAGCACACTAGCAACCAAGACCTAAGATTTAAAGTTTATTTGATCATATTTAGATTTCAATATTTTTATTATACATTTCTTTTCCACATTCTTTTTCTCTAAGGTGAGTCCACTACTGTTGGCTTAAGTGCAGGTGGTTATGCATTCCCATATTACTTACGTAGCTTCGCTTTTTGCATATATCCTTAAGGACATTAATGCTAGAGAGTATTTTTTTTTCTTTTTCAATAAATCTCATCCAAAGAATTTCAATCAAGACACCTCACTTCCGGAGGTGAAATGCCCTTTCTAGTTCCAAGAACTCTTATTATTACCTCATTTTTTTTAAGAAGGCCTCAGTTTTAATCAAAGGCTTAAATTACTAAGTAAAACCATAAAGATTCATACCTTTAAGTGAGGTAATATATATTTTCTAACTCGATTCTTATGGACATTGATGTTAGAAAGTTTTTTTTTTCCTTTGCAAGAAATCTCATCCAAGGAATTTCAATCAAGACACCTCACTTCTTGAGGTGAATTGCCGTGGATAGTTCCCAAAACATAAACTCTTATTATTATCTCATCTTTTTTTTTTAAGAAAGTCTCAGCTTAAATCAAAGGCTTAAATTACCAACTAGAACTATAAAAGATTTATACCTTTTAAGTGAGGTAATATATATGTTCTAACAAGATTCTCACCTCAAGATACAAACTAAGTTCTATCCTCACATTAGTTTTTATTACTTCGCATGTGATGGTGTCCGAAGTTTTTTTCTCCTTCCACTTTTGTGTCAAAAAACATAGAAAGAGTGTATGACTTTACCAAAAGCCAATGTTAAAATTTTTGCTCTTTGGAAATAAAAATAAAAACTAAAAATAAAAACATGACACAAAACAAAACTAATAAAAACTAAATAAAGCTAAATAAAGCTTATAACTTTAAATAAAACTAAATTTTCTATGACAAATCCTAATTTCTCCCCTTACACTTAAATCTAACATTGTTCTTAATGGAAAGTAATAACGCAAAAAAAAAAAATTAATAGAGGGAAGAAAGACAAATTTATTTTCTTGGGTTGCCTCCCAAGCAGTGCATTTGTTTAATATCGTTAGCCCGACTCTAGCTTGGTCCATCACACCTCATAAGTAAGATCGTCTAGTCCCACTTCTTCAACATTGTTCATTTGAAAACCATCATAGTAAGGTTTAAGTCTGTAACCATTCATCTTAAACATTTTGTTTGTTTTTAAGCTCTTTATTTCCACTACACCATGATGAAATACCTTAGTCACAACAAAAGGGATAATCCAATGAGAATGCAACTCACCTAGAAACAACTTTAACCATGAATGAAAGAAAAAAACTTTCTAGCCAATAACAAAATTCTTTCTAGAAATCATTTTGTCGTGAAAGGCCTTAGTTTTTACTTTGTAAATGCTGGAGCTCTCATAGGCATCACTCTTCAACTCCTCTAGTCCTTGCAGTTGCAACTTCCTTTGAACACTAGCATTAGTCATAATCATATTGCAATGCTTGACTACCTAATAAGCCCAATATTCCTTATGAACCCTTAGCATTCAAACCTACTTCTCTTCCTGACTAGGTATCAAAATCATCGCAATTACCTCCATTTTATGAAATAAATCCAAAATTTCCTTATCCTTATTTTCCTTCTTGGATTTTGCAAATCTGCTAGGAAAGGGAGGGGGATTAACCTTAGAAAAAATGGAGGGGTTAGGCATTACCTTAGGTTAAGTTGTTATTCCATCTTTCTCTATTTCTTTCTCAATTTCTTCTTCATTTGGGATAACAGGAATCACCTTTTTTAGCTCCTCAAGTTCCTTACCACTTCAGAGTGTTATTGCATTCACACTCTCTTTTGGATTCATAACGGTTTGTGATGGTAATTTTCCTCCAACCTAAGCTTCTAAACGATTTACAACAATTGCCATTTGACTCACCCGACTCTCCGGACTCTGAATACTTGATCTTGTTTCCTTTTGAAACTATTAGGTATTTAAAGCAAGATTTAACTATGTCCTTTAATGATGAGTTTGAATTCTGAGAGACAGGTGGCCTGGGTTGGAATTTGGCTGTCTATTTTGATAGAAGTTCTACCCTGCTAGTCTGTTTCATTCATAGCACATGTTTGGATGAACTCTCCAACCTAGATTATATGTGTTAGAGAAGGGATCATATTGCCTTGGTGGTCCAAGAAAATTACTAGTGGCATTGGCTTGTTCTGTGGGTCCTTCTTGAAGTATTGGGCACATATTAATTAAGTGTCTTGGCATTGGACATAACCCACAAATTTTTACCTACTGCATATTCCCTATTGCTATTTGTCTAACAAGAGAGGTAAGGTCAAATAATTATTATCCAATGGAAGAAGAATTTACCTCATTTACCTTTCTGATCGTTGCGTCATTCCTTGCACCAAACTGTTGGGAATTAGTAGCCATGTTTGAGATTAATTTTTTGGCAGCTTTAGGTGTCTTATTGACTAAAGCTCCTCTACTTGTTGCATCTATCATATTCCTTTCCATGGCAATAGACCTTCATAAAAATATTGAATTAGGAGTTGATCACTTATCTGGTGGTGTGGATAGTTGGCACATAGTTTCTTGAAATACTCCTAATATTCGTGAAGCATTTCTCTAGTGTACTGTCATATGCCATAGATTTTCTTTCTAATGGTGGTGGCTCTAGATGTTGGGAAGTATTTTTCTAAAAATAATCTTTTAATTTCATTCTATGTAGTGATCGTCCCAGATGGTAGGTAATAGAGCCAATCTTTTGCATCATCTGATAATGAAAAGGGAAAGGCTCATAATTTAATCTGTTCATCCGACACTCCTGTTGATTTTATGTTTGAACACACTACATGGAATTCCTTCTGATGTTGATTTAGATCTTCACCTGTAAAACCATGAAATTTAGGCAACAAATGAATCAAACCAAACTTAAGCTCAAAAGCGACATCCAAAGTAGGGTATTGAATACACAAAGATTGTTGGTTAAAATCAGGAGTAGCCAACTCCATTAATGTCCTGTCATTCTCAGCCATGATTTCTTTTTGTTTAAAGTCACCCGAAGAACTTTCAAAAATAAATCTTGTGAGAGGGATCGATATTCTTACTGTCGATTTCTGCCTAGCTTCTTTTTTTATCCAATGCACAGTCTGCTCAAGCTCTGGATCAAAATTCAGATCACCTTTTTGGGTGGATGGCATCAAAGTCATAAGCTCATACAATTAGCTAATATACTTAAAAATAAAGAAGAAAAAATTGTTAAAACGTTAAAAACAACAATTGTCGTTTCCTAGAAAATGCTACGGTTTGAAAATTTTTAAACTTTTTTTAACCAAACCAACAAAAATAATAAACTAAACTGAAAGAAAATATTTCGAAAGGAAAATATGTTAAACAAAAGGAATTTAAGTAAGGAAAGATATAAAAACTAATCAAAATTCACTCCCCAGCTACGACACCAAAATTTGGTTGCGTGTCGAATGCACAAATTTTAATTATGTATTTCTTTACTGACCTAATTAATAAACTGTAGCCTAAGTAATTAAAGGTCGATCCCATAGAGAGTGATTTAATCAAGATTTATATTCTACTCAAACTAAATATACTAATTAATGCTAAGCAAATACAATAAAGAAGGGAGATTTTGGTTGGTTGAATCAAACTGAAAGTAAAAATATAGAATTTAAATAGAAATATAATTAAAGAGAAAGAATTCAATTCTTGATTCAATATCGACCCACACATGTAATACGTAAAATTAATCGCAACGTTATTCTCTTCCTCACAATTAGAATTAAAGACCCCACATAACAATAAGCTTTGTTACTCAAGTTTTCCCTTAATTATCTCTATAGGAACAAGCTCTTCAGAGAGATCTAAGCATTGAATAATATTGAATAAGCTCTTAATGTCTAATTCAATGGCAGCATTAAGTAAGTGAAAAATAGATCAATCTAAGCAATAATCACACATAAGCAGAGATTATTTAACTTAAGTTATATTATTCACAATGATGAGATGAAAACTTAGACATAATCATCTACCACTGTTTGCTACTTTTGATTAGAACTAGAACGATTACGTATCACAAATTCTAGATCTAGCAATTAATATTAATCTAATCGATTTAGAAGTCATTACTGAATTATTCAGACAAATATCATAGATAAAGATAAAAGAATAACATAAGCCATTCCAATAAAAGAGAGAAAAAGAAAAACATTACTGAATAGGGATTACACCATTGACATGAGTTTGGGCTTCAATATCCCCTTGAACCAAATGAGAAAACTAACCAAACATTACAATCCTTTTAAAGAAAGAGAAAATTTTCCAAAAAGATGAAGTGATTCAGAGATACTATCTTCAACACCAGTGCTCTATATACGGAGCATTGAAAATCCTTTGTAGCTTAAAATACCTTCCCTTGTTTAGAATTCCTTTTCTAGTTAGGATTCTAAAATTGTAGAATTTCCTTTCTTCCTTGGAGTCTTCTAAAATGGTAGTTTTCCTATCTAACTCAAATGCCGAATCAATTCAATCTCTTCTATTGTAGGTTTCCTAACTTGATTCAAATAACAAATCAATTCAACCTCTTCAATTGTAGGTTTCTTAACTTAAATAAGAATTTTTTTATGAAAATTTCATGCACCGTTGAATGCTCAAATCAGATCGTACGGCTGCTCTGATTTGGATTTCGATCAGATTTTTGTATCAGACTTTGAGGCAATGTTTGGATGCCCAAATGAACTCAAATTTTTCTCTATAATATCATTCCAAAAAGCTTGAGACATCCTCTATAACTTTACTGAAAACCACTTTTCAATTATAGAACTCTTTTTACGTCAAAAACCTGCATGAAACTCACAATGTCAATATTAAGAATGCTAGAATTTTCTTATCTTTTAGCAATTAATTCACAAAGTCTCTAAAATATACTGAACTTATAAAATAAATTTTAATCAGCTTAATTAGGCATAAAATATATTAAAAAGCATAGTGCAAAGGGATTAAAAAAATAGAAATCACACACTTATGATATTGTATTGCATTGCGGCGCTCATGTGAATGCCGTTATAGACAAATTTGTAATGGAATTTCTATGATGGCATAGAGATTGTTAACAGATGATTGCAAAAAATGTCATAACTAAACTGTGATGCCACTTTTAGCGGCAATAAATTTATTCACTGGCGTTTATTGGATTTGGTGGCATTTCAAAATGCCGCCATTAAGCAAAATTATTGTATACACAAATGTTTTTACACAAAAAAAAGTACATACACATGGCTATATACTATTCTTTTTTTTTATTGTTATTGTTAAGGCAAAAACTCATTCTCTCTACCTATTCTATAGGTTAATAAAAGTGGCCCACCCTATCACACCCTAATTCTGATCGAACCAGAAGTGTAAATTAACCGTCATATGAATCAATGGTTCAAGTCAGGATCACATAGGACTATGCCAACAATTAAACCACACATATCCACATCACAATCAGATATAAATAATAAATATAACAGAAGTCTTTATTAATATGAACTAAGTAACTAATGTTAAATAAATAAGTAAACCAATTATCCAATGTTAACCAAAACATATTTTAAATATCTATTACAATTATTATAAATCCAAATTCAAAAGTAAAATACTAAGTATAAACACAATGGAAACACTCGCATGATGAATCATGCTCATCCTCTACCACTCATCCTCTACCACTAGTATGTTCAAAGCTGTCATAGGATATTGCATTCATATAATCTTCCACAGTAGTACTTGCATCATCAAATAAAAATATACAACTTTGTGGGGTGAGCTCATAACTTAGCTCTGTGAGAAAATAAAACAATACAACTAACATATGCATGATGTCATATTCATATCTTTGGTCTGTATAAGTTTACAATATACTATGGTAAAGATAAGCGAACACCATACCTCCATATACGAGAGTATGAGTAAGCCCAACAGATCACACACCGTTGTCGCCCCACATCACCCACTATGAGATAGAGATAGACCTAGAGCCTAATGGATTATACATCGCCAGCACTCCCCCTGATACCCTACCCCATACCAGTATATATGCCTCTACTGATGAGGGCTTATAAATTAGGTTCATATTTAACCAATCCTAAATGTCATTAGATTTGTATCCATGGCCTTACACCAGTATCCTTCAATACGTCCACAGAGATAGAGCTAGGGTTCACCGACAAAGCTACAACCAGACACCGCGATCACCCCCTTGATACCTTATGACATACTAAGTCCGCTAAGGTAATGGTGATAAGACGATGTCAGTGTGGTGGATGTTTGATGCTATAACCTCTCCCCATCTAACACACCGACCATACACAAACACCTGCCTATCCTCATCATCAATATCATGAAAAAAATATAAATAAATATACATGAACAAGATATATAGCAGTTAATTGGATGACATGTGAGATACACAAACAAATACACAGATCATGGCAATAAACAGTTAACAGAAACGTAAGGGTAGCTCATTATTAACCAATTAGTTTAAGTCTTGTTCCCTCACCTGTATATGATGTTCATTGCTTCTCAAGCCTTAGAGACTGTCTTGGATTAGTAGAACACCTAAACAATTAATAGAATTTAATTAGAGTTCCATTCCGTTAGGTTACAGTAGCTTGATTCACTGTCCTTTCGGGAAAATATGCCTTCCGAATATTGTCCGATCCCGTGACCGATCTTGCATTGGATGACTGATCAACCATCCAGACAAACTCTGTCAGACTTCTCGAGAGTGACCAGTCACCTGACCGGTCTAGCATCTAGCCGACTAGTCATAGGACCGGACAACCCCTGAGTTGTACTCTAGGTTGTCATTTAGCTTGTCTTCTCTTAGAGTCATTTCTTTGGCTCTTCAATGGGATCCATCCTAAATGATACTATGATCATTAGTCCTTAGGGACTAGTCCTTCAAGGAACCCTAATTTCTACAGTTTGTTTTGGGGTTTTACATGGGAGATCTTGTAATTGTAATCACTATGTTGGGTTTGGTCTACCAATACTGTGATCGACATCCCAATCCTAATCAAGTCCAAACCTTCTATAGAATAAAGGACTTACCGTTGATTCCTCTACATAGTGGGTTGGAAACTGTTGGAAACCAACAACAACTCTTCTCTATAGAGCTTCTTTTCCTTCTCCAAAGCTTCTTCTTTTTCCCCAAAGCTTATTCTCCTCTCTTCCTCTCAGTTCTAGGGTTTGAGATTGATCAAAAGAGTAGAAATAAGTGGAAAAACATCACTTATATAGAGGGTAAGTTCCCTTTGAGAGTGGGATTCCAATTAGGAAGGAGTCCTACTCAAATTTAAAAACTTTCCCAAACTCAAAGTGGGTTTCTGGGCTTAACCGATCGATTGTCCGATCGCCCAATCCACAGATCGAACAAATCTATTTGTCCAGCCTGACAACTTACGAAAGATCAGTTTTCATACTTGGCTTTGTGGTTCCTTCATCCGGTTGGTTCGCTTGAGCCGATTATGATGGGAAGACCTGGCATGACATGGTTAGACAGGATTTGTGGATTACAGGTCTTACAACTCCCCCTTAAAAATAAATTTCATCCTAGAAATTTGTACATACCTTCCAAGTCAAACAGGTGAGGATATTGTTTTTGCATGGTATTTTCCTCTTCCCATGTTACCTCTTCCATGTCTTGGCTTCTCTAGGTTACCTTAACATAATAAATATCCTGGTTTCAAAGATGCTGTACCTTTGGACTAGTGATCTCGGCTGGCACCACTTCAAAAGTGAAGTCATCAGTCAAATCCTATGGATTTGCAGTCAATATGTGAGACGGATCTTTAATGTACTTCTTCAGTAAGGACATGTGGAACACATCATGTATACCAAACATAAACGGTGGTAGCAAAAGCTGATACTCCACTTTTCCATGTCTTGCTAATATCTCACAAGGTCTGATGTCTCTAGGACATAACTTCTCCTTCTTGCCTAACCGTTTCAGACCCAGCATAGGTGATATTTTCAGGAACATTTTGTCACCTCTGGTGAACTCCAGGTCTCGACACCTATTGTCCACGTAATGCTTCTGACGATCTTGAGTTGTCTTAACTCTTTTTTTGATCTGGTCGACTACTCGACAAGTCTCATCAACAAAATCTAGCCCCACTATTCTTCATTAGCCTACACGAAGGGGTCCGATGTTTCCTACCTTATAATGCCTCATAGGGTGACATCTGTATAGTAGCTTGATAGCATTGTTGTACCCAAACTCAATCAATGGTAACCTCTCATCCCAAGCTCTTTTAAAGTCAATTGCACAGGCTCAGAACATATCATCTAAGATCTAAATGGTTCGCTCAGACTAACCTCTGTCTGAAGGTGAAATGCTATGCTAAATTTCAATTTCATTCCCATTGCTTTCTGTAGACCCTCCCAAAACTTTAAAGTAAAGCGTGGGTTTTTTTCTGACACTATGCTCTCGGGTACACCATGTAATCTGACAATGTTATCTACATATAACTTTGTTAGTCGCTCCAAGGTATATTGAGGTTGTATAGCAATGAAGCGAGTTGTCTTTGTAAAATGATCAACAATCAATCAAACTGAGTCAATTGATCTGGGAGTCAGTGGTAATAACCCAGTGATGAAGTCCATAATGATGTAATCCCCCTTCCACACTGGCTCAGGCAATGGTTAAACGTACTGGTTTCTGTCTTTCAACCTTCACTTGCTGATAGTTTAAACATTAAAATACGTACCAAGCCATAACTACTTTCATACCTCTCCACTAATATAATCTCTTTAGGTCATAGTACATTTTAGTGCTTTCGGGATGTACTAAATATGGAGTATAGTAAGCTTCTATCATTATCCTATTTCTGATGTTCGAGTTTTCACTTTCAGGTATGCACAACCTTCCTCTGTATCTAACTACCTTCTGTACATATCAAGGTTAGGTTTATCTTTCTCTAAATCTTCCTACACAGTTCTTAGATACAGGTTCAATAGAATTAGAGCTTTTACTTCATCCATCAGGTCGGGTATGATCTCAATGCCGCAAACATAAGCAATAACTTATGGATCAGTCCTTGCTCTATCAGATCGTCTGGAGACTCCAATAAATGTTGCACCATATTACTCTCTCCTTTAGTGGCTGATACTGTAGAACAGATAGCAGTACTCATAACAAATTCGCCATTTGGCTTTAGTACTCCCTTTCTACTCAATGCATCTACAACCACATTAGCCTTTCTAGGATGATACTGAATATCGCAATCATAATCCTTCAGTAGCTCTAACCATCTCCTCTGCCTCATGTTTAACTCCTTTTGAGTGAAGAGATAGGTAAGGCTCTTGTGATATAATTTAATTTGAAAATTTTCACCGTACAAGTAATGTCTCCAAGTCTTGATTATATGAATCACCGCTACTAATTCCAAGTCATATGTAAGATAATTCTTCTCATGCTCCTTCAGTTGCCTTGAAGCTTAAGCAATCACTTGTTCTCCTTGAATTGGCACGTACCCCAAACCCAATCCAAAGGTATCTGTACACAGTGTAAATGGTTCTCCTAGTACCGAAATGGTCAAGATGGGAGCCAATATCAGCTTTGCTTTCGGGTTTGAAAACATTCTTCACACTTGTCAATCCAAATGAACTTTTCCCCCTTTTTGGTTAGCTTGGAAAGTTGCACTGTGATCCTGGAGTAGTCCTCTACGAACCGTCTATAATAACCAGCTAAACCCAAGAAACTTCTGATCTCAGCAATGTTCTTAGGCGCTTTCCACCTTACAATTGCTTTTATCTTGCTAGGGTCTACCTTTATCCCTTTCGACGAAACTACGTGACCCAAGAAAGTCACCTCGTTTAGCCAGAACTCACCCTTCTTGAATTTGGCATAAAGCTTCTCCCTTTTCAGTCTTTGTAAGGCTGCTCTCAGATCCGTTGCATGAGTCTCTTCAATCTTTGGAATTTATCAAAATATCATCTATGAAAACTATAATCGATGTGTCCAACATGTCATGGAATACTTGATTCATGAGCTCTTTAAAAGATACATGTGTGTTGGTCAAACCAAAAGACATAACTAGGAACACATAGTGCCCGTACCTAATTCAGAAAGTTATCTTCGGAATGTCGCTTCCCTTAATCTTCAATTGATAGTATCCTGACCGTAAATAGATCTTGGAGAACATCTTTGCTCCTTGTAGCTGGTCGAACAAATCATCAATCCAAGGTAATGGATATCAGTTCTTTATCTTGAGTTTATTCAATTCTTGGTAGTCTATACACAGTCGAACACTACTGTCCTTCTTTACGAACAACACTGGTGCTCCCCATGATGAAATCCTTAACCAGATAAAATCCTTGTTTAATAACTCCTATAGTTGAATCTTCAATTCCTTCAATTCAGTAGGAGCCATCGGATAAGGTACCTTAGACATAGGTGCCACCCCTGGTATTAAATTTATGACAAATTTAGTCGCTCGATCAGGTGGCAACCCGAGTAAGTCTTCTGGAAACACATCAAGAAATTCTCGTACAACTTTATTATCTTTCATCCATGGTGCTTCCTTGGTAATATCCACCATAAACTCCATATATCCAACTCCCCCCCTTTTTAAGGCATCTCTTCGCCTTAAGTATAGAGACAATAAGCTTTCGTTTATGAGGAAGTTTGGTTCTAATGAAACCAAATTCTGCATCGTCCTTGCCCTTGAACGACAACTTCTTCTCAGCAGAAAGCAGACTCACGGAATGCTGGAATAGCCAATCCATTCTTAAGACGACATCAAAGTCTGTCATCTCGAGCTGAACCAGGTTCGCATCCAAGGTCTATCCATTAATAAGACCTGGACATGGTCCATAACATTCAACTAATACAACCTCTAGTCCCAACGGAGATCTTACTAACAACTTGTGATCTAAAGGCCTGATGGGTACGTCCAATTTCTTTCCAAATGAAACAGACACGAAGGAATGGGTAACTCCTGAGTTAAAGTGTAAGACCCGTATCGAACTAACCGGTCTTACCACCTTGTACCAGGTCTACCTATCATGGTCGAGCCAAGTGGACCAAGTGCGTGAAGAAATCACAAGACCAGGTATGAAGTCTAACCCAAAAACAGCAAATGAGAGGGTAGGGTCACATGCCTAAACATGTAGGGTCGACCCCACCTCAACAGAAGTCCAACCCATGAATTTCTAGTCATAGGGTCACATGACTAGAAAAAGGTAGGGTCGACGGATTCTACTTCCCTATGTCTGACCCTACGATGACAGATTGAACCGGAAATTAGGAAACTTTTCTAATTCAAAGGGGTCCTTTCCTAAACTCATTGGGACTTATTATGGAGGGTTTTTCTCTATAAATAGGACGTTCCTTAGCCAATTTTACTCCTTTAGAACCCTAATTGAAAGTGAGAGCAAGAGAAAAATAAGGAAGAGAATAAGAGAAGGAAACTTAAAGAAAAAAGACTAAGGAAGAGGAGGAAGTTCAGAGAAACCTCTGAATTAAGGTATGAACCTAATTCCCTACCTGAATAAGAGAGCCTATAATAGTTATGAAGAACATAGGATTAGGAGAAACCCAAATCATCCATCCATGGACAAGTTCCATGAGATTCCATGGAGGAAATCGTTATGGACAATAATAGTGTGTAACTTGTAGTTTTGAGCCATAGAACAATCATAGAATGGACCATGAAAGTAAGCCAAAGGATCCAAACATGAAGGGATGGACTTTAGAATGAAAGGTCGACTCAGAATACGTGTGGTCGCACGTAGGGTCGAATGATATCCGACCCTATGAGACCACAGGATCGACCACATGCCCTCGGGAAGTCCCAAGGAGGGTGTGGTTGCACGTAGGGTCGAATGGTATCCGACCCCACCTGCGACCCTACACTCTAGGGTCGCAGAAACTGCTACCCTAGGTGCTACCCTACCTGCGACCTATAGGTTCTGTTAATCTAAATCTATTGGAATTAATTCTAATTAAAATCTATCAACTTGTTAGGTTTTTCTAGTGATTTAAAAGTGATTCATAAAGCTTGAACGAAGATCTACGATCAATCAAAGGTGAGGGAACAAGACCTAAACTAATTGGCTAATAATAAACTAATTTTATATATTGAGTCCAATACCATGAATGATTCTATGTTTGTATGATTGTAATGTGCATATCACATGTCATCCAATATTCTTGTTATTACTGTTCATGCATATTTAATTTCTGTTTATTTATAATATGAGGTTGATGATGATGCTAGGAATAGGCATGTGAATGTTTGTGTGTGGTTAGTGTACTTGATGCGAGTAGGGCATCAGGGGAGGACGTGACACTGTGGTTCAGCCTGGTCACCAAACTCTAGCTCTATCTCTACTTAAGTTTTGTCCACTAACATCGTCGTATCGCCATTACCTTAGCAGAACTATTACATCGTAGGGCATTAGGGGAGGTGGTCTCGGACCGTGTAGTCACTAACTCTTCCGGGGGGGCCTTAGCTCTATCTCTATGGACGTATTGAGGGATGTTGGGGTGAGGCCTTGGATACACTGTTTGACATTAGGATTGGTTAGTTGCGAACCTAGTTTGCAAGCCTTCGGCAATAGGGACTTACGTATTAGTATGGGTAGAGCATCAGGGGAAGTGTGATGCGGTGTGGTCCTAAGCACTTTAGCTCTATCTCTATTCCATGGTGGGTGCATATGGGGGTGGCAATGGTGTTTGATCCATTAGGCGGTTCCACACATTCGTGTATAGAGGTACGGCGGCCACCTATCCTTTCTATAGCACATTACAAACTTATGAACCAGACCAAAGATATTAATTGAATGCATGCATATGTTTGTTGTATTGTTTTGTTTGCTCACTGAGCCATGATGTGGGCTCACCCTTTCGACATAGAATATTTTTAGTTGATGATGTAGGTACTACTGTGAAAGACTATATGAATGTTCCTGTGTACAAACATGCTACGGCGATGGATGCAGACGTTATGATGGAGTCGCATGATTCGTCATGCGAGTGCAACTCATCCTCAGCATCACCTCCATGGACCCCTACTCCTTTTGCTGCTGCTATTGCCGCGGTGTCTGCAACCTCTACTCGAGTACGAGGACGCACCAGAGTGTTCCTCTCATCATCACTGACCTAAGCATCCCACATACCCATCTTACAGATGGCCTCCCAGTCAAGATCCGATGAGAAGGTCTTCTCCTGAATCCTCTCATCTACTAAATCAATGTATAGGCGGGTAAGCAGTGTAGTGATCAGACATCCATAGGGTAGGTTTCCCAACTGACCAGGCAACGTAGTGCGGATCATCGTCTGGATAATAATATAAAGAAGGCAGACAAGCTGCTTGGTGCAAATGCAGTAGAGGAGATACTGAGTCAACTGTGAGATCCTATCTTAGTGTCCACTCTGGGGAATCAGGTTATGCTGGATAATTTTGTAGTACACCCAAGGCTATGGACGTAGGTTGATCACTTTTATCTCCCAGCGATCATCTCACATGAGCTGACTATCAATCTCAGCACCCATCTCCAAAGATAGGATTGGGGTTCCTTGGGAGCACAGTACACCAAAGGACCAACTGCTGGTAGTTAAATGAAACCTCTACCCCTTTGACGTAGCTACTGATCCTGAGCTCCCTACCCCTCTCGGTGTCATTGTGATCCCCCACTACCTGGAGATTGCAATAGAACTGCCTCACCAAATCAGGACAGGTACAAGCCTCATAGGTGATCACAGGAAGCCAGCCCATGTCACCAAAAGCACCCTCCACGTTGAACAAGGCTAGATTAGCCAAGTTCACACAGTGACCCCGTTCTACCTTCTTACGCTCATAGTGAGCATACTGAGCTTCTGCCTCGTTGGAGCGGAAGCGAATGGGGTCATGAGCCCTAGGAACCTTGGTACGAGCCATACTATCTGTCAAGACACAGAAAAACAAACAAGATATTAGTAATGGTAAAAAACTCAAAAATTTCGGCATTATAACGGCATGATTTGACCAAAGGCCTCATTTTTCACCCAAACAACTGGGCAGGAGGACTTACATAGGTTCCAAACCATCCTGCAAAGCTCATATAGTTGGAAATTTAATCTAGAAAGATTGAATTTGAAGAAATTTTAATAAATTCAAAAAATTTCTAAAATTAGGTAAAAAATGGAAAAATTCAAGTTTCTCAATAACCAACCGATGAAACTCAAATATTTTTTAGGGCTTTCATCCATTGGGTGACCAATAGCAAAAGCCCCCAATAAAAATTAAATTTTTACGGTTAGAAAAAGTTTTTTACGGTTAGAAAAAAATTTTAATTTGAAGAAAACGATGTAAATGGACGAAAATCTAGTTTAGAAAGCTTAAAAATGGAAAATAGTAGAGAGCATACCTGAAGAGACGGAGAGGGAGTCGTGAATGGAAGAAATAATCACCAAACCCTAGGGGTCAATACTGTAGCAACTCAGGGGAAGCGAGTTGAGTTGTAAGAAAGGAGAAAGAATGGGAAATGAATCTAAAATCGGGCTTAAAAACCTAATTTTAGATCGTAGGGTCGCAAAATTCGACCAAAATGTGTGACCCTACAACAGACCTTACCATCGACCCTAAGCTTTCGGTGATCTGACAGAGAACCGTGGGTCGAACCTAGGGTCGGACATAGACCGACCCTACAATCAACCCTAGGCTCTCAGTGGTCTGACAAAGAACCATGGGTCGGACCTAGGGTCAGACATATACCGACCCTACCATCGACCCTACGATGGAAAATACACTATTTTGTCAGAATGACTTGAAAAATTGGAAATTTAAATTGGTTAGTTGGATTTTTACTTGGGAAAAACTTATAAAGATTTCCTTACATGTTCTATGACTATTTTTCAGACACTACCACCACTAGGACAAGAAATGGCTAGGCGTAGAGTGACCAGACAAGGCCGTAACCTAATTCCACCACCACCACCTGTGGAGGAAGACAATCGTAAATCCTGAGGTACAAGAGAATCTGAATATGGCACCGCCAGTGGCTAGTGGCCAAGCAAATCCTACAAACTTGTCAGCCCCACCTACAGATCTGGCTACAGCAGTAATGAACCTGGCACAACAGCTGCAGCAAATACAGCAGGTGCAAGCTAATATGCAAGCTGCTATAGGAATGGCTTTTCCAGCTGCACATACGACACCTTTGCCAGTCGGACAAGCTAGCACAGTACCAGGGGGAAGCAACACGGTACCCCACGCACCCCAAACGCCAGTTATACAGGCTCCAATGCATAATCCCGAGGTAGCTCAAGGCAGTTACCAGTACCAACCACATATGTATGGGGCCTATGCTCCGTATCAGCTGGACCACTCCCGACTGATCGAGCGTTTTCTAAAGATGAAGCCCAAAGAATATAATGGTAAGCCAGTAGATCCTTTGTGGCCAGCACACTGGATTGATGAAATGGAAAGAAATTTTATGATGATGACAGTGAATGAAGAGGAGAAAGTGTTATGTGCAACCTTCATGCTGAAAGGCGTTGCACACCACTGGTGGAAGTCCACACGGACTTATCTGTTAACAAAGCACACCCAATTGACCTGGGTTATATATAAAGAGGCATTCTTTGAGAAGTACTTCCCCAGAAGCTTCAGAGATTCTATGGAGAGAGAGTTTCTGAGTCTATATCAGGTTCAGATGACTGTGGATGCATAACAACAGCGTATGAGGAGCTTTTTTTCTTCGAACCCGTCAGTATGCAAGAGGAAAATACAAAGACCCGAAGGTTCGTCATGGGACTTAGGGGAAGCATCTGTGAGCATGTTCTGGGTCTGGAGAAGAAAGTCTATAATGAAGCAGTACAGATTGCTCGAGTAATAGAGTCGAGCTAGAAAGAGAGCTATTTTGCTCAGAATAGAGGTATCAAGAGGCCAAATGAGAATTCTTATAACGGAGGGAATACAAGGACATTTAAACCCTTCCGTACTCAAGGCTTCAATGCTTCAGCCAAGACTACTCCAGCAGCTCAACTGCAACAAAAGCAAAACAATGAAGGAGTAAAATACTTTAACTGCAATCAAGTAGGACATTATTAAAGGGAGTGTCCTAAACCTAGAAAGCAGCTACAGCAAGGAAAGGTTTATACTGTTACATCTGAGGATGTTGTTGCATCTCCTGATTTGGTCACAGGTATGACCTGAACCTTTCATTTTGTGTTACATTGTGTGAGCATGTAGACTAAATTAAAATAAATCACAGGTATCGTACCTATTAATGGCATACCCGCTAGAGTACTCTTTGATTTTGGAGCTACTCATTCTTTTATATCTATGTCATTTGGAAAGAAGCTGAATCTACCCCTCAAATCTTTAGACTACAAACTGCTTGTACGATTGCCGATGGGATTAGAAGTGGAATTAGAAAAGGGTTATGGACCATGTCTAGTTCTTATTGATGAGAAGACTTTGGATGCAACCTTGATTCAACTTGAGATGGCAGACTTTGACGTCATCTTGGGAATGGACTGGTTAGCTCGACATTCTGCAAACCTATTATGTGCAGAAAAGAAGCTGACATTTAAAGACAAGGAAGGAGCGGAGTATAGTTTTACGGGAATCAAACTTCCTCGTAAACGAAAAATCATCCTCTCTGCATTAAAGGATAAGAAATGCCTCGAGAAAGGAGGAGTTGGGTATCTAGTATCAATAGTCAACCTCACCAAGGAAGCACCACAAATGGAGAATGTTGATGTTGTGCGTGACTTTTCAGATGTATTTCTTGAAGAACTACCAGGACTACCACCGGACCGAGCGACAGAGTTCGTTATAGATCTGATACCAGGAGCCGTACCAATATCTAAAGCACCCTATAGAATGGCTCCTACTGAATTGAAGGAATTAAAAGTACAGCTACAGGAATTACTAGACAAGGGTTACATCAGACCTAACATATCACCATGGGGAGTACCAGTATTATTTGTAAAGAAGAAGGACGGTAGTGTTTGACTGTGAATAGACTACCGGGAATTGAATAAGCTGACAATCAAGAATCGATATCCATTGCCTCGGATCGATGACTTGTTCGATCAGTTGCAAGGTGCCAAGGTGTTCTCCAAGATAGATCTGCGGTCAGGATACCATTAGTTGAAGATTAAGGATGGTGATATTCCAAAGACAGCATTCAGAACAAGATATGGACATTATGAATTTTTAGTCATGTCTTTTGGATTGACTAACGCACCCGTAACTTCTATGGAACTCATGAACCGGGTATTCCATGATATGTTGGATACGTCGGTTAGTGTGTTTATTGATGATATATTAGTCTACTCCAAGGACAAGGAAACTCATGTCATGAATCTAAGAGCCGCTCTGCAGCGACTAAGGAAAGAGAAGCTTTACGCCAAATTTACAAAGTGTGAGTTTTGGCTAAATGAGGTCGCTTTCTTAGGCCATGTTGTATCCGTTGAAGGAATTAAAGTGGATCCCAGCAAGATTGAAGCCATTGTGAAATGGGAAGCACCAAAGAGCATTGCAAAAATTAAAAGTTTCCTAGGTCTAGCTGGGTATTATCGACGATTCTTGGAAGATTATTCCAGAATTGTCGTACCTCTCACCAGTTTGACTAAGAAAGGAGAAAAGTTTCCATAAATGTGAGAAAAGTTTCCAAACATTGAAAGCTAGACTGATATCTGCTCCGATCTTGATTGTACACTGATGCGTCTAGGTTGGGTTTAGGATGTGTACTTATGCAAAGAGAACAAGTAATTGCGTATGCCTTAAGACAACTGAAGACACATGAGAAGAACTATCCCACTCATGACTTGGAATTAGCAGCAGTAGTACATGCTGTCAAGATATGGAGACATTATTTGTATGGAGAGAAATTTCAGATTAAATCAAATCATAAGAGTCTCACTTATCTTTTTAATCAGAAGGAGTTGAACATGAGACAAAGAAGATGGCTGGAACTACTGAAGGACTATGATTGCGATATCCAATATCATCCAAGAAAGGCTAATGTAGTTGCTGATGCGCTAAGCAGAAAAGCAATGATAAAATCTCAAGGAGAGGTTAACACGATTGCAGCAATGTGTACTACAGGAAAAATATTCAATTACGGTAATGAGCAGTTCGTGATAGATGCACCGGGTGAATCAACCAACCAAGGGTTTATTCATCGCCCCGTTGAAGATTGTACCCGATATAATTGATGAAGTGAAAGCGGCTATTAAATCGACCCTTATCCGAGAACGACAAGAAGACATCGAAAAGGTAGGGCGACTCGAGCTCACCTTGACAATGAAAAGGTACTAAAGTACAAAGGAAGAGTATGTGTTCTTGAACAGAAAAACTTGGACATTGGACACAGACTAATGAAGGGAAGCTCACACCACCTATTCGGTACATCCGAAGTACAAAGATGTATCATGATTTGAAGAAATTATATTGGTGGAGGGGAATGAGGATGTGCTAAATTTTGGGGAAAGAATGATAAAATCTCAAGGAGAGGTTAACAGTTGCGGCAATGTGTACTACAGGAAAAATATTCAATTACGGTAATGAGCAGTTCGTGATAGATGCACCGGGTGAATCAACCAACCAAGGGTTTATTCATCAGTTTTCAAATATGTTCGCAACGTTGAAGATTGTACCTGATATAATTGATGAAGTGAAAGCAGCTATTAAATCAGACCCTTATCTGAGAACAGTACAAGAAGACATCGAAAAAGGTAGGACGACTCCTGAGCTCACCTTGGACAATGAAAAGGTACTAAAGTACAAAGGAAGAGTATGTGTTCTTGAAACAGAAAACTTGGACATTAGACACAGACTAATGAAGGAAGCTCACACCACTGCTTATTCGGTACATCCTGGAAGTACAAAGATGTATCATGATTTGAAGAAATTATATTGGTGGAGAGGAATGAAAGTAGATGTAGCTAAATTCGTGTCTCAATGCCTAAATTGTCAGAGGGTGAAGGCTGAATGGAAAAGACCTGCAGGACTGTTGCAGTCGCTGCCAGAACCAGCATGGAAATGGGGCTGCATCACCATGGACTTCGTCACCGGGTTACCATTGACTCCTCGAGTAGTTGACACGGTCTGGGTGATTGTAGATCGTCTAACTAAGATATCTCGTTTTATAGTTGTACGACCACAGTATACCCTGGAGAGGTTAGCCAAGCTATATGTGGATAACATTGTCAGATTACATGGTGTACTTGAAAGCATTGTGTCCGATAGAGACCCACGCTTTACTTCAAAGTTTTAGAAAGGATTGCAAAAGGTTATGGGTACAATGTTGAAGTTTAGTACTGCATTCCATCCTCAGACAGACGGACAGTCGGAGCGTACCATTCAGATTTTAGAAGACATGCTTCGAGCCTGTGTAATTGATTTTAAAGGATCATGGGATGAAAAACTACCCTTGATCGAGTTTGCCTATAACAACAGCTATCAGGCTACTATACAGATGTCACCCTATGAGGCACTATATGGTAGAAAGTGTCGAACTCCTCTGTTTTGTAATGAAGTTGGAGAACGTAGCATCGTTGGACCAGAATTTATTGAAGAGACTTGTCGAGTAGTCGACATTATCAAAGAAAGACTTAGAACAGCTTAGAATCGTCAGAAACAGTATGCAAATACTCTACCAGAGACCTTGAATTTATCGTAGGTGATAAGGTATTCTTGAAAGTTTTACCTATGCAAGGTTCAAAACAATTCGAACAGAAAGGGAAGCTAAGTCCGAGATATGTCGAGCCATATGAGATTTTACCCAAACGTGGAAAAGTGGCTTATCAGTTAGCACTAACACCATCTATGTCAAGTGTACATGATGTATTTCATATCATTATTAAAGAAGTACGTCAGAGATCCAACACACATTTTGACAGCGGATCCACCAGATCTAACTGATGATTTGACATTCGAAGTAGCACCAACTGAAATCACTAGTCGAAAGGTTCAACGACTACGCAACCATGACATCTATTATGTTAAGGTCACCTGGAGAAGCCGAGATATAGAAGAGATCACATGGGAAGAAAAGAATGCTATGCAGAAGCAATATCCTCACCTTTTCGACTCGGAAGGTATGTACAAATTTTGATGATGAAATTTTTAATAAGAGGGGGCGAGTTGTAAGACCCGTATCGAATTAACTAGTCTTACCACCTTGTACCAGGTCTACCTATCATGGTCGAGCCAAGTGGACCAAGTGCGTGAAGAAATCACAGGACCAGGTATGAAGTCTAACTCAAAAATAGCAAATGAGAGGGTAGGGTCGCATGCCTAAATAGGTAGGGTCAACCCCACCTCAACAGAAGTCCAACCCATGACTTTCTAGTCATAGGGTCGCATGACTAGAAAAACGTAGGGTCGATGGATTCTGCGACCCTACGTCTGACCCTACGATGACAGACAGGAACTGGAAATTAGAAAACATTCCTAATTCAAAGGGGGGGTCTTTCCTAAACTCATTGGGACTTATTATGGAGGATTTTCTTCTATAAATAGGACGTCCCTTAGCCTCTTTTACTCCTTTAGAACACTAATTGAAAGTGAGAGCAAGAGAAAGAAAAGGAAGAGAAGAAGAGACGGAGGAAGTTCAGAGAAACCTCTGAATTAAGGTATGAACCTAATTCCCTATCTGAATAAGAGAGCCTAGAATAGTTATGAAGAACATAGGATTAGGAGAAACCCAAATCATCCATCTATGGACAAGTTCCAAGAGATTCCATGGAGGAAATCGTTATGGACAATGAATAGTGCATAACTTGTAGTTTTGAGCCATAGAACAATCATAGAATGGACCATGAAAGTAAGCCAAAGGATCCAAACATGAAGGGATGGACTTTAGAATGAAAGGTCGACTCAGAATACGTGTGGTCGCACGTAGGGTCGAATGATATCCGACCCTACGAGACCACAGGATCGACCACATGCCCTCGGGAAGTCCCAGGGAGGGTGTGGTCGCACATAGGGTTGAATGGTATCCGACCCCACCTGCGACCCTACACCCTAGGGTCACAGAAACTACTACCCTAGGTGCTACCCTACCTGCGACCCTACAGGTTCTGTTAATCTAAATCTATTAGAATTAATTCTAATTAAAATCTATCGACTTGTTAGGTCTTTCTAGTGATTTAAAAGTGATTCATAAAGCTTGAACAAGGATCTACGTTCAATCAAAGGTGAGGGAACATGACCTAAACTAATTGGCTAATAATAAACTATTTTTGTTTATTGAGTCCAATACCATGAATGATTCTATGTTTGTATGATTGTAATGTGCATATCACATGTCATCCACTATTCCTGTTATTACTGTTCATGCATATTTAATTTCTGTTAATTTATAATATGAGGTTGATGATGATGCTAGGAATAGGCATGTGAATGTTTTTGTGTGGTTAGTGTACTTGATGCGAGTGGGGCATCAAGGGGAGGACGTGACACTGTGGTTTAGCCTGGCCACCAGACTCTAGTTCTATCTCTACTCATGTTTTGTCCACTAACATCGTCGTATTGTCATTACTTAGCAGAACTATTACGTCGTAGGGCATTAGGGGAGGTGGTCTTGGACCGTGTAGTCTCTAACTCTTTCGGGGGGCCTTAGCTCTATCTCTATGGACGTATTGAGGGATGCTGGGGTGAGGCCTTGGATACACTGTTTGACATTAGGATTGGTTAGTTGCGAACTAGTTTGCAAGCCCTCACCAATAGGGGCTTACGTGTTAGTCTAGGTAGAGCATCAGGGGAAGTGTGATGCGGTGCGGTCCTAAGCACTTTAGCTCTATCTCTATTCCATGGTGGTGCATGTGGGGGCGGCAATGGTGTTTGATCCGTTGGGCGGTTCCACACATTCGTGTATAAAGGTACGGCGGACACCTATCCTTTCTATAGCACATTGTAAACTTATGAACCAGACCAAAGATATGAATTGAATGCATGCATATGTTTGTTGTATTGTTTTGTTTGCTCACTGAGCCATGATGTGTGCTCACTCTTTCGACGTTGAATATTTTTAATTGATGATGCAGGTACTACTGTGGAAGACTATATGAATGTTCCTGTGTACGGACATGCTGTGGCGGTGGATGCAGACGTTATGATGGAGTCGCATGATTCGTCATGCGAGTGCAACTCATGCGTCTTTGATTAAATTTTTATTTGAATTATTAAGGAAATATAATTGATTATTTTATTTACTTTATGTCTTAGTCAATGAAAGATAATTGGATAATTTATTTACTTTATCACAGCTAGACTCTCAGTTCATTTAATATATAAGACTTCCGCTATTGTTTATTTACTCTGATTATGGTTGTGGATGTATATGGTTTAAGCAAATGGACACAGCCTATTCGAGATCCTGGTTGAACCATTGGTTTATTGACGGTTCATCACACCATTCTAAATAGTGCGGAATTAGGGTGTGACATAAAATGTACTCTTGTAGGTACACAGCTATGGTTAGAGTACCTATGGTTTTTACCTAGGTTTAGTCTATATGGTCATACAAAGTACTGTAAAAATAAAGGTCAAGTCATACCTATGACCACATCAGGTAATGCGACGGCGTCTTCAAAAGTCATGGCATACACCTTTTTCTGATACCATTTTGTTCACAGTTGAAGCACTTGATATTCGTAGTCAATTGACCCAATTATGGTAGGATCTTTTGGGTTGTCTTAGCTGCTCCAGCATTATTCTGTGTCTTAAACGGCTTAAAGGTCTTTGAGTTTCCTCAATTAGATGTGTCACCATTAGACCTCTTCAGTTCTCGATTATGAGCAAAGAAACTTTCTTTCTGGCTTGACTCTAGAGCTTGAGCAATCTATACGGCTTCATTATAAATCTTTTTCTCCAAACCCAGCACATGCTCTCGAATGCTTCCCCTCAGTCCCATAGTGAACCTTCGGGTTTTAGTGTCTTCCTCTTGCATGCTGGTAGGAGCGAAGAAGAACAATTCTTCATAACGCTGTTGGTAAGTGTCAACGGTCATTTGTCCTTGATACAGGCTCAAGAATTCCTAATCCATCTGATCTCGGAGGCTCCTTGGGAAATACTTGTCAAAGAAGGCTTCTTTGAAAATAGTCCAAGTCAACTGAGGGTGCTTGGTAAGTGATATGTGCGAGTGGATCTTTACCAATGATTAGCACTTTCCCTTAGCATGAACGTTGCATACAAAACCTTTTCTTCTTATGTGATAGTCATCATCAAGAAGTTATTCTCTATTTCGTTAATCCACTGAACTGGCCACATTGGATTTGACATCTTACCTAAAAATGTTTGGGGCTTCAGCTTTAGGAATCTTTCCACAAGCCTTAAGTAATCATTCTGCCCATACACTCCATATACACGTGGGTGATACTGGTAACCACCTTGGTACACTGCTTGTTTTACACCAAGATTCTACATTGGGGGTCTACTGTGCTATAGGCACCGTGTTAATGCCAATAAGTTCTGGATGTACCGTGTTGCTACCAACTGGGACCGTACTGGTCTAACCTGGAGGTGTTGGTGTAGTATTAGCAGTCGGTGTAATCATCCCCATTGCAGCTTGCATGGCCAACAATACCTACAGGGTATCTTGCATCTGCATAGCCAAATTAGTCACATCCGTGGCCAAGTCACTTGGTGGTCCAGGTAAATTGGTTGGAGTGGCCTGGTTGTTCACCCCTTACGGTCCATCATTCTGGTTCACATTATTTCCTATTTGCTCTACTAGGTTTTCATTTACATCCCCCACTCCAGGTGGTGGTGGGGTCGAGCCACCACCTATTCGACTGTTTTCTGCAAGTATGGCATGCCATTTTAGACTATTGACTGTCAAAGTTTCTGCATAGCCAATAAGTGTGAGACAAGGCACAATGTAGTTTATAGGGTTAGTTCCACAACGTATGAAAAATCCCAACGAAATGGAACCAAACAGAGTATAAACAGCACAAGGAAAATTTGTCCCATTACCCTTGACTAGTCGTGTAATGAGCAACCAGTGACCAATCCAGGAAAACTCTTAGATCATTCCCTAGAGCTTTCGATCGATTGATCGGACTAACTGGTCGACTCTTTAAATCGAATCGTTCAATCAGTCAACCAAAAATCTGTTTTTAAAATGTGATTTGAGTCATTTTCTTCCATTTTCTTTCTAGTTCTCTTTCTCTCTGCGACTCAGCTTGGCTCCTGAGAATTGCAACAGTCCATCCGGACATTTTTCAAGACTCTTCTCATCGGTCAATGACTTCTATTCAATTCCTAGAGGTAAGTTCTCCAATCTTTTCCTTTCTTTTGATAGTTTTCCTAGGTTTTCATCATCTTTTCCTATCATTCTCAAAGTAAAACTTTTTCAACAGTAGGAAACTTATTTTCTTTATCAAGATACTTTATTGGACATCCAATGAACAAAATCCCTCAATCAATTTGGGGTTTCGTCGATTGGTTTGAGAGAAATCCCAAAATGTTGAGTTTTTGCCCTAAAGTTGGGGTTTTTCTCAAAATTTGAATTTTCGTGTAATTTCTTTAAATTTATTGGAATTTCTTATTAATTGATCATTGCAGGATGGTTTGTGACTCATGTAAGTCCTCCAGCCCATGTAGTTGGGTGCAAGTGAGGCTTTAGACCATTTTACGCTATTATGCTGTCGAATTTCTTAAAATTTTCAACAAATAACCTCTTAATTTGTTTGGTTTTGCAGCTTCATTATGCCTCATACCAAATGTGTACATGGTCGCAATGATGACCCACCTCCCAGGTAGTTTGAAGCACTATGATTCTGCTCAGCTAAAGCCGAGGCTCAATATCCATGGTTCCGAAGTAAAAAGGTCGAGGTAGGGCATTTTGTGAACCTACAGGACCCAGACAGGTTTGACGTAGAGGCAGTGTTCGACACCATGGGTTGGCTGCCTGTGATCTAGTACCAGGGGTCAACTCGTCCTGACCTGATAAAGTAGTTTTACTGTAATCTATAGCTAAAGGGAAATCTAGAGGACTTTGAGAGAGGCAAAGAGTTGAGGATCACCAGCTGGGTGAAAGGTGTGCAGAGCTCCTTCAACACCCATTGGCTCGTGGGTCTCCTAAACATATCCAAAGCCAACAAGCTGGTTTACTACGCACCCAAGGAGCGCAAGTTCATGACTGAGGACCTACGTCTGGAGGTGAGAAACCAGATTATGCAGCCAGGGTTTAAGGACTTGAAAGCGATCAACCTATATCACCTCCCTCGAGTATATTGCCGCGTCATCCAGCACAACCTCGTTCCATAGAGTGGCCAATATAACAAGGTATCTCAACTTACTCAGTCTGTTCTTTACTACATTTGCACCAAGCAACCTGTATGCTTGCCCTACATCATCATACTTACCATGCATCGAGCCACGACACCTAATCAGAAGGGCAACCTATCTTATGGTCGTATGATCACCACTATTCTCAATCGCTTTCACTTAAACATGGATGATGAGAGAATGTATGATGAGACAGTCATGGCTGATCTTGATTAGATGCCATCACCAAGATGGGCTTGCATGAGGTGGTGATCAACGATGAGGAGTTGGAGGCACTAGATCGGCCTCTGGGTTAGGTATTACCAACAGCAACAGCATCTGAGGCTAAGGGTGATGATGACAACCGTATGTACATGGATGTAAACGACATCCCCCCTCCTATGCCACTGCATGCATCTGAGGCTGGTCCTTCTTGTCCTCCATCAGATACAATGATATCACTCCTCTTGGAGATCCGAGAGGCTCAGCGTGCGACTGATCGACAGGTAGCTGATCTTACACAGAGCCTTTTAGTGGTTCGAGAGGAGGTATACTGGCTCAGGACTACCTATGCTAAGGACTATGATAGGGATAGAGAGTTACCACCTCCCCTGCCAGCCCAAAGTTATATTACATTCATTATATCTTGAACATTTTATCTTTTCATTATTATATTTTCAGAGTAACTGTCCGAATTGTAGACCATACTCTGTTTCTTGATGGATACACTTTATTTTCGTTTCTGTTTATATATGTTTATATGGTTCCACCTTTCATTATGTGCATTATTATCTTGCTTTAAGTTTCTGTCTCAACCAACAATGTGCTTATGGTGTATTTGTATTAAAGTGTTTAAGTTTATCCTTTCTTAGTTCATACACACATGTGAATGTATTGAGGTTTGATTGGCAGAGCCCGAATGCTCTAATACCAAGTTGTCACACCTCAATTCTGGTTGAACTAAAAGTGTAAATGAATCATCATATGAACCAACTGTTCAAGCCAGGATCACATAGGACCGTGCCAATAATCAAACCACATATATCCACATCACAATCAGAGATAAATAATAAATATAGCGAAAGTCTTTATTAATATGAACTGAGTATCTAATGTTAAATAAATAAGTAAACCAATTATCCAATATTAACCAAAACATACTTTAAATATCTATTGCAATTACCATAAATCCAAATACAAAAGTAAAATACTAAGCATCAACACAGTGAAAACACTCTCATGATGAGTCATGCTCGTCCTCTACCGTTGGTACGTTCAAAGCCACCACGTGTCCATAGGATGTCGCATTCATATAATCTTCCTACAGTAGGACCTACATTATTAACTAAAAATATACGAAGTCATGGGGTGAGCTCAAAACTTAGCTCAGTAAGAAAACAAAACAATGCAACAAAGATATGCATGATGTCATATTCATATCTTTGGTCTGGTATAAGTTTCTAATGTGCTAAGGTAAGGATAGGTGGCCTCCACACCTCCATGCATGAGAGTGTAAGCACGTGCAACAAATCACACACCACTATTGCCCTACATCACCCACTATGAAAGGGTTTATAAACTGGGTTCGTGTCTAACCAATCCTAGATATCATCATATTTGAATCCAAGGCCTTACCCCACCATCCTTCAATACGCCCACAAAGATAGAGCTAGGGTTCATCGGTAGAGCTACAGTCACACACCAGGATCACCCTCTTAATACCCTATGATATACTAAGTCCGCTAAGGTAACAACAATACAATGATATCAGTGTGGTAGATGGTTTGATGCTACAACCTCTCCCCATCCAATACACCGATCACACACAAACACATGCCTATCCTCATCATCAATATCATAAAAGAAATATAAATAAATATAGGTGAACAAGATTTATAATAGTTAATTAGATGACATGTGAGATACACAAACAAATACATAGATCATGGCAACAAATAGTTAATAGAAACGTAAGGGTAGTTTGTTATTAACCAATTAGTTTAAGACTTGTTCCTTCACTTGTGTATGATGTTCGTTGCTTCCCAAGCCTTAGAGACTGTTTTGGATTAGTAGAACACCTAAACAATTATTAGGATTTAATTAAAGTTCCATTCCGTCAGGTTACAGTAGTCTGATTCACTGTCCTGTCTAGCAAACAGACCTTCCAAACATTGTTCGATCGCGTGACTAGTCTTGCATTGGCCGACCGATCAACCATCAGGACAAACCCTGTCAGACTTCCCAGGAGTGACCGGTCGCCTGACCAGT
This sequence comes from Protea cynaroides, assembly GCA_028583415.1. Classification (NCBI taxonomy): domain Eukaryota; kingdom Viridiplantae; phylum Streptophyta; class Magnoliopsida; order Proteales; family Proteaceae; genus Protea; species Protea cynaroides. The sequence continues at coordinate 74,930,773 of CM053268.1, forward strand.
CTGGCATCTAGCCAACCGATCACAGGACCGAACAACCCCTGAGTTGTACTCCAAGTTGTCCTTTAGTCTGTCTTCTCTCAGAGTCGTTTCTTTGGCTCTTCAATGGGATCCATCCTAAACCATACTATGGTCATTAGTCCTTAAGGACTAGTCCTTCAAGGAACCCTAATTTCTATAGTTTGTTATGGGGTTTACATGGGAGATCTTGTAATTTTAATCACTATATTGAGTTTGATCTACTGACACTGTGATTGACATATCAATCCTAATCAAGTCCAAACCTTCTATAGAATAAAGGACTTACCATTGGTTCCTCTACGTTTTGGGTTGGAAACTGATGGCAACTCTTCTCTGCAGAGCTTCTTCTCCTTCTCCCAATGATTCTTTTCCTTCTCCAATGATTCTTCTCCTTTCTTCCTCTCAGTTTTAGGATTTGAGATTGATTAAAAGAGTGGAAATAAGTGGGGAAACATCACTTATATAAAGGGAAAGTTTCCTTTGAGAGTGGGATTCCAATTAAGAAGGAGTCCTACTCAAATTTGGAAACTTTCCTAAACTCCGAGTCAGTTTCTGAGCTTGACCGGTCTATTGTCCGATTGCCCAATCCACAGACCAGACAACCTATGAAATATCAGTTTTCATACCTGGTTTTGTGGTTCCTTCATCCGATTGATTCGCTTGAGCTGGTTATGATGGGAAGACCTGACACAACAAGTTAGACCGAGTTAGTGGAGTGCAGGTCTTACACACCCTCATGCTGCCACATGGATGGATGATGTGTTCCTTCGACCACTAATAAAGATGACACGGTTTGACCTAGCCATTTGTCTAATTTCAAATTCAAATCAATGAAATATTCATGTATTTCCATGAATCCCCATGTACGTACGTCCATGCATGCTTAATTTACAATAGCCAAATATCTGCTTTCTAATTGTCCTGATTCTTCCAAACTCCACACTTGAAAGACTTCATTTGGTTTACTGAAACTTAACATGTGAGCAAGGAACTTAGAGGTCTAGACAATTTTATTTTGACACTACAAAACCTTTGCCCATTTTATAATTAACATATAAAAACAATGAAAAAAAAGAAAAGGCAATGAAATGCTTTTTAAAAAGTTGCAAAATATGATTAAAAAAATGTGATCCAATTACTCAATCAGGAATCATTTGATTATGGATATATTGATTTGTAAAAATGGAACCTATTCAAGATGCAGAAAAACACAAATAAATTAGATGAAAAATAATCACACAACATAAGGATATACGTGATTTGAAAAGATACTTATGTTCACAAAAAGATGAGAGCAGTTTTCATTAATAATATTGGAGAAAGGGTTACACACTCCTTTTATATTGTTTCTCTGTGTTTATAAGGTATTTCCATAACTCTAATAACCTCCATCGGTAACAAATTATAGGGAAACAAAGAGGTACAATTCCGAAATTACCTCATGTAAACATAAATAAATTTCTTTGGTGAATGCCGCTCCCAAACCCTGTAGTGGGCCACCACCTCCTACCTCCTACCTCCTCTAAACCATTACAAGCCCATAAAAGGCTCTTTGGAAATAACCTACTATTAGCTACACCCACTACCCATGTGATAGAATCATAGTTGTCAAGGCATCGGCCATTCACCTCCTAGGGAATTGGTTGTGTCATTATATAACGCCTTGTTTTTCTTTTTTAATTGATGCTGTTTGTAATATTTTTATTGGATGTATGAAGTACATATATACACCATAATTATGTATCAGTAATAATAAAAATTGATGCTCTAACCTTTCCTCTTTTGCATCAATCCTTTTATGGAAGACATAGTCTTACAACGTCAGGCACCCCAATGCCTTGGATCACCCCTTGACCCAACCCACACCACCCCCACCAACATTATTCTCCAGACATGGCCTTTTATAACACCAAAAAAATCCGAAATCCATCCCAGGGATCCTGGTCAGAAGACCCAAGTCGTACATTTCTTTGAAGGCTGAATGAACTATTTGAAGTCTCACTATAATAATACTCACTGAATGTCATGATGAAACTCTATAGAGGAATTTACGGTTCAAATTATATCATATTTAAAATAAAAAAAAATTTGTCAAGCCGTGTGGATTAATCTATGTCCAAACACTGAAAAGGCAAAAGACCATCCCACCACATGAAATTAAAGGAAAAATCTTCCCCTGTTAGAGGCTCCCTATACGCCATGCAATGTGGCAGGATCTCCACATATTTTAGTAGCAGTGCGTCAAAAACAGAAATTTGAAATTTTTGCACCAACAGCCAGTGGGAACTCATTATTAGTGTCTCCCACTTTAGAAGATGATGACGTTGAATTTCCACACTCCTGTAGAGAACCCCACACCCATTTAAAACTTAGAATTTCTCCCCCTCCCATATACAGAGTGTCAAATTCTCAAGTCTCAACACAGACAGCAGCCCAATTTGACACAATTCTAGTAGTTTCCAATTTCCAATCATTATCCATTATAAAATCATCACCACCTCTTCTTTACGTACCCGAGTCGCCGCATTCAGAAACCTAATCCAAATTGGGAACTACACTAGACTTTCCCACTAAATATGAACGGCTGGCTATTGCTTCAATCTCCATTTATGGTCCCAACACAATTATTATAAAATGAAACTCACCCATAGGATTTCGGATTTTCCTGGAATATCCTTTGTTTTCTTTGTTTGCGTTGCGAATTTTCCTGGAATATCCTGTATTTTCTAAGGGGTTTGGAGGAGGCTTCCTGTTTCTTTCTTCAAATGCATAGAGAAGAAGCTGTTGCCTCTGGTCTTCGGTTTTGTTTCTTCTAATTTTTTTTTACACGTAAACCGTACCCCTTGTATGTTGTGGCCTATTTATATCTCATTCCTTGTATTTCTCTGTAAATATTTTTATGGGGTGAGGTTTTCTATACAGCACCACTGCAAGATCTAATTGGAAGACTGGCATTAATATTCAAGAAGAGAATAGGGAGTACTCCATAGATCATGTGAGAAGGCGTAAAGAGACACAGTCCCGCAAAAAGGTTTTTCTTTATTCTTATACTTTTGTAAGAGGGTTTTGTAAGAAATTTTAAATTTCCTTTGGGTTTTTGTCATGGGATTTCTCATGAATCCTAACAAGCACATCATATAGATTATTAGAATACAATGGGAATTAAAAATAGATAATAAAAAACATACCTCTTGCTGTAGATTGATTTTCGATCATTTCCTTCACTTTGAATGCTTTGATTAGAGTCTTCCACAGCCTGTCAGGATCCCTTGACCTTCTCTCTGCGTATCGAAACAGGATAAGAAAATAATACCGTGGTTATGGGGACCCTAACCATTGGTATTTATAATACCACCTCAACCTAGGACCAGTCCCACAGTGCACTAGGTTAGTCCATCTCTAATCATACTTAAATCGGTTTACCTATAATCAGACTCCCACTGAACCAACTAACCTAATAATTAATTTAACCCATAAAATATCTTATAATCTCCCACTTGGGCTATATTAATTATAAAGTCACCATTGACCCAGTGTGGCCATGAAATCTAATTACACAAAAAAAATCATCCTTTACTTTGATCCAGTCATCAAGTCTACCAATATCGAACAACAACGAAAAGTATTCCTATACATCCGATGTACCCCCTTCTGTCAACCACATATAGAGGTCTACTTAATGACATAAATCACTTTGAGATTGCGAGTCCTAGGTTGACACTGAGAGGGGGGTAAATCAGTGACCACTAAAACTTTTCAAACAAATTACTCTTTGCTGCCAAAAGTTGACTGATGATACTTTGTTGCTTTGAGCTATCAAGGATAGTCGTGCATACACTTAACCTGTTAACACATTTCATGATACACACCAACCACACATCCATAGGTATCCATACCCGGGGCTTGGCCTACCTAGTGTGCATACCCAGCCTGCAAACCACGTACTTTTATAACAGTCATGAGCAAACACATACAAATCCACATGACACACTATGTGACGTGGTTTACCTATCACACACTGTGATGGCTACTCTACGGGGTAATACCTTAAACAGGGTTTCATATTATACCCAATACTCAATTTTAATTGGTAGTTTTTTACTGCTACAATAGCAAGGTGCTACACCACCAGGTAAGACAAGTTACAACTTGAATATGAACTACTACCCACAAACCTATCAGGCCTCGACTTGACAGGCTACAAATATAAAGTATGTAATGATTACAAACTTATCCCATTTATCAAATTCATCATTATGAGGGTTTGTGTGCAAGTTACCTTTCTAGCTTGTTCACAACAGGTGTAGAAGTCACTGTACAAACTTCTCCATCTCTTCACTAGCTACACAAGCCATTCTTCATCACCACGACTTCATTGGACACTCAATACACTGTCTCGGTACTATACCCTAGCTTCAATGAAGCATTAATGGCCACTAAGAGTAGGTAGAAGTCATACACAGCTCAAAAAAACTCCAACAAGGTTTTTTGCTCTAAAATTGCAATATTTTTTCTTCTTCTCGAGCTATAACTGGTCTGGCAAGCTTCTCTTTGAAAAAAATGTTTCGTTTGATATCTTATAAGCCTAAATCCAAGATCGGACGGCTAAGATATAGCCATTAGAAGATCGACCTATCAAAACATTCCAAACAGAATCTTCCCAAATTAATCCATGCACCGCGATACATAATAGCACCGCCGCCACAATCCCATATTACAATGTTGTTGAGTCTTGATTGGCGCAGATGGCATCTTTCAACTTAGGCCACTGGATCATTTAGAGGAAAGCGGGAAATGAGCTGAGCCCTTCGATTGGCCTTTGTCTCGTCACCCAATCTCGACACAAATGTTGGGCACAAGATCAGAATTTGCAACACCAATGAACCGTAATCGAGCCATACTAAATAAAGGAACATTTCTATATGCTGCATCGCACAGATTTAACTTACGACTAGCCAATGGGAGCGCGCGTGTAAGACCCACACTCCACTAACTTGGTATAACTGTGTCGTGCTAAGTCTTCCCATCATTCCTGGACCAAGTCGACTGAGCGTGTAAAGATAGATCACAAATTAGGTATGAGAATCGAGTTAAAAACACTAAAAATATACCTAAGGTCGCATGCCTGGGTAGGTATGGTCGACCATAACGAAAGGGAACCAAAAATCTCAAATCTAGAATCCCACAGTCGATGATTTCGACCCTACGATCGATGGTTTATGCGACCGTATGATCGATCATGAGAACCCAGATCAGACTCTGAGTTTTGTAACTTTCCTATACTAAGGGATTGCTTTCTTAATTGAAATAGGACTCTATATGGAGAGTTTTCCTCTATATAAAGGACGTCCCTCAACCATTTTTCACTCTTTTAGAACATTAGTAAACCCTAGAAAAAGAGAAAGAAGAGAAGGAAGAGAAGGAGAAGAGAAAAAAGTTAAGGAGAAGAATTTTGCTAAGAAGAGATTGGCTCTCTATCATAGGAAAAGGTATGAAACGAATCTCTGGAGATGTAAACTCTAAGGAATAAAACTTCTATGGAGGATAGGCAATATCAACCTATTATGATCTATGTGATTTCCTTGAGAAAATCCCAAGGAGAACCATAAGGAGTGAATTTGATGATTAGGGTTGATAAAAAATTACTAATGATGACCATAGGATGACCTTAGAATAAACTCCATCGAAGAACAAAAGAATTGACCAAGGAAGAACTCAAATTTCATGTAGATTGTGACCAAAAATCTCAAGGTCGGAGCAACGGTCGACCATAGCATGACCAGTATGACCAGAGGATCGACCATAGGCATTCGGAAAGATTTCAGAAATCATATGGTCGCAGCTACGGTTGCACCATATGCGACCGTAGGGTATCGACCGTAGACAGTAAGGTCGATACAGCATGAGACCATAGGACTAATCAGACACCTATCAGTGCTCTGTTTTGATTTTTGACTACTGTAACATGTCACGTATGAATCCTAACTTAAATTCATATAACTTTTAGGTTGTTAAATCAATTCAAAAAGAATTTCAAGGCTTGGAAGGAGATTGAGTATTGCTAAGAGGTGAGGGAACAATACCTAAACTAATCGGATAATAACAAACTGTTTATTTTTATTGAGTCCAATGTCATGATTGATTCTATGCTTGTATGCTTGTAATGTGCATCTCACATGTTATCCAATATTCCTGCTATTACTGTTCATGCATATTTAATTCTATTTATTTATAACATGATTATAATGATGATGCTAGGAATAGGCATGTGAACGTATGTGTGTGGTTGGTGTATTGGATGCGAGTGGAGCATCAAGGGGAAGATGTGGCATGGTAGTCTTCGACCTCATCACCAGACTCCAGCTCTATCTCTACTCAAGTCTTGCCCACTAACATTGTCATATCGTCATTACCTTAGCAGAACTATTACGTCATAGGGCCTCAGGGGAGCTGGTCTCAGACCCTGTGGTCTCTGACTCTGTCGGGGTGGCCTTAGCTCTATCTCTATGGACGTATTGAGGGATGATGGGGTGAGGTCTTTGATACACTGTTTAGCATTAGGATTGGTTAGTTGCGAGCCTAGTTTGCAAGCCCTTGCCAATAGGGGTTTACGTGTTGGTATGGATAGGGCATCAGGGGAAGTGTTGGCGGTGTTTGATCCAGATACTTTAGCTCTATCTCTATTCTATGGTGGGACGACAATGGTGTTTGATCCATTAGGCGGATTCACACACTCGTATATAGAGGTGCAGCGGCCACCAAACCTTTCTATAGCACATTGCAAACTTAAAAATCAGACCAAAGATATTAATTGAATACTTACATATGTTTGTTGTATTGTTTTGTTTGCTCACTGAGCCGTGATGTGTACTCACCCTTTCGACGTCGAATATTTTTAGTTGATGATGCAGGTCCTACCGTCGAAGAATATATGAATGCACCAACATATGGACACATTGCTGCGATGGATGTAGAAGCTGAAGAAGATGCGCATGATTCATCCTGCGAGTGCAACCAATGTGTTTTTACTTAAGTTTAGTTATAATTTGAACTTTGGATATGTAATTGATTATTTATTTTTATGTCTTGTGGTTTGGAGATAATTAGATTAAATACTTATTTATCAATATTAGACTCTCAGTTTATTATCTGTAAGACTTCTGCTTATTTGTTTATTATCTCTGATTATTAATGTGAAATGTGTGTGTGGTTTGATATGGTGGGTACGACCTATGCGAGATCCTGGGTGAACCATTGGTTTATTGGTGGTTCATCACACCATTCTAGTTAGACCAAAATTGAGGTATGATAACTTGGGATTAGAGCATCTCAGGTTCTACCCATTGACCTAACTACTTCCACATGAGTTATAAACTAAGTTAGGATAAAATTTAAAAGCTATAATAAGAACACACCATAAGCACATCTGTTGTATGAGACATAAACTAAGAAAAAGAATAATGCACATATGTAAAGGAGAAACCAATTTTATATATATGGGAATAAGACAAATGTACATCAATTCAGAATACAATCCACAATCTAGACAGTTACTCTGTAGTATAAAAATGAAAAAGATATAAAGGACAATCATGGAGCTAGAGGTGCTGGAGGAGGAGGTGCCTCACGATCTCTATCGTAGTCCTTAGCATATACTCTCGCTAGCTAAGCCACCTGAGTCTGAGTCACTCGGAGACTAGCTGCCAGATCCGCTACCCACTGGTCTGTAGAGCGTTGAGCATCTAGAAGCTCTTCTACTCTCCAATCAATCAAGAGTTGAGCCTCTTTAATCTCACATAACAACCACATCATGTCATCTGGTGGTGGGCGTGAAGGGCCAACTGAATGAGAAGCCCTAGAAGGGCCAGCTCCAGTAGAATGCTGTGGTGATGGAGGAGGGATGGCATCCAAATCCATGTACATCTGATCCTCATCATCACCCTCGTGTGCCTCTGCTACTGCCTCTGGTGCTACCTTTACTGCTGCCACCTCTGCATCTGCTGTCACTACCTGAGTGAGAGGACGTCTCATAGCATTTCTCTCATCATCACTGACCTATATCTCTCTCATGCCCATCCTGCTGATGGCCTCCCAATCAAGGTTAGCTAAAAAGGTGTCATCAAGGATCCTCTCATCCACTAGGTCTACTTGTAGACGAGCGAGCAAGGTAGAGATCAGCCACCCATAGGGCACGTTACCTCTCGAGTTAGGCAATGTAGTTCGGTGCATAGTCCTGAGAATAATATACTGAAGGCAGACAAGCTGCCTAGTACAGATACACTACAGCAGGTACTGAGTCAGCTGTGAGATCATCTCATAATGTCTGCCCTGGGGAATCAGATTATGCTGGATAATCTTGCAGTAGACACATAGCTCTGGACGCAGGTTGACTGCTTTTATTTCCCAGTGGTCATCCCAAAGAATCTGACTATTTATTTCGACACGCATCTGTGTAAACAGAAGTTGTGGCTCTCTAGGTGCACAGTAAACCAACTGTCCATCATTGGAGATACCTAAAAGATCAGTCAACTCCTGGAAGTTGAAAGAAATCGAAACCCCTTTCACCCAGCTAGTGATCCGAAACTCTCTTCCCCTTTCCACATCCTCTAGGTCACCCTCCACCTGAAGGTGACAGTAGAACTGCTTAACCAAGTCCGAGTGAGTGCAAGCCTCGTATAGGATCATTGGAAGCCAGCCCATATCGCCAAACGTCCATTCCACATCAAACAAGGCTAAATGGGCTAGGTTTACACACCGACCCCCTTCAACTTTCTTTCGATCAAACCAAGGACATCGCACCTCTGCTTCAACGGACTTGAAGCATCGTTCATGAACTCGAGGAACCTTAATGCGAACCATGATAACTGCAAGAGAAGAAAATAGGAAAACAAGTTAGATAAATTTAAAAAATTTGCCAACATAACGACGTAAAATGGAAAAAGCCTTACTTTTCACCCAAACATTTGGGTAGGAGGACTTACATAGGTCCCAAACCATCCTACAATGCATATCCAATCGAAAATTTTAACTACGTAGGTCAAATTTGAAAAATTTTGACAATTGGGCAAAAACCCCAAATTTTAGGTCAAAAATGAAAATTTCGAAATTAACAAACCAACCGACGAAACTCAAATTTTCTTAAGGGCTTTCATCCATTGGGTGGCCAATAGCAATAACCCCCAATAAAAATCAAATTTTTACGGTTAGAAAAATATTAATTAGAAGAAAACCCTACAAATGGCAAAAACCCTAGGTATGAAAGTTTAAAAATAAAAGAGAGTAGAGAACATACCTTGTTGAATGGAATGTAGGTCAGAGATCGAAGGAAAAATCACCAAGTTTGTATGGTCGACACTGTAGCAACTCACTGGTGGTGAGTTGAGTAGAGACCGTAGGAGGAAGGAGGAGAAATGTGAGGGAAACTCTCGAAAATAGGTTTTTCAAAACTGATTTTTGATCTTACGGTCGCACAACTCGACCAAAACCATCGACTGTATGATCGACCATAGGGTCTTGGTAAGTTGCCAGGGATGTGATGGTCGAACCTATGGTCACACAACATGAGACCATAGGCCATCGACCGTATGACCTGCTGTTGTCTGCATTTTGATTCTGCTTGAACTTTTGCCTATTGATTTTGTTTTTCTCTTGCTTTCCATTGTGAGACTAACCCAATACTACCATCATATCTTGTCTCACATGTACAGCCTTTCCAAGTACCATTCAACCAAGAGTTTAAATGGCTGGACACAGAGTAAGTAGAAGGAGACAAAATGCAAACCCATCTCCACCGCCTATGGAGACTAATGACAATGAAGGTCAACAAGGATAGGAAGGAAATATTGGAACTCGAAGGCTGCACTTCAGAATGTGCACACCCAAGCCAACCCAACCAACCTACCTGCACCACCTACAGATTTGGTTACTGCGGTGATGAATTTAGCACAATAATTGCAGTAAATACAGCAAGTGCAAGACAACATGCAAGCTGCTATGGGAATGGCTTTCCCAGCTACAAACACAATACTTCTACCTGCAGGACAAGCTAGTACTGCACCTGGTGGTAGCAACACTATACCTCAAGCACCACAGACACCAGCAGTACAAGGCCAAGTATAAAACCCTGAAGCACCGCAAGATGGGTATAACCAAGGAAATTATCAGTACCAACCGCCTATGTACGGAGCATATGCACAGTATCAGCTTGATCACTCTAGACTGATCGAGCGTTTCCTGAAGTTGAAGCCAAAGGAATTTACAAGCAAGTCATCAGATCCGTTATGGCCAGCTCACTGGATCGATGAGATGGAAAGAAACTTTATGATGATGACTATAAATGAAGAAGAGAAGGTATTATGTGCCACTGTTATGCTGAAAGGTGATGCGCACCATTGGTGGAAATATACTCAGAGTTATCTGTTGACAAAGCACGCCCAACTGACCTGGGCTATCTATAAGGAAGCTTTCTTTGAGAAGTATTTTCCCAGGACTTTCAGAGATCAAATGGAAAAGGAGTTTCTAAGTCTGTATCAGGGACAGATGACTATAGACGCATATCAACAGTGTTATGAAGAACTATTTTTCTTTGTTCCCTCTAACATGCAGGAGGAAAATACCAAAACTCGAAGGTTCGTCATGGGACTTAGGGGAAGCATCGTCAGCATGTATTGGGACTGAAAAAGAAGATTTATAATGAAGCTGTATAGATTGCTCGAGTATTGGAATCGAGCTAGAGGGAAAGTTATTTTGCTCAGAACAGAGGTATTAAAAGGCCTAATCGAAATACATATAACAGAGAAACTCAAAGACATTTAAACCCTTTTGTACTTAAGGCTTCAATGCTGCAGCCAAGACTACTCTGATAGCCCAACCTCAATAGAAGCAAAGTAATGCTGGAGTCAAATGCTTCAATTGCGATCAAGTAGGATATTATTCAAGGGAGTGTCCTAGGCCAAGGAAGCAGCTACAACAAGGAAAGGTTTATGCAGTTACATCTGAGGATGCTGCCGCATCGCCTGATGTGGCCACAGGTATGACTTGAACTATTTATTTTGTACTACCTTGTGTTAGCATGTAGACTAAATTATATCAAATCATAGGTATCGTACCTATTAATGGCTTACCCGCCAGAGTACTCTTTGACTCTGGAGCTACTCATTCTTTTATATCTGTATCGTTTGCAAAGAAGTTAAATCAACCCCTCAGACCTTTAGACAACAAACTACTTGTACGATCACCTATGGGATTAGAAGTGGAACTAGACAAAGGTTATGGACCATGTCTAGTTCTTATCAACGAAAAGATTTTGGATGCAACCTTAATTCAACTTGAGATGGCAGACTTTGACGTTATCTTGGGAATGGATTGGTTAGCTCGGCACTCCGCAAACCTATTATGTGTAGACAAGAAATTGACATTTAAAGACAAGGAAGGAGCAGAGTTTAGTTCTGTGGGAACCAAACTTCCCCATAAACAAAAACTCGTTCTCTCTGTATTGAAGGCTAGAAAATGCCTCGAGAAAGGAGGAATTGGGTATCTAGTATCCGTGGTCGACCTAACCAATGAAGCACCACGAATGGAGGATATTAAAGTTGTGCATAAATTTCCAGATATATTTCCTGAGGAACTACCAGGAGTACCACCCGATCGAGCGACAGAGTTCGTTATAGATCTTAAGCCTGGAGCCGTACCAGTATCGAAAGCACTTTATCGAATGGCTCCTACTGAACTAAAAGAACTGAAGGTACAATTACAGGAATTACTAGACAAGGGTTATATCAGTAAGACCCGTGTCAATCTAACCCGGTCTTATCACCTTGAACCAGGTTTACCCATCATGGTTGAGTCAAATGGACCAAGGGCGTGAAGGAGATCGAGATCCCAGGTATCAAATCGACCCAAAAACACTTAATTTGAAGGGAGGGTCGCATACCCAGCTAAGCAGGGTCGGACCTCCCAAATCAAAAAGTCAGACCCTCAATTTTGAAGGGAGGGTCGGACATCTTGAACCCTAGGGTCGACGGGATCATCAACCCTCCCATCGACCCTCGGTTACCGTAAGAAATAGAAATTAGGAAATTTCCTAATTTTTGATTGGGATTCTTTCCTAATCTCAATGGGACTTATTTAGGATGTTCCTACTCTATTTAAAGGACGTCCCTAAGCCTCTTTCACTCCTTTCACAACCCTAATTGAATTCAGAGAAAGAGAAGAGAAGGAAAAGAGGAAGAAGTGAAGCAAGGAAGAGAAGTTAGCCAAAAGAGAAAAGTTGCAGAGAAGGAGTATTCTTCTCAGGTATGGATACTAATTCCCTGAGTTTCTACAAACCTTAGGTTAGATATTGATGAGCATGTGATCTCGGAGAAACCCAAACCATCAACCCATGGTTAGGTTTTCATGGGAAACCATGGGGGATTACATGAAACCTATCAAGGTGGATTATACATGGTTTCAGACCATGGAATGAATGTAGAATGGAATGTAGGAGCAAGCCATAGGATCCCAAGCACGAAGAATGGACTAAAAGAGGGAATTGGACCAAAGTGCACCGAGGGTCGCACCGAGGGTCGATGACCATCCGACCCTAGGTGATCCTGACCATCGACCCTCAGTGTTTGGGAAGTTCAGAGTTTGGGGAGGGTCGCACCCAGGGTCGATCAGGACTCCGACCCTACCTCCGACCCTCAGTTAACAGAATAGTTTTTAAATTCAGAATTAATTCTGATTAAATTCTATTGACTTGTTAGGTCTTCTACCAATACAATAACAATATAAAGGTGATTATAAAGCTTGGAAAAGTATCTGTTAGCAAGCTAAGGTGAGGAAACAGAACTCAAAACTAATTGGTTAATAACAAACTATTTTCTATTTCTTGAGTCCAATGCCATGCTTGATTCTATGCGAACATGTTTGTAATGTGCATACAACATGTCATCCAATATTTCTATTATTTGTTCATGCATATTTATTTTATTGTTTATAACATGATGATGATGATGATAATAGGAATAGGCATGTGATTGTATGTGTGTGGTTGGTGTACTTGATGCGAGCCAGTATCAGGGGAGGTGTGATGAGAACGTCAATAAACGTTAACCTTTGGCGGGTCTCAGCACTTTAGCTCTATCTCTAACTCAAGTCTTGTGCATTAGCATCGTCGTATCGCCATTACTTTAGCAGAACTATTATGTCGTAGAGTATCAGGGGAGGTGGTCTCGGTCCTTGTAGTCTCTGGCTCTACCGGGGGGCCTTAGCTCTATTTCTATGGACATTCTGAGGGATGCTGGGGTGAGGCCTTGGATACACTGTTTGGCATTAGGATTGGTTAGTTGCGAGTCCAGTTTGCAAGCCCTCGCTAATAGGGGCTTACGTGTTGGTATGGTATTATATAGCAATAAACGTTAACCTTTGTTGTATAATGTCATGATTAAGGTGGATGGGGACGACGATAAACGTTAACCTTCGGGCGGACTTCCACACCCTGTGTATAGAGGCGGGGTCAATAAACGTTAACCTTTGACCACCCAACCTTTCTATTGCGCATTGCAAACTATAAATCAGACCAAAGATATGAATTGATTGCATGCATATGTATTGTTGCATTGTTTTGTCTACTCACTGAGCCGTGATGTGTGCTCACCCCCTCGACGTCGAATATTTTTAGTTGATGATGCATGTTTTATAGTTGAAGATTATATGAATGCTCCAGCGTATGGGAATGTAGCGACGATGGAAGCTGAAGCTGAAGTAGATACACATGACTCCTCCTGTGAGTGCAACTCATGTGTATTCAATTAGATTTTTCTTAGGTTTCTTTATTTGAATTTAATAAAGACATGTATTTGATAATTATTTATGTCCCAGTTGATACAGAATAATTTGTTATTTAATATTTATATCACAGTAGATTCTCAGTTCATTTTATTATAAGATTTTCGCTATTGTGTATTTACTCTGATTATGATTATGGATGTGTGGGAGTTTAGATAACAAGGATATAACCTACTCGAGATCCTGGTTGAACCGTTGGTTTGATAGCGGTTCATTACACCATTCTGAATAGTACGGAATTGGGGTGTGATAACTTGGTATCAGAGCATCTCAGGCCTTGTCCGCTGAACTAACAAACATTCAAGACAATTATGAACTGAGTTAGGATAAATTAAAAGCTTTAATACAAACAAACCATAAGCACATGTGTTGGTTGAGACAGAAATTAAACAAGACGATAATGTACATATAAAAGGTGGAACCATATATACACACTTAAACAGAAAGAGAAGACCAAAAATTATCCTGATAAACCAATAATATAGGGTATTATCTATAAGTTGGGTAGTATCTAAGTATACAAGTGATATTGTACAGTAGCAAGAAGGAAGCATCTGTACAGCAGAAAATTGGAATACTGAGTTGGTACTCACAAGATGTGAAACTCGATGTAGGACAGAAGAAGAAGTAAAATGGCTAGTAATGCCAAAACCCCTGTAGAGATAAAGGAAAAGATCTCGGGCTAAATCCAAAGGACATGACCAAGTACGGAACCAATTGGTAGCATCACTGTACCCCAACACCTGTTAGCTATAACACAGTGCCTACCATACAACAAGTCCCAGTAATGCACACCCCAGTGTAGAAGTTTGGTGCACAACAAGCAGTGTATCAAGGTGGTTAACCTTATCAGCCACCGATGTATGGGATTGTTGCATCATGACAGAATGATCCGACCAAGGATTGAGGCATATTTTCTGAAGACGAAGCCTTAAACGTTTTCAGCAGAGGAACAAATCTAATTATGGCCATATAACTGGACATGTTTATATAGGATGCGATGCATTATTGATTTACTCTTATGATTATAGAGGATGCACATACCAGATTTTAATTTCTCGGGCCTTGACAGGATAACTTCTTGATTTAACCTGTCAATTGGAGTTATAGATATTGTTTCTTTAGTATTAGTCCTGATTATACCAATCTGAACCACTCTCATGATTGACAACATGAACAGAGATATGAACTGAAAGAATAGTTAAATGTTTAATCGTCTTGAGCGTACATCTTCTGATTTATACCTGATTTATTGATGTACAAAATCTTTCTCCAGATTATACCTGATTTACTGATGTACGAAAACTTTCTCTAGATTTACTCTTGTAGTGCCTTGACCAATGGCATTATATACACGATAGAACCTGTAATCATGAGGTTAAGAACTGTAAAACCTCTATTTTCATGTTTTTAGACCACCGTGCGACCTAATGACCTTTGGATGCCGGTTGGATTACCACAGATTTACACATAATTCTTTAAACCTAAGTTCACTAGATAAAGCTAGTGTTTTCATTATGCTAAAGCAACAGAAGGAATTGAATCACTTTTGGATGAACATTTTGATTCATACACTCCTTGATCTTTGTTGATAAAGATGATTAGTGATAATGGAATTATTGGAAGTATGTTGCCTAAAAAAAAAAAAAAAGTTGATCCTCTCTATGCTAAAAGCGAAGAGATGCTTTGAAGAGTAATGAGTTGGATATATGGTATCTGTGGTGTACGTTTCCAAAGAAGCACCACAGATGGAAGATATTGATGTGATGCATAAATTTCAGGTGTGTTTCCAGGAGGCTCACCTGGGTTACCATCTGATCAGGCGATGAGTTCGTCATCGACTTGTTACCCAAGGACGATACTTATGTCAAAGGCACCTATGAATAGCTCTTATAGAATTAAAGGAACTGAGACTCAACTACAAGAGTTATTAGACTAAGGTCCTAATAGGCTAAGTATTGCATCACGGGAAGTGCCAAAGCAATTCGTGCTGTCTGCCTATAGACTACCGAGAATCGAACAAGCTCATGATCAAGAATCGATATCTATCACATCGGATCGATGACTTGTTTAAACAGTTGCAAAGAGCAAGGGTATTTTCTAAGATTGATCTTCGATCAAGATATCATCATCTGAAGAATTTGGACAGCGATATCTCAAAGATAGCTTTTAGAATCAGGATTGGCCAATTATGAGATCTCGATCATGTCTTTTGGATTAACGAACGCACCAACAACTTTCATGGAACTTATGAACTGGGTTTTCCATGATATGTTGGATACGTCGGTGATAGTATTTATTGATGATATATTGGTATACTCCAAGGACGAAGAAACTCATATCAAGAACCTAAATGCTGCCCTACATCGTTTAAGGAAAGAGAAGCTATATGCCAAATTTTCAAAGTGTGAGTTTTGGCTAAGTGAAGTCGCCTTCTTAGGCCATGTAGTATCCACTGAAGGAATCAATGTGGACCCCAGCAAGATCGAGGCTATTGTAAAGTGGGAAGCACCAAAGAGTGTTTCAGAAATTAGAAGTTTTCTAGGTCTCGCTGGTTCTTATCGGAGATTCGTGGAAGATTATTCCCGGATTGCCGTACCTCTCACCAGTTTGACTAAGAAAGGTGAAAAGTTCGTGTGGACCGATAAATGTGAGAAGAGTTTCCAAATGCTGAAGACCAGATTGATATCCGCTCTAATTTTTACTATTCCCGTTCCAGGACAGACATTTACTCTATACACTGATGCGTCGGGACTGGGACTGGGATGTGTGCTTATGCAAGGAGAGCAAGTGATTGCTTATGCTTCAAGACAGTTAAAGGTACATGAGAAAAATTGTCCCACTCATGATCTGGAGCTAGCGGCAGTAGTGCATGCTGTCAAGATATGGAGACATTACCTATACGGAGAGAAATTCCAGATTAAGTCAGACCATAAAAGTCTTACTTATCTATTTAATCAGAAAGAATTGAATATGAGACAAAGAAGATGGTTGGAACTACTGAAAGACTATGATTGTGATATCCAGTATCATCCAGGAAAAGCGAACGTAGTAGCGGATGCGTTAAGCCGAAAAGCAATGATAAAATCGCAAGGAGAGGTTAGCACAACTTCAGCAATGTGTACTACCGGAATGGTATTCAATCACGGTAATGAGCAATATGTGATAGACGCAACGGATGAGTCAGCCAACCAAGGGTTCATTCATCGGTTTTCAAATATGTTCGCTGCATTGAAGATTATACCGGACATAATGGATGAAGTAAAGACAGCTATCAAATCAGATCCTTATCTGAGAACAGTACAAGAAGATATCGAGAAAGGTAGGACTAATCCTGAGTTCACCTTGGACGAAGAGAAAGTACTGAAATACAAAGGAAGAATATGTGTACCGAAAACAGAAAATATGGACATTAGACACCGACTGATGAAAGAAGCCCATACCACCATCTATTCGATACATCCTGGAAGTACAAAAATGTATCATGATCTAAAGAAACTATATTGGTGGAGGGGAATGAAAGCAGATGTTGCCAAGTTCGTGTCTCAATGCCTAAATTGTCAGAAAGTAAAGGCTGAATGATAAAGACCCGCAGGACTGTTACAGCCATTACCGGAACCAGCATGGAAATGGGACTACATCACAATGGACTTCGTCATGGGACTACCACTGACTCCTCGAGTAGTTGACGCAGTTTGGGTGATTGTGGACCGTCTGACTAAAACAGCTCGCTTCATATCGATACGACCTCAGTATACACTGGAGAGGTTAGCAAAGCTGTAAGTGGATAATATTGTTCGATTACATGGTGTTCCAGAAAGCATTGTGTCTGATAGAGATCCACGATTTACTTTCAAGTTTTGGGAGGGATTGCAAAAGGCTATGGGTACAACATTGAAGTTCAGTACTGCATTCCACCCACAGACAGATGGATGGTCAGAGCGTACAATTCAGATTCTAGAAGATATGCTACGAGCATGTGTAATTGATTTCAAAGGATCATGGGATGAAAAGTTACCATTGATCGAGTTCGCTTATAACAATAGCTATCAGGCTACTATACAGATGTCACCTTATGAGGCACTGTATGGCAGAAAGTGTCAAACTCCTTTGTTTTGGAATGAAGTTGGAGAACGTAGTATTGTTGGGCCAGAATTTGTTGAAGAGACTTGCCGAGTGGTCGACATTATCAAGGAAAGAGTAAGAACAGCCCAAAATCGTCAGAAGCAATATGCAGATACTCGACGCAGAGATCTGGAGTTCGCCGTAGGTGATAAAGTATTTTTGAAGGTATCGCCTATGCGAGGATTGAAAAGGTTCAAACAGAAAGGGAAACTAAGTCCAAGATATGTCGGGCCATATGAGATTCTAGCTAAGTGTAGTAAAGTGGCTTATCAGTTAGCACTACCACCAACTATGTCGAGTGTGCATGACGTATTTCACATTTCCCTATTGAAGAAGTATGTCAAGGATCCAACGCACGTGTTGACAGTAGATTTACCAAATTTGACTGATGATTTGACATTTAAAGTAACACCAACTGAAATCGCCAGCCGAAAGGTTCAATGACTACGCAACCGAGATATCTATTATGTTAAGGTCACTTGGAAAAGTAGAGACATGGAAGAAATTACATGGGAAGAAAAAAATGCTATGCGGAGGCAATACCCTCACTTATTTGATTCAGAAGGTACCTACAATTTTGAGGACAAAATTTTTAAAAGTAGGGGGGAGTTGTAAGACCCGTGTCAATCTAACCTGGTCTTATCACCTTGAACCAGGTTTACCCATCATGGTTGAGTCAAATGGACCAAGGGCGTGAAGGAGATCGAGATCCCAGGTATCAAATCGACCCAAAAACACTTAATTTGAAGGGAGGGTCGCATACCCAGCTAAGCAGGGTCGGACCTCCCAAAGCAGAAAGTCAGACCCTCAATTTTGAAGGGAGGGTCGGACATCTTGAACCCTAGGGTCGACGGGATCATCGACCCTCCCATCGACCCTCAGTTACCATAAGAAATAGAAATTAGGAAATTTCCTAATTTTCGATTGGGATTCTTTCCTAATCTCAATGGGACTTATTTAGGATGTTCCTACTCTATTTAAAGGACGTCCCTATGCCTCTTTCACTCCTTTCACAACCCTAATTGAATTGAGAGAAAGAGAAGAAAAGGAAAAGAGGAAGAAGTGAAGCAAGGAAGAGAAGTTAGCCAAAAGAGAAGAGTTGCAGAAAAGGAGTATTCTTCTCAGGTATGGATACTAATTCCATGAGTTTCTACAGACCTTAGGTTAGATATTGATGAGAATGTGATCTCGGAGAAACCCAAACCATCAACCCATGGTTAGGTTTTCATGGGAAACCATGGGGGATTACATGAAAGCTATCTAGGTAGATTATACATGATTTCAAACCATGGAATGAATGTAGAATGAAATGTAGGAGCAAGCCATAGGATCCCAAGCACGAAGAATGGACTAAAAGAGGGAATTGGACCAAAGTGCACCGAGGTCGCACCGAGGGTCGATGACCATCCGACCCTAGGTGATCCTGACCATCGACCCTCAGTGTTCGGGAAGTTTAGAGTTTGGGGAGGGTTGCACCCAGGGTCGATCAGGACTCCGACCCTACCACTTAATATAATAGTTTTTAAATTCAGAATTAATTCTAATTAAATTCTATCGACTTGTTAGGTCTTCTAGCAATACAATAACAATATAAAGGTGATTATAAAGCTTGGAAAAGTATCTGTTAGCAAGCTAAGGTAAGGAAACAGAACTCTAAACTAATTGGTTAATAACAAACTATTTTCTATTTCTTGAGTCCAATGCCATGCTTGATTCTATGCGAACATATTTGTAATGTGCATACAACATGTCATCCAATATTTCTATTATTTGTTCATGCATATTTATTTTATTGTTTATAACATGATGATGATGATGATGATAGGAATAGGCATGTGATTGTATGTATGTGGTTGGTGTACTTGATGCGAGCGAGTATCAGGGGAGGTGTGATGAGAACGTCAATAAACGTTAACCTTTGGCGGGTCTCAGCACTTTAGCTCTATCTCTAACTCAAGTCTTGTGCATTTGCATCGTCGTATCGCCATTACTTTAGCAGAACTATTATGTCGTAGAGTATCAGGGGAGGTGGTCTCGGTCCTTGTAGTCTCTGACTCTACCGGGGGGCCTTAGCTTTATCTCTATGGACATTCTGAGGGATGCTGGGGTGAGGCCTTGGATACATTGTTTGGCGTTAGGATTGGTTAGTTGCGAGCCCAGTTTGCAAGCCCTCGCTAACAGGGGCTTCCGTGTTGGTATGGTATTATATAGCAATAAACGTTAACCTTTGTTGTATAATGTCATGATTAGGGTGGATGGGGACGACGATAAACGTTAATCTTCGGGCGGACTTCCACACCCTGTGTATAGAGACGGGGTCAATAAACATTAACCTTTGACCACCCAACCTTTCTATTGCGCATTGCAAACTATAAACCAGACCAAAGATATGAATTGATTGCATGCATATGTATTGTTGCATTGTTTTGTCTACTCACTGAGCCGTGATGTGTGCTCACCCCCTCGACGTCGAATATTTTTAGTTGATGATGCAGGTTTTACAATTTAAGATTATATGAATGCTCCAGCGTACGGGAATGTTGCGGCGATGGAAGCTGAAGCTGAAGTAGATACACATGACTCCTCTTGCGAGTGCAACTCATGTGTATTCGATTAGATTTTTCTTAGGTTTCTTTATTTGAATTTAGTAAAGACATGTATTTGATAATTATTTATGTCCCAGTTGATACAGAATAATTTGCTATTTAATATTTATATCACAGTAGATTCTCAGTTCATTTTATTATAAAATTTTCGCTATTGTGTATTTACTCTGATTATGATTATGGATGTGTGGGAGTTTAGATAAGACAGATATAGCCTACTCGAGATCCTGGTTGAACCGTTGGTTTGCTAGCGGTTCATCACACCATTCTGAACAGTGCGAAATTGAGGTGTGACAATATCAGACCCAGCATATCACCATGGGGAGCGCCAATATTGTTCGTGAAAAAGAAGGACGGTAGCGTTCGACTGTGTATAGATTATCGAGAATTGAATAAGCTTACAATCAAGAATCGGTACCCATTGCAGTGGATCGATGACTTATTCGATCAGTTGCAAGGTGCCAAAGGGTTCTCCAAAATTGATCTTCGGTCAGGATACCATCAGTTGAAGATTAAGAAGGTGATATTCCGAAGACAGCATTCAGAACCAGATATGAACATTATGAATTTTTAGTCATGTCTTTGGATTAACTAATGCACCCGTAACTTTTATGGAACTCATGAATCGGGTATTCCATGATATGTTGGATACGTCAGTCATTGTATTTATTGATGACATACTAGTCTACTCCAAGGACAAAGAAACTAATGTCGCAAATCTAAGAGTCGCTCTGTAGCGACTAAGAAAAGAGAAGCTTTACTCAAAATTTACAAAGTGTGAGTTCTGGCTAAATGAAGTCTCTTTCTTAGGCTATGTTGTATCCGCTTTACTCAGAATTCACAATGGCTTCAATTTAAAGTGGATCCCAGCAAGATTGAAGCCATTGTGAAATGGGAAGCACCTAAGAATGTTGCAGAAATAAGAAGTTTCTTAGGTTTAGCTAGTTACTATCGACGATTCATGGAAGATTACTCTAGAATCATCCTACCTCTCACCAGTCTGACAAAGAAAGGAGAAAAGTTTGTTTGGACTGATAAATGTGAAGAATGTTTTCAAACATTGAAGGCTAGATTGATATCAGCTACCATCTTGACTATTCTGATCCTCGGACAACCATTTACCTTGTACACCGATGCGTCTAGGTTAGGTTTAGGATGTGTACTTGTCACACCATAACTTTGGCTAAACCAGAAGTGTGAGTGAACCGTCACTGAACCAATGGTTCACACCAAGATCTCAATAAGATCGTATCCACTCATACAAATCATTGCACATAACCATAATCAGAATATAATTAAATATAACGAAAGTCTTAAATTAAATAACTGAGTACTTCTATTGAAAACTAAATTATCCAATTATTCAAAATACTAAAACATAATTAATTATCCTTACATCCCAATTATAAATCCAACTGAAAATAAATAAAATAAATAAATCCAATATCCTAGAGGTATACGCAGAAAGGGCACTCGCATGAAGCGTCATGCTCGTCCTCCCCTGCTTGCACTTCCAAGGCAGAAACACCTCCATATACTGGAGTGTCCATGTAGTCCTTCACAGTGTAACCTGCATCAACATCTAAAAATAGTGTGTGCACAAGGGTGAGCTCATAACTTAGCTTAGTAAGACAATCAGACAGTGCAACAAACAACATGCATGGATAACATTCACATTATGGTTTGGTTTTAAGTTTGCAATGTGCTATAAAAAGGATTGGCGGCCACCGCACCTCTATACACGAGTGTGTGAAACTGCCCAATGGATCAAACACCACTGTCATCCTACATACACCCACCATGGAATAGAGATAGAGCTAAAGCGTCCAAATCAAACACCGCCAATACTTCCCCTAATGTCCTACCCATACCAACACATAAGCCCCTATTGGTGAGGGCTTACGAACTGGGCTCGCAACTAACCAATCCTATATGTCATCATAGTAAGCCCTATCCCAGCACAGCTTCCTACGGCATAGAGATAGAGCTAGAGTCTAGTGGCCAGGCCAGAGACCACAGTGCCACTTCCTCCCCCTGATACCCTACCCGTACCAAGCATGCTAAGATAGAAACGATACGAAAAGGTGCTAGTGTAAGGAATGATACCAGACCCCAGGCCCTCCCATTCCACACACCAAGGAAAACAATCACATGCCTAACAGTCACATACTAGCATAGCGAGTATGCATGAATAGTATAATAACTGAAAGTAAAGATGACATGCGAGTATGCACAAACATCATTCCATAGAATCATAATTATTAACAACGTTTTATTGTTATTAAATTATTAGGGTTTAGGTCCGATTTCCTTATCTGACGCTTGATTGCTAACTTGCTCTACGTCACAAAATCCAAACTCGCTATCACAAGGTCCTACACGATGTTAGGGTTGAATTAGAATAATTTTCTTAGGGTTTACGATGGTTGAAAAACCAACTAGGTCAAAAACACTCCTCACAGTGCATACCAGTCGCAGTACCGGTCGCAAGCACCAGTCCTAGCACTGTGGGGGAAGGTGCAACCGGTATGGTCGACCGGTCCCCCACAAACCAGTCTCTGAGAGGTACCGGTCGTAGTACCGGTCGCATATGGTGCGACCGGTATGGTCGACCGGTATGCCTCTGGAAGACCATCAATTAGGTGTTCGCCTTCCGTCGATCACCCCTTATTGGTTCTAGGGTTTCTCCTATGCATTCTAGGGCTGAGCAACTAGTTAGATTTGTTTCATGTTTCATTCAATTCTTAGTTTCGATGATCCTTAGCCTAGAATGCGAATCAAGGGTTCATCGACTGTATTAGGGTTTGACGAAAAATTTAAGGGTTTTAGATCAATACATTACCTTGCATGATATTGATTAATTCATGATTAATCATCTATAACGTTTAACTTAGAGGAAGGTTCAAGCACTTACCGTTGGTTCGCAAGTAGGGTGTTCTTCGTCCAACGACAAATGATGGCTCCTCTCCCTCCTTTCCTAGCTCTTTCTCCTTCTTTGATCTTCTTCTCCTTTCTAGGGTTTGTGAGGATCAATGAAAGAGATTTAAGGAGGTTTAGGGGTCCTTCAATAGACTAGGATTGAGTTTATAAAGTCCCCTTACGTTAGGAAAGTCCTAGGGTTTGATATTTGGAAAGTGGGACCCACAGAGCTCCGTTTCTGGATCTAAGTAGTCTGCCCACGCAGACATATTGGTCGATCGGTACCATCGACCAGTATGAAATAATTATCATACATGGGTCCATTTCATACCTAGTTGTCATCCGGTTGTCCCATCTGACCCGAAGATGATTGGAAGGCCTGTTACGACATGAATCAAAGGTTTAAATCAGGTTCATGGAGTGCGGGTCTTACAACTCCCCCACCCTTAAAAGAAATTTCGTCCCCGAAATTTGCATGTAGGTGTTTCACAACTCCCACACCCTTAAAATAAATTTTGGCCTCAAAATTTGTTCATACCTTGTTCGTTGAAAAGGTTAGGGTATTCCTTTCACATCGCGTTCTCTTCCTCCCAAGTGATTTCTTCTACATCTTGGCTTTTTCAATGCACTTTCACATAATGGATATCTTTGCTTCGGAGATGTTGCACCTTTCTGCTTGTGAGCATCACAAGTACCACTTTAAATGTCAAAGTCCTCTGTCAAGTCTTGTGGGTCTGTTGTCAAGATGTGCGATGGATCCTTGACATACTTCTTTAATAAAGAAACATGGAACACATCATGAACACTTGACATGGATGGTGGTAGAGCCAGTTGATATGTCACATTACCATGTCTGATCAAAATCTCATATGGTCCCACATACCTGGGGTATAGCTTTCCCTTCTTACCAAACCATTTCAGATCTCGCACAGGTGATATCTTCAAGAACACCTTATCACCCACTGCAAACTCCAGATCTCGACGTCGGTTATTTGCATAGTGCTTTTGTCGAACTTGAGCTGTCTTTACTCTTTCCTTAATTTGATCAATAGCTCGACAAGTTTCTTCGACGAACTCCGATCCTACAATCCTTCTCTCTTCCACCTCATTCCATAGCAAAGGTGTATGGCATTTTTTCCCATAGAGTGCCTCATATGGAGCCATTTGGATCGCAGCCTGGTAACTATTGTTATACGCAAACTCGATGAGTGATAGCTTCTCGTCCCAAACTCCTTTGAAATCTAGGGCACACGCTCAAAGCATATTTTTTAAGATTTGAATAGTTCTTTCTGACTGCCCGTCTGTCTGAGGATGAAAAATTGTACTAAACTTCAACTTGGTTCCCATGGCTTTCTGTAATCCTTCCCAAAACTTTGATGTAAAACGGGGATCTCTGTCAGATACTATACTCTCTGCGATGCCATGAAATCTGACTATATTATCTACATATAGCTTGGCCAGCTTCTCCATGGTATACTGAGGTCTGATAGCGATGAATCGAGCTATCTTGGTAAGTCGATCGACTATAACCCATATTGCATCCACCGATCTTGGTGTCAAGGGTAGGCCAGTGACGAAATCCATTGTGATACAATCCCACTTCCATGCTGGCTCCGATAGTGGTTGTAGCAAACCTGCGGGTCTTTGTCTTTCTGCTTTCACTTGCTGGAAATTTAGACATTGGAATATGAATCAAGCTACATCTGCTTTCATACCCCTCCATGAATTTAGTCTTCTTAAATCATGGTACATCTTGGTGCTTCCTGGATGTACCGAATATGGTGTGTAATGACCTTCTGTTATAACTCTATCTCTGATATTTGAGTTCTCACTCTCATGTATACATAATCATCCATGATACCTGAGTACCTTGTCTGAATCCAAGGTAAAATCAGGGTTCCTTTTACCCTTCTCTAAATCTTCTTGCATAGTCTTGAGGTGTGGATCCTGAAGGATTGCTACTTTGACCTCATCTATTAGATCCGATGAGATCTTCAAAGCTGCGAACATCAATGTGAACTTATAAATTAAGCCCTATTCTACTGGATCTCTTACACTCTCTAATATATGCTCTTTATCATCTTCTATTGAGCCTGAGGCTGTAGCACATAGTGCAGCGTTTGTACTAGGTCCTGCCTCAGGTTTCAATGCCCACTTTCTACTTAAGGCATCAGCCACAATGTTTGCCTTACCCTGATGGTACTGGATGTCACACCCTAATTCTGCACTAACCAGAATGGTGTGATGAACCGTCTATGATCCAACGGTTCAACCATGATCTCGAATAGGCTGTGTCCTTTTTGCTTAAACCATACACATCCACAACCATAATCAGAATAAATAAACAATAGCAGAAGTCTTCAATCTTAATGAACTGAGTATCTAACTGTGATATCATAAATAAAGTATCCAATTATCTAAAATAACTGAAGACATAAAATAAAATAATTTAATCAATTACATATTCTGAATAATCGAACAAATAAATCTAATCAAAGATGCATGAGTTGCACTGCACGATGAATCATGCGACTCCATCAAAGCTTCTACATCCATTGTCACAACATGCCCGTACATTAGAGCATTCACATAATCTTCTATAGTAGAACTTGCATCATCAACTAAAAATATTTGACATCGAAAGGGTGAGTACACATCATGGCTCAGTGAGCAAACAAAACAATGCAACAAACATATGCATGCATCATTCATATCTTTGGTCTGGTTCATAAGTTTGCAATGTGCAATAGAAAGGATAAGTGGCCGCCGCACCTCGATACACGAGTGTGTGAAGCCGTTCAATGGATCAAACACCATTGTCGTCCCACATGCACCCATCATGGAATAGAGATAGAGCTAAAGTGCCCGGATCAAACACCGCATGACACTTCCCCTGATGCCTTACCCATACCAACACGTAAGCCCCTATTGGCGAGGGCTTGCAAACTGGGCTCGCAACTAACCAATCTTAATGTCAAACAATGTATCCAAGGCCTCACCCCAGCATCCCTCAATACATCCATAGAGATAGAGCTAAAGCCCCCGGTAGAGTCAGAGACTACACGGTCCAAGACCACCTCCTTTGATGCCCTACGACACAATAGTTCTGCTAAGGTAATGGTGATACGATGATGTCAATGGACGAGACTTGAGTAGAGATAGAGCTAGAGTTTGGTGACCAAGATGAACCATAGTGTTACATCCTCCCCCTGATGCTTCACTCGCATCAAGCACACTAACCACACACATACATTCACATGCCTATTCCTAACATCATCATCATCATCCTGTTATAAATAAATAGAATTAAATATGAATGAGCAGAAATAACATGAATATTGGATGACATGTGAAATACACATTACAAGCATACAAGCATAGAATCATTCATGGCATTGGACTCAATAAATAAAAATAATTTATTATTAACCAATTAATTTAGGTCTTGTTCCCTCACCTTTGGTTGATAGTAGATCCTCGTTTAAGCTTTGTAAATATCTTTTAAACAACTTGGAAACCTAAGAAATTCTTAGATTTTAAGTTAGAATTAATTTCCATGAATTTAAACTAACAATAACTGAGGGGTTGCAGGTGTGGCAGCACCTGTGGTCTCAGTTTCTACGACCACAGGGTGTATATGGTCGCAGGGTATAGTCGCATATCCTGCGACCACATGCGACCACACCCTCCCTGGAAACTTACCGAGGGCATGTGGTCGAATATGTGTGTCTCGTGTAATCACACATCATGCGACCACACGTGTGATGATCGACTTTTTCATCCTTAACTCCATTCCTTCTTGTTTGGATCCCTTGGCTTATCATCATGGTCCTTCCTATGATTGTTCTATGGCTCAGAACTATTATTTTATACACAATCTATTGTCCACATAATTTCCTCCCATGGATTCTCTTAGAATTTATCCATGGATTGATGATTTGGGTTTCACCTAATTCCTATCTCTTTCATGAACTATTCTAGGCTCTTAATTTAACATGGGAATGTTTTCATACCTTAAGCTTGTTGAACATTCAGAGTTTTCTCTGAATTTTCTTTCTCCTTAATCTTCCTCTTCAATTCTCCTTCTCTTCCTTCTCTTCTCTTTCTCTCACTTTCAGTTTGAGTTCTAAAAGGGTGAAAGAGGCTAAGGGACGTCCTATTTATAGAGAAAAACCCTCCATAATAAGCCCTACTGAGTTGAGGAAGGAACCCCCTTCGGATTAGGAAGGTTTCCTAAACTCGTTTCTATTTGAAATCCGTGTGGTTGGAGGTGTGGTCGCAGAACCCGTCAACCGCACCCTCTGAAACATGCGACCACACGACCTAATTTCCTGTGGTTGCATTATTTTGAGGTGTGGTCGATCACACCTATTTAGGTATGTGACCACACGCTCATAATTGACTATTTTTGGGTTAAATTTCATACCTGGTCTTGTGGTTTCTTCATGAACTTGGTCCACTTGGCCCGACCATGATAGGAAGACCTGATACAAGGTGGTAAGACCGGTTAGTTCGATACAGGTCTTATACTGGATGTCACAATCATAATCTTTTAATAGCTCCAACCATCTCCTCTGTCTCATATTCAGGTCCTTCTGAGTAAAAAGGTAAGTTAAACTCTTGTGGTCTGACTTAATCTGAAACTTTTCATCATAAAGGTTGTGCCTCCAAGTCTTGATTGCGTGAATGGCTGCTGCTAACTCTAGATCATGCGTAGGATAGTTCTTCTCATGCTCTTTCAACTGTCTTGATGCGTAGGCAATCACCTGTTCTCCTTGCATCATCACACATCCAAGACCCAACCTTGAGGCATCCATATATAGGGTAAACAGCAAGCCTGCTGCTGGGATGGTCAAGATAGGTGCAGAGACTAGTCTTGACTTCAAAGTCTGAAAGCACTTCTCACACTCATCTGTCCATATGAACTTTTCTCCTTTCTTGGTTAGTCTGGTAAGTGGAACAACGATTCTTGAGTAGTTTTCCAATCGTTGTTCCACGAATCTTCTACAGTAACCAGCCAATCCAAGGAAACTATGAATCTTTGCAACTGATTTCGGTGCATCCCATCCTACTATAGCTACGATGTTGCTTGGATCTACCTTGATACCATATGCAGATACTAGTGACCCAAGAAGGCCATTTCCTTCAGCCAAAATTCATATTTCTTGAACTTGGCGTAAAGCTTCTCCCTTCTCAGCCGTTGTAGGACTGCTCTTAAATGTGATGCATGAGTCTCCTTGTCCTTTGAGTAGACCAAGATGTCGTCAATGAATACAATGACCGAAGTGTCCAACATGACACTCGATTCATCAGTTCCATGAACGACGCTGGAGCGTTAGTCAACCCGAATGACATTACAAGGAACTCATAATGCCCATACCTTGTTCTAAAAGCAGTCTTTGGAATATCTCCTGCCTTGATCTTCAATTGGTGATACCCTGATCTAAGATCAATCTTCGAGAAAACCTTTGCACCCTGCAACTCATCGAACAGATTATCGATCCTAGGAAAAGGGTATCGGTTCTTGATCGTGAGCTTTTTTAGTTCCTAGTAGTCTATACATAATATAACACTACCATCCTTCTTCTTCATGAATTGTATTGGCGCTCCCAGTAATGTAATACTTAGTCGATTAGAACCTTTGTCTAATAACTCCCGTAGTTGAGTCTCAATTCCTTCAACTCCATAGGAGCTACTCTATAGGGTGCCTTTGATATAGGTGCCATCCTAGGTAATAAGTCGATAACGAACTTGGTTGCATGATCAGGTAGCAACCCGGGTAAGCCTCTTGGAAATACATCAGGGAATTTGTGCATCATATCAGTATCTTCCATCTGTGGTGCTTCTTTAGTAGCATTTATCACAGATACTATATATCCAACTCCTTTCTTTTCAAAGCATTTCTTCGCCTTTCGTACAGAGAGGATGAGCTTTCGTTTCCTAAGCAATATACTTCCAATAAAACCAAATTATGTGTCATCTTCGTTATTTAATGATAACCTCTTCTATGCACATAATCACTTGTACAGTGTTGAGACAACCAGTCTATTCCCAAGATGGTGCCAAAGTCTGCCATCTCAAGTCGATTTAGGTTGCATCCAAATTTTGTCCATCCATATGATTCAGACAATGTTCATAACACTTAACCACTACAACATCTAGTCCAAAAGAGCTTCAACTAGCAAAATCTGGTATAAAGATCTTAAGAGTTTGTCTAGTTCCTTCATCTTTTATGATTTTTCAAAGACTATCGTCAAAAATCTCATATTGCACTCAGTAGCTTACATCTCTTTTATCACTGATGTTCTACCCTGATCTCTCTTTCGTATATCTTGAAAAGCATCTTCTGACTATTTACTCATTACATATCCCAAATCTATCTATAAGCATTAGGGTATATGCTTATAAATTCATTAATTCAGTCAAACTCTTTTGGTCTTTACTTAATCATCTCACTTGACATTAGGCATAACTCAGTATTACTTGTACTAATCCGACTACTATCAATGCCATAATTTTTTACTTCATCCTTGTATCCACTCTTAGATCTGCCTTTAGAAATCTTCTGCCTTGTCAAAATTCATACCAATATAGCCATCTTTAACTCTACTTGAGTGCTATCTATTTTTTTACTAGCTATTCTTGATAGTTCTCACTTTTTGCTCATGCACTCTTTTATAGACATGACTCATATCCATCCATTCAGCAATCTTGAAACAGATCCTCCATTACTTCATCTGAGGTTCCTTGGCTATAGAATCTAATCTGAATTTAATTATCTTCCTTCCAATAATTTCCTTATTAACTAAACATCTTATCAATGGATGTCGAGAAATATAAGAATCATAATGCTTATCCAACAGTGATTCATTTTCTTCTTTCGAATTCAGTATAATGACGAACACTTGTTTTATCTAGTGAACTTAGGTTTAAAGGATCAAGAGTAAATATATGGTAATCCATCCATCATCCAAAGGTCGTTAAGTTGCACAGTGATCCAAATATATGGAAATAGAGGTTTTATAGTTCTTAACCTCATGGTTACAGGTTCTATCGAGTATATAGTACCATTGGTCAAGGCACTACAGGAGTAAATCTGGAAGAGTTTTGGTACATCAATAAATTAGGTATAAAATCAAAAAGATGTACATTCAGAATGATTAAACCTTTAAATGTTCATTCGGTTCATATCTCTATTCACGGTGTCGAACATGGGAGTAGCTTAGATTTGTATAATCAGGACTAATTCTAAGGAAATAACATCTATAACTCCAATTGATAGGTTGAATCAAGAAGGTATTCTTTCAAGGTATGAGAATTAGAATCAGGTATGTGCATCTTCTATAATCATAAGAGTAAGTCAATAATGCACCACATCTTATATAAACCTATCTAGTTATATGGCCACAATAGATTTGATCCTTTGCTGAAACGTTTGAGGCCTCATCTTCAGAAAATATTCCTCAACCCTTATCCGATCATTCTGTCATGATGTATCTATCCCATACATCGGTGGCTGATAAGGGTAACCACCTTGATACACTACTTGTTGTGCACCAAGCTTCTACACTGGGGTGTGCGTTACTGGGACCTACAGTATGGTAGGCATTGTATTACGGCTAACATATGCTGGCGGTACAGTATTACTACTAATCGATACCGTACTTGGTTTGACCCGAAGGTGTTAGTGTAGCATTGGCAACTTGGATGGTAATTTCCATGGCACCTCACATAGCCGGTATCGTCTGTTGTTGTTTTTACATTTTGTCAGGCCAAGTTTATTACAGTCGTAGCCAAGGCACTTGGTAGTCTAGGTAGATTGGCTAGAGTGGCATTGTTGTTCACCTCCTTTGATTTGCTCCAATCTGATTATCATTATTTAACATCTACTCAGATGAGTTTTCACTACCCGTTCTCGACCTAGATAGTGGTGGGGTCAAGTTGCAACCTCTTCTTAATGCTCAGTGGGTAATGGATCAGCGTGTGGTGGATCTTACTCTGAGTTTCCACGTCACCCAGGAGTATAGCTTTATCTTATTTTATAGTTAACTCTCATTTTTGGTGTCTGACCATTGTTCTCCTATCTCTGTTGGATTTATCTCAAGATCTTTCCCTTTACCTCTACGTGGATTTAAGCGTTACTAGCCATTTTTCTTCTTCCTCTGTCATACATTGTGTTTCACATCTTGTGAGTACCAACTTAGTATTCTAATTTTCTGCTTTATAGATGCTCCCTTCTTGCTACTGTACTACATTCTTTGTATACTTAGACAACTGCCCGACTTATAGATCGTACCCTATATTATTGTTTATCAGGATACATTTAGATTTTCTTTTTCTGTTTGTGTATACATATGGTTCCACCTTTTATCTGTACATTATTATCTTGTTTAAGTTCTGTCTCAACCAACACAGATGCTTAAAGTGTGTTTTTATTACAGCTTTTAATTTTTCCTATCTCAGTTCATCGACTTAGTCAAGTGCATGTATGGTCTGTTGGACAGAGCCTAAGAGCTCTGATACCAAGTTGTCACACCCCAATTCTGACTTAACCAGAAGTGTGAATGAACCGTCACTGAACCAACGGTTCACACCAGGATCTCAATAAGACCGTGTCCATTAATACAAACCATTGCACTTAACCATAATCAGAATATAATTAAATAAAACAAAAGCCTTAAATTAAATAAACTGAGTACTTCTATTGATAAATAAATTATCCAATTATTTAAAATACCAAAACATAATTAATTATCCTTACATTCCAATTATAAATTCAACTAAAAATAAATAAAATAAACAAATCCAATATCCTAGAGGTACACGCAGAAAGGGCACTCGAATGAAGTGTCATGCTCGTCCTCCCCTGCTTGCATTTCCAAGGCAGCAACACCTCCACATACTGGAGCGTCCATGTAGTCCTCCACAGTGTATCCTGCATCAACATCTAAAAATAGTGTGTACATAAGGGTGAGCTCACAACTTAGCTCAGTAAGACAATCAGAGAGCGCAACAAACAACATGCATGGATAACATTCACATTATGGTATGGTTTTAAGTTTGCAATGTGCTATAAAAAGAATTGGCGGCCACCGCACCTCTATACATGAGTGTGTGAATCTACCCAATGGATCAAACACCACTGTCGTCTCATATGCACCCACCATCGAATAGAGATAGAGCTAAAGCGTCCGAATCAAACACCGCCAACACTTTCCCTGATACCCTACCCATACCAACACGTAAGCCCCTATTGGCGAGGGCTTGCAAACTAGGCTCGTAACCAACCAATCCTATATATCATCACAGTAGGCCTTATCCCAGTATAGCACCCTACGGCATAGAGATAGAGAGCTAGAGTCTAGTGGCCAGGCCGGAGACCATAGTGCCACTTTCTCCCCCTGATACCCTACCCGCACCAAGCATACTAAGATAGAAACGATACAAAAAGGTGCTAGTGTGAGGAATGATCTCAGACCCCAGGCCCTTCCCATTCCACACACCAAGGAAAATAATCACATGCCTAACAGTCACATCCTAGCATAGCGAGTATACATGAACAATATAATAATTGAAAGTAAATATGACATGCGAATATGCACTAACACCATTCCATAGAATCACAATTATTAACAACGTTTTACTGTTATTAAATTATTAGGGTTTAGGTCCGATTTTCTTACCTGACGCTTGATTGCTAACTTGCTCCGTGTCACAGAATCCAAACTCGCTATCACAAGGTCCTACACGATGTTAGGGTTGAATTAGAATAATTTTCTTAGGGTTTACGTTGGTCGGTGATGGATTCATAATTTTATATATTTATTTCCCTTATTTTTAGTCTATTTAACATATTATATGTCTTATGGTACTCATTTCGATGATTCCTTATATATAAGACATTGGTGGAAAGTATTAGTAATTTATGTTTAAAATAAAAGAAATTCTTATATTTTCAATAATGACCTTCTAAATTTCATGCAGGTTTTTAATGTGGAAAGAATTCTAAAAATCAAACGTGATCCAAAAATTAGATCTGGAAAGATGATTTGAATTGAATCTAGAGAATAAAGATTACCACACATAAAAGGTTTATTATTGGAAGGATTTGATTGATTGTCAGAAATCTTGAGGAGAATATATGTCACACCCCAATTCTGCACCATTCAGAACGGTGTGACGGTTCAACCAGGATCTCTAGTAGGCGGTATCCATTAGAAATAAAACCACGCACATCCACAATCATAATCAGAATAAATACACAATAGCGAAAGTCTTATAGTAAATGAACTAAGCATTTTAAATGTAATAATCATAATTAAAATATCAAATTATTGTTGTATCAACTGAGACATAAGTAATAGAATATCAATTACATCTTTTATAAATCCAAATAAAAATCCTAATAGAACACGCATGAGTTGCACTCGCATGAGGGATCATGCATATCCTCTAAGTCTTCAGCCTCCATTGCAGCAATACGCGCATACACCGAATCATTTATATAATCTACAACTGTGGTACCTGCATCATCAACTAAAAATATTCGACGTCGAGAGGGTGAGCACACATCATGGCTCAGTGAGCAAACAAAACAATGCAACAAACATATGCATGCATTCAATTCATATCTTTGGTCTGGTAAATAAGTTTACAATATGCTATAGAAAGGATAGGTGGCCAAAGATCACGTTTATTGACACCGCACCTCTATACACGAGTGTGTGAAGCCGCCCAAAGGTAACGTTTATTGCCGACTCACATGCACCTAATTCATGGACAATGTACACACAAAGGTCATGTTTATTGCTATACCCTTTGCCCATACCAACACGTAAGCCCCTGCTGGCGAGGGCTCACAAACTGGGCTCGCAACTAACCAATCCTAATGCCAATCACTGTA
The DNA here is from genome assembly GCA_028583415.1 of Protea cynaroides. Taxonomy (NCBI): domain Eukaryota; kingdom Viridiplantae; phylum Streptophyta; class Magnoliopsida; order Proteales; family Proteaceae; genus Protea; species Protea cynaroides. Next base: position 74,965,174 of record CM053268.1, read on the forward strand.
TCCAAGGCCTCACCCCAGTATCCCTCAATACGTCCATATAGATAGAGCTAGGGTCTGGTTACCAGGATGAACCACAGTGTCACGTCCCCCCTGATGCCCGACGTATTAGTTCCGCTAAGGTAATGGTGATACGACGATGTTAGTGGACAAGACTTGAGTTAGAGATAGAGCTAGAGTGCTGAGGCCCCGCCTATGACACCTCCCCCTGATACTCGCTCGCATCAAGCACACCAACCACACACATATATCCACATGCTTATTCCTATCATCATCATCAACATCATCATGTCATAAACAATAAATAAATATGCATGAACAGTAATAATAGAAATATTGGATGACATGTTGAATGCCCATAACAATCATACACGCATAAAATCATTCATGGCATTGGACTCAAAATAAAACAGTTTATTATTAACCAATTAGTTTAGGTCTTGTTCCCTCACCTTTACTTGATCGTAGGTCCTCTTACAAGCTTTAAGAATCAACTATATATCGATATTATATCACTAGAAAACCTAACCAAGTCGATAGAATTTAATTAGAATTAATTTTGATTTTAAAAAGCATGTTGTTAACTGAGGGTCGATGCTAGGGTCGGAGGTTCCATCGACCTTGGGTGCGACCACCCCTATTCTGAACTTCCCGTACACTAGGGGTCGATGATCAGGGTCTGGTAAGGTCGATTGGCCATCAACCCCCCGTGTGACCCCCTGTGGGTTTTGTTAATTTTTATCCTTCAGTCCATTCTTCGTGTTTGGGGTCCTATGGCTTGCTTCTACAATCCATTACACACATGTTCTATAGCCTAGAACCATAGTTCATTCACCTATATAGCTTTCATGACTTCTCCCATGGTTTTCCATGAAAACCTAACCATGGGTGGATCATTTGGGTATCTCCTAGATCATTCCCTCTTCTCTAGCTATTCTAAGGTCTGTAAAATTACATGGAGATAGTATCCATACCTGAGAATTAGGTTTGTTTCTCTGAAGCCTTCTCCTTAATCTTCTTCTCCACTTTCCTTCTCTTCTCTTTCTCTTCTCCTTCTCTTCTCTTTCTCTCAATCCAATTAGGCTTCTAAAATGAGTGAAAGAGGCTTAGGGACGTCCTATTTATAGAGTAGAAACTCTCAAAATACGTCCCATTGAGATTAGGAAGGAATCCCATTGAAATTAGGAAGGTTTTCTAATTTTCGATTCGAGCTGTTTTTACCGATTACCGGGGGTCGATAGGGGGGTCGGAGATCCCGTCAACCCCCGGTCCTTAAGATGTCCCACCCCCGGTATAAAACTGGGGGTCTGACTTTTATACTGGGGGGTCCGACCCTCCCTTGCTGGGTATGTGACCCTCCCCTTATGTTTAGTATTTTTGGGTCAGTTAATACCTAGGATCGTGATCTCCTTCACGCACTTGATCCGTTTGGTTCGACCATGATGGGTAGACCTGGTTCAAGGTGGTAAGACCAGATTAGTTTGATACGGGTCTTACAATATACCTCTATGAAATATTACAAAGATTGGCAAATCTAAAGGTGACATTTGGTTAATAATGGAATGATTCTCTATCTAATATAGGCAAGAGGATTTTGTTTAATCTTTATTTCCATGTAATAAGGTTGTCAATTCTAGACATACCAGTTTTAATCTTCTTTACACTGGTTATTTAAGCAATGTAAAGGCTACGTAATAGAGCATCCAAGAATTATTGAGAAGATAGTTTTATTCTTTTGTCTTTCTTTTCTATCATGTCTAGCTAAGTTCTTTAGTCGATTCAAGGGGAATTCAATCTGGTTAGTAAAATTGTGAGACTTTGTTCTTAATTTTAATTATTATTCTATTCAAATATTTATGTTTTTTTTGGTTTTTTTTTCAAGTTAATGACTGTATGATTCAGTTTATTAAGAGGCCTATTAATTGATTGAGTTATGTGGTTTATTATTAACCTGAATCCATAATCCGTAATTGTTATGGTGTTCAGGAAAAGTAGTAATTGAGAAGAACAATTATGATCCAAATTTTTGTTACTTGCTTAAAAGAAACATAGAATGAATTAAATAATCTGACGCTTGTTAGATTGTTGTTCATCTTTAACTCCCTCCGAGAGTGTAATGCTATCAGTAAATTCATGAGGATTATTTAATACCAATTGGTTTATTGATAAGAATTAAATTGTGTGCTGGGCTCAAATTAATGAAATTAGGGAAGGTAAGGATTGTTAGGCTTTTTGATAATCCTTGGTTAAATATTTGATAGAGAATAATATATATGAGGTCAGTGATCAATTTGCAGTCGTAAGTAAATTTCCTTGAATCGACATCAACTTCCATTGAATTTTTGTTACTTAATTTTGTTGTCAATTGAATTGCAGAAGAAAACCCCCCTTTTTCTTGGTAAGTAAACAATCTGATTAACTAGTCTCTGTGGATCGACCTTTACTTATCATTACTATTCATTATAGGTAGAGTAATTTATTTTTGGTTGTGCTCGACACGCATCAAAATTTGGCACCGTTGCCGGGGACTAGTTTTAATCAGATTGTGATTTTTTTTTTATTTAATTTTTTTAGTCACTTATGTTCTTACCTTTGTGTGAAGTTTTTTTTGTTTTTTGTTTCAGGTGTCCATAGTTTTTCCGACAGGTATTGCTTGCGCATGAAATTTCGGATGACTTAGGGGCGCTACAAGAAGCTTATTTTAAAGAACATTAAAAAAAAAAAAAAAACATGATTTACTATTTTTAATTTTACTTGGTTTTCTTGCACTTTGTGTTTTTGGTCAGAATTTTTTTTTCTTTTTTTTGGGATTCTTTTTATTATTATTATTATTTTTTTTTTTATCCATTGTATGGGTATCTTGGTTAATGACTCGATCTTCTAACTATGGTAAATTGATATTTGATCCAGAACCCGAAAGAACATTGCATCGATTAAGGAAAGAAGCAAAGAAAATTTTGGCAGAACAGGTTTCAACATCACAAGGAGCAATTGTTTCTGATATAGTTGCTAGTAAGCTACTAATAGAGGAAGCCATGGCTGAAAACAGGACTTTGAAAGAGCTGGCTGCTCCTAATCTAAACCATCAACCTTTGTGTATTGAATTTCCAAATCTAGAAGCGGCATTTGAATTAAAATCAGGATTAATCCATTTATTACCCAAATTTTGTGGGCTTGCAGGAGAAGATCCTCATAAGCATTTGAAGGAATTTCACGTGGTATGCTCTAGCATGAAACCGCAGGGTATTACAGAGGCACAGATTAAGTTATGCGCCTTTCCATTCTCTTTAGATGAATATGCTAAAGATTGGTTATAATACCTTCCCTCTGGTGCAATCAATTCATGGAATGAGATGAAACGCCAGTTTTTAGAAAAATATTTTCCTGCATCCAAAGCGGCAAATATAAGGAAAGAGATATGTGAAATTCGGCAACACCATGAAGAAACATTATATGAGTATTGGGAATGCTTCAAGAAGCTTTGCGCAAGCTTCCCATACCATCAAATTAGTGACCAGCTTCTGATTCAATATTTCTATGAAGGATTGCTACCACTGGAGAGGAGTATGGTGGACGCCGCTAGTGGAGGAGCTTTAGTTGACAAAACTCCAGAAGTCGCGAAAAGGCTAATTTCTAATATGGCAGCAAATTCACAGCAATTTGGTACATGGATGGAGCAATCATCGAAGAAAGTTAATGAGGTAAGTACATCAAACCTTGAACGTCAGATTTCTGATCTAACTTCTTTGATGAGACAAATGGCTGTAGGAAATTTACAAACAGTTAAAGCATGTGGCATTTGCTCAGCCACCAGTCATGCTATGAATATGTGTCCCACACTTCAAGAAGATACATCAGTCCAACAAGCAAATGTCATGGGAGGACTTCAAGGGCAACCTCAGCAAAAGTATGATCCATACTCAAACTCATATAACCTTGGATGGAGAGATCACCCAAATCTAAGTTATGGGAATCAAGTTGCCCAGAATTGTTACCAACCCCCATTCCAACCTAGGCAGCAAGCAAATCAGAGTATGTCACTTGATGAGATTGTTAAGGCACTGGCTAGCAATACACAGCAGTTTCAACATGAGACAAGAAATAGCATTCAGAATATAGAGAAGCAGATTGGTCAACTTGCAACTTCAGTAAGCAAACTTGAAGCTTAAGGAATTGGAAAGTTGCCATCTCAGACCATCATAAATCCACGTGAGAATGCAAGCGCCATTACATTACGGAATCGAAGAGAACTTGAGCCCTTCATTGCTAAATCTACAGATTCGGCCAAGACTATTCAAGAAGAAACAAAAGCCGACAACAATGATGTAAATTTGTCCAAGGTAAAATCTCAACCATTTGTGCGTAATTCTACTAATTCTGTTCTTCTCCCTTTTCCCAGCAGACTATCTAAGTCGAAAAAAGAAGAACAAGAGAAGGAAATTCTTGAGACTTTTCGAAAGGTAGAAGTAAACATACCTCTACTTGATGCCATTAAACAAGTCCCAAGGTATGCAAAATTTCTCAAGGAATTGTGCACTTCAAAGAGGAAATTGAGGGGTGATGAGAAAATTAGTGTAGGGGAGAACGTATCAGCAATTATTCAGCATAAGTTACCCCCAAAATGCAAGGATCCAGGTACGTTTACGATTCCATGTGTGATTGGTAATACTAAGTTTAAACATGCCATGTTAGACTTAGGTGCATCTATAAATGTTATGCCACATTCAATTTATGCATCTCTAAATTTGGGTCCTTTGAATAAAACGGGTGTAATTATCCAATTAGCTGACTGTTCTAATGCATATCCTGAGGGAGTAATTGAGGATGTTTTGGTACAGGTAAATGAGTTAATTTTTCCTGCTGATTTTTATATTTTAAATATGGAAGAGTAATTCCCCAAATCCTTCCCCAATACTGTTAGGAAGACCTTTCCTCAAAACCGTTAAAACAAAGATTGATGTCCATGATGGTACCCTTACCATGGAGTTCGATGGAGAAATTATCAAATTCAATATATTTGAGGCTATGAGGTATCCTCACTCTGATGTTCAATCTGTATTTTTTGTTGATATAGTTAATGTGTTTGTACAGGAGGTTTTTGGCTATGAGGATGAGCTGGACGTGGTACTTATTCAAGGATTGAGAAAGACTAACACAACAATGCATCTGAGTCCTAAGATTGAAGAAATGATTATGGCATTACAGTCATTACCTCCATTTACTAAAGAGTAAGAAGTTAAGAAATTGGATTTAATACCATCTCATGACAAACTGTTACCTTCTGTTGTGCAGGCACCAATCTTGGAGCTAAAACCTCTTCTTAACCACCTTAAGTATGCTTATTTAGGAGATGATGAGTTTACATGTTATCATTGCAAAGAACTTGACAAGTGTGCAAGAAGAGAGGCTTTTGAGAGTGCTACGGGACAATAAAACAGCAATTGGTTGGACTATAGCTGACATCAAGGGCATAAGTCCATCAATGTGCATGCATCGAATCTTATTGGAAGATGGTGCTAAACCAAACCGAGAATCTCAAAGGAGACTAAACCCTCAGATGATGGAGGTAGTGAAGAAGGAGATTCTAAAGTTATTAGAAGCAGGAATCATTTACCCAATTTTAGATAGAAAATGGGTAAGTCCAATCCAAGTTGTGCCGAAAAAGTCTAGAGTGACAGTGGTCAAGAACCAAGACAATGAATTCGTTCCAACAAGGGTCGTGAATGGATGGAGTATGTGCATAGACTACCGCAAGCTAAACACAATGACAAGGAAGGGTCATTTTCCTCTACCATTTATTGATCAAATGCTTGAGCGATTAGCAGGTAAGTCTTTTTACTGTTTCCTTGATGGGTATTCGTGTTATAATCAAATTGTGATTGCATCAGAGGATCGGGAAAAAACAGTATTTACATGCCCATTTGGAACTTTTGCTTTTAGGAGAATGCCTTTTAGGCTTTGCAATGCACCAGGTATATTTCAGAGATGCATGATGAGCATATTTTCAGATTTAATAGAAAATTGTATTGAAGTTTTCATGGATTTTACGGTATATGGTAATTCATTTAATGCTTTTTTGGATAATCTATCTCAGGTGCCTGAACGTTGCATTGAAACAAACCTTGTTTTGAATTTTGAAAAATGCCATTTCATGGTAGAACAAGGAATAGTTTTAGGACATGTAGTTTCAAGTAAGGGTATTGAGATCGATAAGGCAAAAATTGATTTAATTGTAAACTTACCCTACCCCACAAGTGTGCGGGAAGTGCATTCGTTTCTTGGCCATGCAGGTTTTTATCGCAGATTCATTAAGGACTTCTCAAAGATTGCTTTACCATTGTCCAGACTATTGTAAAAAGAGGTGTCCTTTGTGTTTGATCAAGAGTGCAAGGAAGCTTTTGACAAGCTAAAATCTGTATTGACTACGACTCCCATTATCCAACCCCCTGATTGGAGTTCGCCATTTGAGATAATGTCTGATGCAAGCAATTATGCGGTTGGAGCAGTCTTAGGACAACGTGTTGGCAAGCAAGCTATGTGATTCATTATGCATCCCGAACACTCAATGCGGCTCAGTGCAATTATTCTATGACCGAAAAAGAGCTTTTAGCAATAGTGTTTGCATTAGATAAATTTTGATCTTATTTACTTAGGTCTAAAGTGATTGTATTTTCTGACCATGCAACATTGAAGTATCTATTGACGAAGAAGGAGTCGAAGCCTAGAATGATCAGGTGGATTTTTCTGTTGCAAAATATTGTAGCAGATCACTTAAGTCGGTTAGCAAGAGAAGAGAATCCCGAGCCCTTGAACAAATTTTTTCCCGATGAGCATTTATTCACTCTACAAAGTATGGTTCCATGGTACGCTGATCTGGTAAATTATTTAGTTGGTAGGGTCATACCTGATGGAATAAGTAAAGCAAAAAAGGGCAAACTTAAAAGCGAGGCAAAATACTATGTATGGGATGATCCGTACTTGTGGAGATATTGCTCGGATCAAATTATTAGGAGATGTGTGCCTGATTTTGAAATTCAGTCTGTCCTTACTTTTTGTCATGCTTATGCTTGTGGAGGTCATTTCGGACCCAAAAGAATAGCTAAGAAAGTGTTAGATAGTGGTTTTTATTGGCCTACATTATTTCGTGATGCTTATGTCATTTGTAAGACATATGAACAGTGCCAAAAGACAGGAAGTTTAACCTGTAGGAATGAGATAATACAAATCCCAATACTTATATGTGAACTTTTTGATGTGTAGGGTATTGATTTTATGGGTCTATTTCCTTCGTCTTTTGGTTTTGTTTACATATTGCTTGCAGTTGATTATGTTTCGAAATGGGTAGAAGCAATCGCCACCAAAACTAATGGTTCTAAGGTTGTTATAGGTTTTATCAGGTCTAACATCTTTAGCTGGTTCGGGATACCAAGAGCACTGATTAGTGAACAAGGAACTCATTTCTGCAATAGACCACTGGAGGCGTTGCTAAAGAAGTATGGTGTTTTTCATAAAACATCTACACCCTACCACCCTCAAACAAATGGACAAGCAGAAGTATCCAATAGAGAAGTCAAATCTATTTTGGAGAACACTGTGAAACCAAACAGAAAGGATTAGAGCCTTCGACTTGATGATGCATTATGTGCTTACCCAACAGCATACAAGACGCCTATTGGAATGTCCCCTTATCAGTTAATTTTTGGTAAGTCATGTCACCTTCCTGTAGAATTAGAGCACAAGGCTTATTGGGCAGTCAAGAGTTGCAACATGGAGATGGACGATGCTGGTATGCATAAAAAATTACAATTGCAAGAATTAGAGGAGATACGACTTGAGGCTTACGAGAATCTAGCATATACAAGAACAAGACTAAGGCGTTTCATGACAAGAGGATTATGAGCAAGCAATTTGTAATTGGACAAAAAGTCTTGCTTTACAATTCGAGACTTAAATTGATGCCTAGTAAGTTATGTTCTCGTTGGATTGGACCTTTTGAAGTTACTAATGTGTTTCCTTATGGTACAGTTAAAGTTCGAAGTTTCAAAACTAACAAGATTTTCAAGGTTAATGGGCATCGACTCAAGACATTCTATGAAGGCTTTCATGAGCATACTATAGACGAAGTACAACTGGGGGATCCCGTTTATTCTGACTGAGGAGTATTGAGTCGAGCTAACGACGTTAAACACAAGCGCTGCTTGGGAGGCAACCCAAGAAATTGGATTTGTTTTTCTTATCATTTTTAATTACTTTTCTTTACATCTTTTCATTATATTTTTAACTTCCATTGGGGACAATGTCAGATTTAAGTGTGGGGGGAGGAATTAGGATTTCTCTTTTGTTTTATTTTTATTTTTATCTTTTTAAGTTTTGTTTTTAATTTTTGTATGATGTGTTAGAAAAAAAAATTTCAAAAGTTGAATTTAAAAAAAAAATTTCACTTCAATAGACTAAGAAAATATGTATGCCATGGATTAGAACTATTTGAATGTGGAAAAAAAATTACATATATGAATTAGTAGAAATAACTTGCTAAATGAGCTTTGAATAACATTGATAGTTGCATTTAAAGGTAAAGCATGCAGGTTTAGTAGATGGAATCCAACCAAGTGAGCTTTTGAGCCAAACTAGATTGAGACATCTATGTCAGTCTTTATTTTCTTTGAAGAGTGATATTCTACTATGCTTTTGTATCTCTAGAACTTGCTTTGAACCGTGTCAAGATTACATTGATATGTGTAGACATGAAGATGATAAAGGCAAATAGGATTTTACAACCACTTAGCTTAAATGGCCAACCTTATATATTTTTACCCTTAGTGGACCCACTTTGAGGTTTTAAACTTTATTTTTCATTGAACCCTAAACCATGAGCTTTGAATTGTCTATTTTTCTCATGTTTTACCAACCTTCGACCTAGTAGAGCATTGAGAATTATCTAATGGGTTTGAGAGAGATATGTATTGAATAAGTATGGGGGTGCTATTTTCAAAAGTGATGGTTGTATGTCAGGAAGTGGGATGTAATGGGAGTATATGGTCCTTGTTATGTTTAAAATGTCATGCTATTCAAAAAAAAAATTCAAATAGCAAAGCATAGTTCTTAAATGAAAAGAAAAAGAATGAAAGAAAAAGAAACTGGAGTTTGGGATGTTTTGTTGAAGAGTTTTATCTATGAGCCCTTATCATTTAGATTGTTCAATTTTTTTGTCTTAATGCTCTATTAGTTTCTTGGGTTTTAACGTCATTACATTTTTCTTATTCATACCTTGAACCCTAGCCCCGTTACAATCTTGATAAAGACCTTTTGATTCATGTATGCGTGTATTCTAAGTAATGAAAATTTTGGTGAATAAGCAAGCCTATGGTAGTGCATCTTCATAGGAAGATCTTGAGTGAAACAGTTAAACCTTGAATTCTTGAGTGAGTAGAGAGAATCCCAAGAGAAAATCTATAAAACATTAGCATGTTCACTTTTGAATAAGACTGGTATGTTAGATATTATTCATATTTACTAAGTGACCTTTGACTATGACATATATTGTTCTCTTAATCTCTTGAATTAGTTTTGGATTCATGGTACACATATTTTTTGAATGTTGTGGGATGAAAGTGAAAAAAAAAATTTATTAGTATTTAGTTTGCTCGAAGTCGTGCAAGAGCTAAGTGTGGGGGAATTTGATGGATTCATAATTTTATATATTTATTTCCCATATATTTAGTCTATTTAACATATTATATGTCTTATGGTACTCATTTCGATGATTCCTTATATATAAGACATTGGTGGAAAGTATTAGTAATTTATGTTTAAAATAAAAGAAATTATGATATTTTCAATAATGACCTTCTGAATTTCATGCAGGTTTTTAATGTGGAAAGAATTCTAGAAATCAAACGTGATCCAAAAATCAGATCTGGAAAGCTGATTTGAATTGAAACCAGAGAAGGAAGATTACCACACATAGAAGGTTTATTATTGGAAGGATTTGATTGATTGTCAAAAATCTTGAGGAGAATATATACCTCTATGGAATATTACAAAGATTGGCAAATCTAAAAGTGATATTTGATTAATCATGGAATGATTCTCTATCTAATCTAGGCAAGAGGATTTTGTTTAATCTTTATTTTCATGTAATAAGGTTGTCAATTCTAGACATACCAGTTTTAATCTTCTCTACTCTGGCTATTTAAGCAATGTATAGGCTACGTAATAGAGCATCCAAGAATTATTGAGAAGATAGTTTTATTTCTTTTGTCTTTCTTTTCTATCATGTCTAGCTAAGTTCTTTAGTCGATTCAAGGGGAATTCAATCCGATTAGTAAAATTGTGAGACTTTATTCTTAATTTTAATTATTCTTCTATTCAAATATTTGTGTTTTTTTGGTTTTTTTTTTCAAGTTAATGACTGTATGATTCAGTTTATTAAGAGGCCTATTAATTGATTGAGTTATGTGGTTTATTGCTAACCTGAATCCATAATCCGTAATTGTTATGGTGTTCAGGAAAAGTAACAATTGAGCAGAACAATAATGATCCAAGTTTTTGTTACTTGCTTAAAAGAAACATAGAATGAATTAAATAATCTAATGCTTGTTAGATTTTTGTTCATCTTTAACTCCCTCTGAGAGTGTAATGCTATCAGTAAATTCATGAGGATTGCTTAATACCAATTGGTTTATTGATAAGAATTAAATTGTGTGCTGGGCTCAAATTAATGAAATTAGGGAAGGTAAGGATTATTAGGCTTTTTGATAATCCTTGGTTAAATATTTGAATAGAGAATAATATATATGAGGTCAGTGATCAATTTGCAGCCGTGAGTAAATTTCCTTGAATCGACATCATCTTCCATTGAATTTTTGTTACTTAATTTTGTTGTCAATTAAATTGCAGAAGAAAACCCCTCTTTTTCTTAGTAAGTAGACAATTTGATTAACTAGTCTCTGTGGATCGACCTTTACTTATCATTACTATTCATTATAGGTAGAGTAATTTATTTTTTGTTGCGCTCGACACGCATCAGTCGAAAAACCAACTGGGTCAACAACACTCCTCATAGTGCATACCAGTCGCAGTACCGGTCGCAAGCACCAGTCGCGGCACTGTGGGGAAAGGTGCGACTGGTATGGTCGACCGGTCCCCCACAGACTAGTCTCTGAGAGGTAACGGTCGTAGTACCAGTCGCAGTACCGGTCGCATATGGTGCGACCGGTATGGTCGACCGGTATGCCTCCGGAAGACCATCAATTCGGTGTTCGCCTTCCGTCGATCACCCCCTATTGGTTCTAGGGTTTCTCCTATGAATTCTAGGGCTAAGCAATGAGTTAGAGTTGTTTCATGTTCCATTCAAGTCTTAGTTTCGATGATCCTTAGCCTAGAATGCGAATCTAGGGTTTATCGACTGTATTAGGGTTTGATGGCAAATTTAAGGGTTTTAGATCAATACCTTGCCTTGCATGGTACTGATTAATTCATGATTAATCATCTATAACGCTTAACTTGGAGGAAGGTTCAAGCACTTACCGTTGGTTCGCAAGTAGGGTGTTCTTCGTCCAACGGCAAACGGAGGCTCCTCTCCCTCCTTCCTTTGCTCTTTCTCCTTCTTCGATCTCTTTCTCCTTTCTAGGGTTTGTGAGGATCAATGAAAGAGATTTAAGGAGGTTTAGGGGTCCTTAATTAGACTAGGATTGAGTTTAGGAAGTCCCCTTATGTTAGGAAAGTCCTAGGGTTCGATATTTGGAAAGTGAAACCCGCAGAGATCTATTTTCGGATCTAAGTAGTCTGCCCGCGCAAACATACCGGTCGACCGGTACCATCGACCGGTATGAAATAATTATCATACATGGGTCCATTTCGTACCTGGTTGTCATCCATTCATCCCGTCTAGCTCGGTGATGATTGGAAGACTTGTTACGACATGATTTAAGGGTTTAGGTCGGGTTCATGGAGTGCGGGTCTTACAGTACTTATGCAAGAAGAACAAGTAATTACATATGCCTCAAGACAACTGAAGACACATGAGAAGAACTATCCCACTCATGACTTGGAATTAACAGCAGTAGTACATGCTGTTAAGCTATGGAGACATTATTTGTATGGAGAGAAATTTTAGATTAAATCACTTCATAAGAGTCTCACTCATCTTTTTAATCAGAAGGAGTTGAACATGAAACAAAGAAGATGGCTAGAATTATTGAAGGATTATGATTGTGATATCTAGTATCATCCAAGAAAAGCTAATGTAGTTGCTGATGCACTAAGCTAGAAAGCAATGACAGAATCCCAAGAAGAAGTTAGTGCAAATGTTGTGGCATGTATCACAAGGAGAGTATTTAATTATGGTAAAGAGAAGTTCGTGATTGATATTTCAAATGAATCAACTGACCAAGGGTTGATTCATCTATTCTCAAACATGTTTCCTACATTGAAGATTGTACCTGATCTATTAGATGAAGTGAAAGCCGCTATTAAATCAGACCCTTATCTGAGAACGGTGCAAGAAGACCTCGAAAAAGGTAGGACTACTCCTGAGTTCACCTTGGACGTTGAAAAGGTACTAAGATACAAAGGAAGGGTATGTGTTCCTGAAAATGAAGAGTTGGATATTAGACACAGACTAATGAAGGAAGCTCACACCACTGCTTATTCGGTACATCCTGAAAGTACGAAGATGTATCATGATCTGAAGAAACTATATTGGTGGAGAGGAATGAAAGCGGATGTAGCTAAATTGTGTCTCAATGCTTGAATTGTCAGCAAGTAAAGGCTGAAAGGCAAAGACCTGTAGGATTGTTGCAGCCACTGCCAGAATCAGCATAGAAATGGGACTATATCACTATAGACTTCGTCATCGGGTTACCATTGACTCCCCGAGTAGTTGACGCGGTCTGGGTGATTGTGGATCATTTGACCAAGACAGCTCGTTTCATAGCTATACGACCTCAGTATACTCTAGAGAGGTTAGCTAAGCTTTATGTAGATAATATTGAGATTACATGGTGTACCTAAAAGTATTGTATCCGACAGAGACCCACGCTTTGCCTCAAAGTTTTAGGAAGGACTACAGAAGGCTATGGGTACATCATTGAAGTTTAGTACTGCATTCCATCCTTAGATAGACGGACAGTCTTGTGTTATTGATTTCAAAGGATCATGGGATGAGAGATTACCATTGATTGAGTTCGCTTATAACAACAGCTATCAAGCGACTATACAGATGTCACCTTATGAAGCACTGTATGGTAGGAAATGTCAAACTCCTTTGTTTTGGAATGAAGTTGGAGAATGGAGTATTGTTGGACCAGAGTTTGTTGAAGAGACTTGTCGAGTAGTCGACATTATCAAGGAAAGAGTCCGAATAGCTCAGAACCATCAGAAGCAATACGTAGATAGTTGACACAGAGATCTCGAATTCACCATAGGTGATAAGGGATTTCTAAAAATATCTCCTATGCGTGGTTTGAAAAGGTTTGGACAGAAGGGAAAGTTGTGTCCCAGATATATTAGACCTTATGAAGTTCAAGATAGACTTGGAAAAGTAGCATATCAGTTAGCACTACCACCGTCTACGTCAAGTGTGCATGATGTATTTCATAGCTCATTACTGAAGAAGTACATCAGAGATCCAACACACGTGTTAACAACAGATCCACCAGATTTGATTGAAGATTTGATGTTCAAAGTAGTACCTTTTGAGATCACTAGCTGGAAGGTGCAACGTCTTCGCAATCACGACATTTACTACGTTAAGCTTACTTGGAGAAGCCAAAATGTAGAAGAAGTTACATGGAAGAAGAAAATGCAATGCAGAATCAATATCCCCACCTATTCAACTCGAAAGGTATGTGCAAATTTTGAGGACAAAATTTATATAAGAGGGGGGAGTTGTAAGACCCACACTCTACTAACTTGGTCTAACCGTGTCGTGCTAGGTCTTCCCATCATTCCTGGACCATGTGGACCAAGCGTGTGAAGAAAGATCACAAACCAGGTATGAGAATCGAGTTAAAAATACTAAAAATATACCTAAGGTCACATGCCTAGGTATGTATGGTCGACCATAAGGAAGGGAACCTAAAATTTCAAATCCAGAATCCCACGGTCGAGGATTTCGACCCTATGGTCGAGGTTTATGTGACCGTATGGTCGACCGTGAGAACCCAGATCAGACTCTGAGTTTTGGAAACTTTCCTAAACTAAGGGATTGCTCTCCTAATTCAAATAGAACTCTATATGGAGAGTTTTCCTCTATATAAAGGACATCCCTCAGCCCTTTTTCACTCTTTTAGAACATTAGTAAACCCTAAAGAAAGAGAAGGAAGAGAAGGAAGAGAAGGAAGAAAAGGAGAAGAGGAAAAAGCTAAGGAGAAGAATTTGCTGAGAAGAGATTGGCTCTCTATCACATGCAAAGGTATGAAACGAATCTCTGGAGATGTAAACTCTACGGAATAAAACTTCTATGGAGGATAGGCAATATCAACCTATTATGATCCATGTGATTTCCTTGAGAAAATCCCAAGGAGAACCATGAGGAGTGAATTTGATGATTAGGGTTGATAAGAAATTACTAATGATGGCCATAAGATGACCTTAGAATAAACACCATCGAAGAACAGAAGAATTAACCGAGGAAGAACTCGAATTTCATGTAGACTGTGACCAGAAATCTCAAGGTCGCGGCTACGGTCGACCATAGCATGACCAATATGACCAGAGGATCGACCATAGGCATTCGGAAATATTTAAGAAATCATATGGTCGCAGCTACGGTCGCACCAAATGATCGTAGGGTATCAACCGTAGACAGTAAGGTCGATACAGCATGAGACCATAGGACCAATCAGACACCTATCAGTGCTCTGTTTTAATTTCTGACTACTGTAACATGTCACATATGAACCTTAACTTAAATTCATAGAACTTTTAGGTTGTTAAATCAATTCAAAGAGAATTTCAAGGCTTGGAAAGAGATCGAGTATTGCTAACAGGTGAGGGAATAATACCTAAACTAATCGGATAATAACAAACTATTTATTTTTATTGAATCCAATGCCATGATTGATTTCATGCTTGTATGCTTGTAATGTGCATCTCACATATCATCTAATATTCCTACTATTACTGTTCATGCATCTTAAATTTCCTTTATTTATAACATGATGATGATGACGATGCTAGGAATAGTCATGTGAATGTATGTGTATGGTTGGTGTATTGGATGCGAATGGAGCATCAGGGAGAGGACGTGGCATGGTGGTTTTTGATCTCTCCACTAGACTCTGGCTCTATCTCTACTCAAGCCTTGCCCACTAACATTGTCGTATCGTCATTACCTTAACAGAACTATTACGTCGTAGGGCATCAGGGGAAGTGGTCTCGGACCATGTGGTCTCTGACTCTGCCGGGGGGCCTTAGCTCTATCTCTATGGACGTATTGAGGGATGATGGGGTGAGGCCTTGGATACACTATTTGGCATTAGGATTGATTAATTGTGAGCCCAGTTTGCAAGCCCTCGCCAATAGGGGCTTACGTGTTGGTATGGGTAGGCATCAGGGGAAGTGTTGGCGATGTTTGATCTGGACACTTTAGCTCTATCTCTATTCCATGGTGAGTGCATGTGGGATGGCAATGGTATTTGATTCATTGTACGGATTCACACACTCGTGTATAGAGGTGCGGCGGCCACCAAACCTTTCAATAGCACATTGCAAACTTAAAAACCAGACCAAAGATATGAATTGAATGCATGCATATGTTTGTTGCATTGTTTTGTTTGCTCACTGAGCCGTGATGTGAGCTCACCCTTTCGACGTCAAATATTTTTAGTTGATGATGTAGGTCCTATCATTGAAGAATATATGAATGCACTGACGTATGGACACGTTGCTGCGATGGACGTAGAAGCTGAAGAAGATACGCATGATTCATCCTGCGAGTGAAACCAATGTGTTTTTACTTAAGTTTAGTTATAATTTGAACTTCAGATATGTAATTGATTATTTATTTTTATGTCTTGTGGTTGGAGATAATTGGATTAAATACTTATTTATCACTGTTAGACTCTGAGTTCATTATCTGTAAGACTTTCGCTTATTTTTTTATTACCTCTTATTATTAATGTGGAATGTGTGTGTAGTTTGATATGGTGGGTACGACCTATGGGAGATCCTGGGTGAACCGTTGGTTTATTGGCGGTTCATTACACCATTCTGGTTAGACCAAAATTGGGGTGTGACAGCGTGGTTGGATCTGACGGGACTCCATGCGCTGCATTGGATACCGCATTATTCTCAGCCATCGAATGAGCATTTGGGCTATGCGGCTTTATCTAGAACATAGATTTCGGATCTAGCTTCATTGTCGATTCCCAAAATGCCCCTATTACCACTTAAAAGGACCTCTGCTCTCTGAGTCATAAGATCAAACACCTCACGGGTATTGTGAGGGGGCATACGTGGGCTCCTTGTTAGCGCGCGTGGCATGTTATTGCATGCGGCTGTACGCGTGACTCTACTATTGGCTGGCCTTGCGAGGATGGCAGCTTGCCGGCCTTGTGAGGCTGGCTGCTTGCTGGCAGGCCATGCTGCCTTGCTGTTGGTCTGGTGCCCCCGACCTCAGCCATACTGGCCTGGGCTGGCGCCAAGGTGGCAAGCCACGTCATGTGGGACCCACTTGGCCGACTACTTTCTCTCTCCTCCTTCTCTTTCTTCTTTTTCTCTCCTCTTACTCTCTCTTTTTTCTCTCTCCTCTTTCAGATGCTATCATGCTGGAGAGCTAGAAAAATACAACAGGCACTGCCATTATGCACTGGTCTTCATGGAGACTGTCAATACTGCCACTGTTTAGCTCACACATACTGCTATGGTTGCCAGCATTGACAACACACTTGGAACTATCCATGAACTACCCATATCTACTCAAAACTGGCCAAGGTTCCAACAATCTCTCCCTTTGGAATTGTTGGCAACTACTCACACAACCTGCTTCTATCTACTTCTGCTTACTATGTATTGCATAACACAGCCTTTCTCCCCCTTTGACAATAAGGCCAAAGGGCATCTAGATAAAAAAAATACTCCCCCTTTAAACATACTCCCCCTGCATAGCCTCACCTATAGGAGTGTCCACCGTATCTTCCCAATCCCATAGGTGAAAAATGATGCTATGCAGTCACCAACTCCCCCAGCACTTATGCCATCTGCAAGGTGCCAAGAGTCACCACTCCTAGCTGATCTCTGAGTCTCTTAAAGGAGTCCTTTGGTAAAGCCTTTGTGAAGATATCTGCCACTTGGTCTGCAGTAGGAACAAAATTCAACTTCACTTCCCCTTGAAGCACCTTCTCCTTCAAAAAATGATATCTAATGTCAATGTGCTTGGTTCTTAAGTGTTGCATAGGATTTTTTGAAATGTTGATTGCACTCATTATCACAGTTGATCACCACTAGCTCTTCGCAAGTGACACTGAAAACTGATATCTGCCTTTTCATCCAGACTACTTGAGTGCATGTAGCTGCAGCTACTATATACTCTACTTCTGCTATAGATAAAGAGACAGACTCCTGCTTCTTGCTATGCCGTGCAACAAGGCTTTTCACCCAAAATAAATGCATCGCCACTAGTGCTCTTTCTATCATCAACACTTCTTGCCCAATCTGCATCTGAGTATGTAGTTAGTGTGAAGTTTCCAATTCTAGGATACCACAAACCATGGACCACTGTGCCTTTCAAATATCTGAGAATTCTCTTCACTGCCATCAGTTGAGTCTCTTTTGGGCATGCCTGAAATCTAGCCACCAAGCACTTGCAAAATGTCTGGTCTTGAAGCTGTCAAGTATAAGAGACTTCTGATCATTGATCTGTACATAGTTTGATCAACTGTTGAAGAATTATCGTCTGAACCCAGCTTGATATTGACAACCATAAGTGTCCCAACTGGTTTGCTGTCCTCCATCACAAACCTCTTCAGCATTTCTTTGGTATATTTCACTTAAGAGATGAAGATGTCATTTTTTCTGATGAATCTGTAAACCCAAAAAGTAGGACAATTCCCCAAGTATAGACATCTCAAATTTTGTTCTCATCTTCTCAGCAAACTATTTGCAAAGTTTCTTACAATGTCCCCCAAATATAATGTAATCCACATAAATCATAACCACCAATTGACTGCTGTCTTCTATCCTGACATATAAATTGTTGTCCACTACTCCTCTTTGTAGATCCAACTGATGCAAATATTTGTCGAGCCTTTCATACCAAGCTCTTGGAGCATATAGAGCCTTTTTCAACTTGCACACTTTGTCTTCATCATCACTTAGCTGAAACCCTTCTGGTTGCTCAACATACACTTCCTCATCAAGGTTACCATTCAAAAATGTAGATTTCACATCCATTTGGTGCACTTTGAACCCTTTATGCACTGCTAATGCCAAAAACATTTTAATAGACTCAAGCCTTGCCACTGGGGTAAAAGTCTCATCAAAATCAATTCCTTCCATTTGTGTATAGCCTCTGGCCTTGTTTCTTACACCCTTGCCATTTTATATAGTTTATTTCTAAAGACCCATTTTGTGCCAAAGACATTTTTATCCATAGGTCTTGGTACAAGCTCCCAAGTGTTATTTTTCTCAATCTGATCTAGCTCTTCAATCATAGCTTTCACGCAATGTTCATCCTTGCCTGCCTCATAACAGACTTTGGTTCAACTTCAGATAACAAGGAATATGTAGGTGCTTTCATCTTCCTTGTTTGCATTCCAGCATTTGGATCTTCAATTACTTGATGATTTGGATGAATCATCAATCACTTATTATCTTTCAGTCTATCATCTTTTTGTAATTCAATTTGAATTTCTTGCATCTCTGAGTCTTCATCTTCTTGTTGTTCTTTGTCACAGAAATTTTATCATTCTCATTAAGCTCTTCAAATATTGGGCTTTCAAGTTCCACCCCCTTTGAGTGTCCTATCTGCTCATCAATTCTCACATCTGAACTCTTCACAAATCTTCCAAGTCTTTTGTTGTAGCAACTATAAGCTTTATTCTTGAATGAGTATCCTAAAAAGATACTTTCATCAGCTCTGTCATCGAACTTGCCAAGGTTATCTTCTTTTCTCTTGATGTATTAGTTAGAACCAAAGACACTGAAGTACTTCACTATGGTTTTCCTTCCAAACCATAACTCATAGGGTGTCTTGTTCTCATGTGGCCTCAGTAAGCATCTGTTGGTGATATGTACTGCAGAGTAGATGCCTTCTCTCCATAAATGATTTGCTACATTATTTTCTGACATCATAGTTCTAACCATTTCTTGAACAGTCTTATTTTTCCTCTCAACTACTCCATTCTATTGAGGAGTTCTAGTTGTCAAATGTTGAATCTTGATTCTACTTTCATTACAAAAGTTAAAAAATTCATTCTATGTAAAATTCTTACCTTGGTCAGATCTCAAACACTAAATAGTGTTTCCAGTCT
Source organism: Protea cynaroides (assembly GCA_028583415.1). Lineage (NCBI taxonomy): Eukaryota > Viridiplantae > Streptophyta > Magnoliopsida > Proteales > Proteaceae > Protea > Protea cynaroides. The sequence continues at coordinate 74,984,646 of CM053268.1, forward strand.
CATTTTCTACTCTCTTTTTGAAGGTCTTGAATCAGTCAAGGGCTTCAGTCTTGTCTTTCAAAAACATGACCCAGATTATTCGAGAATATTCATCAATGAATAAGATGAAGTATCTCTCTCCTCCTATCCCCTAGGTCATAGGCCCACACAAGTCAGTATGTATGAGGTCAAGAGGTTTACTTGAATGGAACTCCTTCAACTTGTATGTAGCCCTTGCTTGCTTTCCCTTCTGACATGGTCCACAAACATGATTTTCAGAAACCTTCACAATAGGAATATCTCTCATTGCTTCCTGTTTGCTTATCTTGGCCAAGTTCTTGAAATTTATGTGCCCATTCATCTGTGCCATAATCAGTTTTCATCTTCTTGGGTCATCATACATTTGTCGTAGGCATCTATCAACACATAGAGGTTTCCTACTGTTCTTTCTCCCATAGCCACAACCTTCCTTGTTTCAACTTTGTTGATGACACATCCTTCTTTGTTGAAGGTGACCTCATGTCCTTGGTCACATATCTGACTCACACTGAGTAGATTATGTTTGAGTCCATTGACAAACAGAACATTGTGGGACTTGATCTTTCCATTGCTAATATTCACTGATCCTCTTCCTCCAACTCTAGCACCCTCATTATTTCCAAATCTTACTGATCCTCCTTCTTCAACATTAAGATTTGTGAACTTTTCTTTGTTGCCAGTCATATGAGTGGAACATCCACTATCAGGGATCCATGGAGATTTTCTACTATTTGCTCTAAGTGTTGCTTGCACCATCAAGGACATGTTTCTTCTTCTCTAAGGTTTCTCAACCCATACAGCCTTGTCATTTACTATAATAGGTTCTCTTGCTTCCCTTTCTTCTACAACCCTTTCTTTTCTCTGAGCTTGTCTCCTTGGAGAATCTCTTTTGCCTTTTTCTTAGATTGCCTTTGTGACGAAAGAACTGTTTGGCAGTTTCTAGCAATATGCCCAAACTTTTTACATCTGTAGCACTTAACTCCCTCATAACTAGAGGAGTAAATCTGTTTTTTCCTGTAAAAATTGGAGGTCTTACTTGCCTTCTGCATTCTATAATTCTATGTAGATAGCCATTGCAACCATAACAATAACCTCTAAAGCTGTCTCTCTGAAACTGATTATGCCCTGGTTTTCTTTGTCTATAATTCTTTACAGTACTAAAACCATCTTCATCAGTCTTGTTCTTGGACTCCCTCATCTCTCGTGTTTCTCTTTGCTTTGTCTTTACAAACACTATGGGGCTATCAGTATACCCTTTTCCCTTCACCTTCTCAGCTGACTACTTGTCATATCCAAGCCCACATTTTATATGATAAGACCTTTAGTAACTCAGAATTTTGTTAAGGATGTTGTCTTCTTCTTCTTTTTCTTCATCTTCTTCTTCTTCTTCTTCTTCTTCTTCTTCTTCTTCTTGAAAACTGTCATCTTCTTCTTCTTCCTGTATCCTGACATTCTTGTCTTTTGATTTCAGAGTGGTTACAAGAGTGGTTGTTGTACAAACTTCAAGATAGCTCTTTTGCTTCTTAGTAGACTCTACTAGTTCTGTCTCAAGTTTCACTATGACTTCTTCTAGCTTTTTACACTCTGTAGTTTTTAGTATAAGATCATTGTCTAACTCATCAGTAACCTTTTTGCTTTTCTCAAGAGTTACCATCATCTGCTCGAACATCTCGTTTGCTTGATTAATCTACTCATTCAAGCTTCTATTTTTTTTCTTTTCTGACTTGAGCTCAGTGAGAGCAGAAAACAATTCTGCTTTAAGATCTGGCTTGTCATCGCCTTCTAGTCTCCTCTTGGAAAAATCACTTTTCTTCTTTGTATTTTCAATCCCTTCTGGTGCTCCATCAAATCTATCCATGAATAATATGTCATCATTGTCTTTTACTTCAAACTCATCTCAGGAGTTTCTGGACAAATAACTTCTCTTCTTTGGAATGAATCTCTTCTTACCTTTCTTGTCTTGTCTCTCCTTTGGCTCTTCTTCATCAGACTCATAGACTCTTCCTTTCTTCTGACACTTGGAAGCAAAGTGTCCTAACCCTTCATAGTTGAAACATCTCATTGTAGATTTGCTTTTATACTTCTCACTTCTTTTCTTCATTCTACTGGCCAGATAGGCTATTAGTTGATCATCTGAATCTTCTGAGTCACTTTCTTCATTTTCTTTTAACTTCTCTACTGGCTCTTTTATTTTTAATTTTTTAGAGGCTTGAAAAGCAACTTCTTTCTCAACTTGCACTGGCTCAATCATTCACATCTCATAGGTAGTTAGTATGCCATGCAAATTATCAATTGTCATCTCATCCAAGGTGGTTATCTCCTTAAGTGCAAACACTTTGGCATTGTATAGTTTGGGCAATGTTCTCAACACTTTTTGATCACATGAATTTCTTTTAATTCTTTACCCAAGGCTCTGATGGCATTGGTGACTTGATTTACTCTATTGAGATAGAACTCAATAATTTCTCCTTCACTCATCCTTAGGCTTTTAAATTGAGATCTCAAGATTTGTAATTTTGCTTCCTTGATCTTGTTATCTCCTTTGTGCTTGCTCTTTAGCTTGTCCCATATTTCCTTGGATGTGGGGCAACTAATAACTCTAGGGAGTTCATTACTCACAAGTAAGGCCAAAAGGGCTGTTACAGCCTTTGCTTCATTTTCTCTCTTTTTCATCTCAACTGCATTACTGATGTCTTCTACGGGATGCTTTTACCCATTCTTCACTACGAGCCAAACTCTATAGCCTTGTGCAATCAGGTATGCTTCCATCCTGACTTTCTACATACTGTAGTTAGATCCATCAAATATCGATATTCTACCATGCCCATATTGATCATCATGTGAAGCCATTTCTCTGTCTCAGTATACTATTAGTACCCAAAGTTGTTATCTTCTTTCCTTGGGAACGTAGCTCTAATACCAATTGTGAGTCCCAAGTTGACATTGAGAGGGGGTTGAATCAACGACAACTAAAACTTTTCACACAAATTACTCTTTACTGCAAGAGCTGACTGATGATACTTAACTGCTTTGAGCTGTCAAGGATAGTCGTGCACACACTTAACCTATTAACACATTTCATGATTGTAAGCATCCCATTTTTGCATCCCCAGCTAAACAAAGTCTTATTGAAATGTTGACAACAAAGTGGGAGAGGTGAGAGAAAGTTTGAAAAATACAAGGGAGGCGAGTGAAACTCTCACAGAAGTGAAATCGATCAGTCCCGGCATGCTCTCTATAGTGTTTTGAGCATAACTGAAGTGATCCCCAATGTCCAGGAGCCTAAGTGAACACATATGGCAAGTTGGTAGTTCCCAATGCAAGGTTTGGATTTTTGGCTATGATTTGGTGATGGTTTTGGCAGGCCCCATAGTAAAGTCTTGGGCTGTAACCTGCATGGATGTGTAAGTCTTGGAAATACCTTCGAAATGAGACCAAAATCGCTCAATTTTGATGCCAGAAGAAGAAGATATGGCGATTTTAGTCCGAAAATAAATGCAAGGGGATTTTCTAAAAATAATAATAAATGACTAGGGACTTACATGCAAATTATCGTAAGTTTAATTATTTAAACTTCAATCTTTCATAATTTTATTATCTGACGTTCAAATCAGGTGATTCAGGTCCCAGTGTGTTATATTTTTAGTACTCCTCAAAGTGGACATGGAAAATCGGGGACAAAGGTCGTCGAAAGATTTCATGCGGAGGTGTAAGCCAAAACGGCCCATGAAATGATAGAGAGAGAAAACCCAATCAACTTAGCTCAATCCAAGTTAGTCTTGGCTCAACCCAGTCAACCCCATGTCAATCTCAGTTCAGACCTACTCAGTCTAACCCAGACCAATCCAGACCGAATTGGCTCAACCTATGTGCATTGTACTATATATATATATATATATATATATATATATATATATATATATATATATGAATTCAGGAAGGAAATTCGAGACATGGAATCAATAGGATTGGAATTAAAAGGGAAAGAAAAGAAAAATAAAAATTAAAAAGAGGAAGGATTGATCTCGGTTTTGGTTTTTTTATAATGGAAAGGATCAGTAGATGAATAAGGAAAGAAAAAATAGAAACCAACCGAAAAAGGGAGGAATCTAAATAGCAAAAATTGGATGCCTATCGAAATAAAAAGAGAGAGATTGAGAGAGGCTGAAGAAGGAATGTAAGACCCGCACTCCACTAACTTGGTATAACCGTGCTGTGCTAGGTCTTCCCATCATTGCTGGACCAAGTAGACTGATCGTGTGAAGATGGATCACAAAATCAGGTATGAATCGAGTTAAAATGCTCAAAAGTATACGTAGGGTCACATTCCTGGGTAGGTACAGTCGACCATATAGAAAGAAACAATGGTCACTGATCAATGACCCTACGGTCCATGTTTTCGACCCTACGTTCAACGGATTCTGCGACCATAGGCCATCGATCGTGGGACCCCAGACCAGACTCCGATTTGGAAACTTTTCTAATTTAAGGGGGATTTCTTTCCTAATGTTGAAGAACACTATATGGAGAAGTATTCTCTATATAAAGGATGTCCCTCAACCTTTTTCACTATTTTAGAACATTAGTAAACCCTAGAGGAAGAGAAGGAAAGGAAGGAGAAGAAGAGAAGACTAAGGAGAGGGTTTTGTTGAGAAGATTTTAGCTCTCTACCATAGGCAAAGGTGTGAACCTAGTCCCTGAAGATATAAATTCTATGGAATAAGGCTTCTATAAGGGATTGGAGATGTCAAACTAATATGATCCATGTAATTCCTTGAGTAAATCCCAAAGCTAATCATGAGGGGTTAGTTTGGTGATAATAGTTGATGAAAAACTATTAATGATGACCATAGGATAACCTTAGTATGAACCCAAGAGAAAATCTGAGGAGTTGATCCAAGAAGAACTCGAATTGAATGTAGTTGGTGACCAGAAGTCTTAAGGTTACAGCTATGGTCGACCATAGCATGACCAGCATGACCAGATAATCGACCATAGGCATTTGGGAAGATTTTAGAAACCATATGGTCGCAGCTACGGTCGCACCATATGCGACCGTAGGGTATCAATCGTAAGCAGTAAGGTCGACACAGTATGAGACTATAGGACCAATCAGACACATATTAGTGCTTTATTTTGATTTTCGAATACTGTAATATGTTACATATGAATCCTAACTTAAATTCATATAACTTTTAATTTAGTAAATCAATTCAAAGAGAATTACAAGGCTTGAAAAGAGATCAAGTTTTGCTAACAGATGAGGGAACAAGACCTAAACTAATTGGATAATAGCAAACTATTTATTTATTTGAGTCCAATGCCATGATCGATTCTATGCTTGAATGTTTGTAATGTGTATCTCACATGTCATCCAATATTCCTGCTATTACTGCTCATGCATATTTATTTTTGTCTATTTATAATATGATAATGATGATGATGCTAGGAATAGGCATGTGATTATGTGTATGTAGTTAGTGTGCTTGATGCGAGTAGAGCAACAAGGGAAGGATGTGCCATGGTGGTCTTGACCTGATCACCAGACTCTAACTCTATCTCTACTCAAGTCTTATTCACTGACATCGTCGTATCGCCATTACCTTAGCAAAACTATTACGTCGTAGGGCATCAGGGGAGGTGGTCTCGGACCGTGTAGTCTTCGACTCTGCCGGGGGGCCTTAGCTTTATCTCTATGGACATATTGAGGGATGCTGGGGTGAGGTCTTGGATACACTGGATGACATTTAGGATTGGTTAGTTGTGAGCCCAATTTGCAAGCCCTCACCAATAAGGGCTTGCATGTTGGTATGGGTAGGGCATCAGGGGAAGTGTTGACGGTGTTCGATCCAGACACTTTAGCTCTATCTCTATTCTATGGTGGGTGCATGTGAAATGGCAATGGTGTTTGATTCATTGGACGGGGATTCACACACTTGTGTATAAAGGTGCAGGGGCCACCAAACCTTTCTATAGCATATTGAAAACTTAAAAACCAAACCAAAAATATGAATTGAATTCATACATATGTTTGTTGCATTGTTTTGTTTGCTCACTGAGCCATGATGTGTGCTCACCTTTTCGACATCGAATATTTTAGGTAATGATGCAGGTCCTACTATTGAATATTATGTGAATGCGCCGATGTATGGGCATGTTGTGGCCATGGATGTAGAAGTTGTTGAAGATGCGCATGATCCTTCATGCGAGTGCAACTAGTGCATTTTTTATTAGTTTAGCTATATTTGATTATTGGAACATGTAAAGGATTATTTACCTTTATGTCTTGAGTTTTTGGGAAATAATTGGATTAGATAATTATTATGTCATTATTAGACACTCAGTTCATTATCTATAAGATTTTCGATTATTTATTATTTATCTCTGATTATTTCTGTGGAAGGTGTGTGTGGTTGATATGGTGGGTACTACCTAACAGAGATCTTGGTTAAACCGTTGGTTTATTTAAGGTTCATCACACTATTCTAGTTAGTCCAGAATTGGGGTGTGACAAGGAAAGTTCTAGAAGAAGGGAGAAGAAAGGAAACCCAGATGGGGACTCCCATAGAAAGAAGAAAAGTTAAAAGGAAAGAGAAGATTGAGAGATCGAGAATGAAATTGAGAGGGTTGGGGACTGGCTGAGTTGGAGAAGAAAGAAGAAAAAAATATGAGAATCGAGAGAGAGGTAGGAGGAGGGGAGATTGAGAGATCTAAAGGAAGGAAGAGAAAGACTGAATAAGGGAGTTTGGAGAGAGACTGGGAAAAGGGGATTGAGAAAAGAAAGAAAGAACTTGCAGAGCAGACTTGAGGAAGCAGCACAGAGAGAGAGAAAGAGATGAAGAAGAAGAAGAAGAAGAAGAAGAAGAAGAAGAAGAAGAAGAAGAAGAAGAAAAAGAAAAAGAAAAATGAAAAGGAGCTAAGTCCAAGAGCAGCAAAGAAGGAGCAAAAGAAGAGAGAGGAAGAAGCAATGTCGAGAGAGAGAAACAAGCCAAGAGATGGGGAGGTCCGGACTTGACTTTTGTAATTTCTTTTCTTATTACTCTTTCTGCACTAATATGCAAACCCCCAGCCATGCTCCCTGCTGCTCACCACCGCCGCAACCACCTTATCTTCTACCTCACATACCATACCCAGCCAACTCACCTGCATCACTGAAACATGTAACCAAACCCATGTTACAACACCTCAGCCATCACAGCTCCATTCCATTGTAACCCACTCCGAGAACCAGCCACCTATATCAACCCAGCCTCCATCTTAACACCCACATGTGGCTCCATTATCAAAACCCCTACTTACCCCAGCTGTCATTAGATTAAGATCTCGGAAACACAAACCCAATCTGATGTCTACCTTCCACCGAACACCTCATCAAGATCCTATCATACTTGGCCATACCACAAACACCTGTCCTCCATGCTTAAACCTATCATGCATACATGCTCCATTTAGTTTACCTATAATCAAGCACTCCCATGCATCATCTGATCAAACTCCATGAAATCCCAGCCATTTGATCAAACCTGGCCGCCATTACCCTTGCTGAAACCTGCACGATCCGATCGATCATATATGAGTTGAACTTTGATTTTTGGTTGTCTTGGATATAATGTCTAATAAAATTTGATAATCATAGCTGTGTTAGGCATTGATGTTTGATAAAATTGGATGCTTGATCATGTTAGTATAGTGTTTAAACAAATTTGATCCTATGAATTTCAATCTTAATCATGAATTCTGATGTGGTTATGATCCTTTAGATTTGGAATTGTTATGAAATTGATCCCATCACATGCTTGGTATTATTTATGAAATGGATCCAAACACATTGAAATTGTTATGAAATTGATCTCATCACATGCTTGGAATTTTTATTAAATTGGTCCGGCCTCATGTTTGGAATTTTTATGAATTGATCATGACCGTATGATTGGAATTTAATGTGATCAATTATAGACCATTGATGTTGAATGTTAATTTGATCAATTATGGACCATTGGTGTAGAATGGATTTTAATTTAATTAATCAAGGGCCCATCGATCATGAAATTTGGATGGGATGAATTTGGCCCTTCGATTATCTCCTATGTGATACTACTTTCCTTAAACTCTATGGTTCTGACTATTCAATGGATGATAACTAGGGCTCATGGGGGATCCTATACCAAGTGTCTAAATTCTTCTAACCTAGATTCAGCCAAACATGTTCTAAAAATAAACAAACAAAAGTAATATATAGTGAACTGAATAGAAGATGGTTCGGTAAAGGATTGAATCTGAGACATTCATAACATCTCAAATTGCCTACATATTCCAATCCTGAAAATCAAGTCCATAACATAGTTCGAACGGAATGTGATTAAATATTATGGATGTGATTTATGGTTAAGCTTCATTAGATTCAATTGTTCAAGTTGAGATTTATGCTTGATGATGATTGAAATTGAATCTAGACAGCCTATGTGGATCGAAGTAAATATGGATACAAATATGGATATGGATATTGATATGGGAGATTTAAGGATACTAAGATATGATACCGTACTTGGAGTGGTCCTCCAAGATGTCTACGTATTTCAGAGGTCCTGAAAATCAAGTACAACGTAGTTCATTGTGATGGATTGTGAATATGGATAGATTAATATGGATGATGATAGATATGGGTAGCCTCAAGGAACTAAGAATAAGGTCACACCTTCAGGAATCTATCCCTCTAGACAAGATTCGAGTATGTCTTACACCTTTGGGAATCTATCCCTCTAGACAAGATCTGAGTACGTCTTTCAGGAATCTATCCCTCTGGACAGGATTTGAGTACGTCTTTTGGGAATCTATCCCTCTTGACAAGGTCTGAGTATGTCTTTTAGGAATCTATCCCTCTGGACAGGATTTGAGTATGCCTTCGAAAATCAATCCCTCTTGACAAGGTTTGCGTACGTCTTCAGGAATCTATCCCTCTTGACAGGATCTGAGTATGCCTTCGAGAATCTATCCCTCTTGACGGGGTCTGAGAATGTCTTTGGGAATCTATCCCTCTTTACAGGGTCTGAGTATTTTGAATAATTTTATTCAATAATGTGTGCTTTCAAGATCAAAGTGTGGAACCACATTTGGGAATATTCCCAAACTACCTACGTATCCTAGGGTGCTGCCCTAAGAATCAGGATCCACATAGTTCGAAATATAAATTCATTTATTTATGTGTTCTTTCAAGACCAGGGTGTGGAACCATGTTTGGGAATCTCTCCAAACTGCCTACGTATCTTAGGGTGCTGACCTATGAATCAGGATCCACGTAGTTCGAAATATGGATTCATTCATTCATTCATGTGTATATCTTTCAAGATCAGGGTATGGAATCATGTTTGGGAATCTCACCAAACTGCCTACGTATCTTAGGGTGCTGCCCTAAGAATCAGATCAACGTAGTTCAAAAGATTCATTCATTGATTTGTTCTTTCAATATCAGGGTGTGGAATCTAAATGCTCTATGGTTGGATTCACATCACACCTATCTAGGTCTCTGTACCCTAAAGGAAATGAGCTGAGGAGTAAGGATCATTCTAAAGCTACCCTTAACCTAAAACCCTAATTTGGCATGTGTTGGGCTAGGCTTCATATCTCTTGATTAAGATTTATCATTTTTCCATGTTTACCCTTCCCATAAATGTGGGTGTCTACATGCATGTCCCCCCTCTTCAATTCCCAATGAACAACATGATCTTGACCTATCATTTGTTCAATTTGGTCGATTTAAAACTTAGTTAATTCTCTTATCTTTATGTTCCCACTGATACCTAATTGATAATGTTTACTAGGTGTACATATATGGCAGTTCGACTAGGTTGTAGCAGAAATTAAGTTATTGCCAATAATAAAAAATCATTCAAACAAGGCATATAGCAACAGTATCATCTCAAATATAGCAAGAAAACATGTGAATCAATATAGCAAAAAATATTTGAACAAGCATAATAACAAACATGTGAGCATCAAAAGGATAGACATGGCATCTCATGTATTATTTCCAGTAAAAAATGTTCTAGTGTGTATCAGATGGAATTCTCTAGGTATATGGTTGAGGTCTAATGTGAATATCTTAATATCTCAAGATCAGATTCTCGATCAACGGTCTGGATTCAATTTATCTCTTCAATAATGTATCAAGATCAAATCCTCAATCTAATGGTTAAATATCTTCAAAACATGACTATTATGAACAACACCTCAAATTTCATTAGAATAGCCAAGATCAATGGCTCAAATCTCACATCAGATTTAGTTATAATCATAATCAGACTAAGATCTAACGGTTAGATCTTTTAAATCACTTCATCATGATCAGATTAGGAAATCAATTGCTCATATCAGTCCTAATGTCAATCCAATGGTTCAAATTCATCTAAATCACATATCATGACAATCTGATGGTTCAAATTTATTTAAATCTCCCATGATCAAGATCCAATGGTTTAAATCATTCAAACTCACTCACAATGACAATCCATCGGTCTAAAGCACTCTTGATGGTAATCCAACCATTCAGATTGCTTAAAATCACATCTAAAGATAACCGTTCAAATTCCTTTAAGACACTCATGATCAAGATCTAATGGTTCAAATTCCTTTAAAACACTCATGATCAAGATCTAATGGTTCAAATTCAAGCATCAACACATCCAAAATCAATGATCCATTTTACATGATTCCAAAAATAACATCAACCATCAAACCAATGGCTCATATTTAATCACCCAAAATTCCAAGATCAATGGCCAATAATTTTCATCAAAGTTTCATAATCAATGGGTAGAAACTAATCTCATCAAAATTCTGATTTTCAAATCGGGCAGCTTTAGGTGCCTAACACATTCTCAAACTGTACCTTGAATGCTTACCTATTCTCTGATAGATCAAAGCCAATATATTGGGTCAATGAGTCAATAAAAGTCTTGTCTTACGATGAGACTACATTTTTATAGATCCTAAACCTTAATCTAGGTGGTGACTCCAAATCACTTACTGTCCATCAACGTGGGTGGATATTTGTCTTCACAATAATATACACCAACCACACACCTATAGGTATCCATACTCAGGGCTTAGCCTACCAAGTGTGCACACCTTGCCTACAAACCAAGCACTTCAATACCACAATCATGAGCAAACACATACACATCCACATGACACACTATGTAACGTGGTGTGAGGACAAAGATGGAAATCTTTAGAAGTCGCCACCTAGATTTAGGTCTAGGACCTTAGAAATGTGAAATCTCACCCCAAGGTAAGACTTTGATTGACTCATGACCCTTAAATTGGAATTCTGGTCCATCAGAGATTGGGTAAGCGTCAGGTTACGGTTATGGGAAGGGGTTAGGCACCCAAACCGTCCGATCGAAATTGGTCTCCTATACCTTTCCTATGCTAGACTTTATTTGTTAAGCCAAACCAAACCAAGTGGTTTGATATCATTGAACCGAATCTGTATCCATCAGATTGCCTACGTATTACGGATTTATTTCGAAAATCAGATTCACCATCGTAGTTCAGGTGTGATTAAAGTTTATGATTGTGATTTATGCTTGTGCATGATTAAGTTTATTTGTTCAAGTTGAAATTTATGCTTGAATGGTTGAGAAATCCTATGGGTTAGGATCTGGATAGTCCATGTGGACTGATAGATAGTCCTAGTGGATCTAAGAATAACCCTATTTGGGTTGGAATGTGGATAATATCCTAGTGGATCTATGGATAGTCCAAGTGGACTAAGGTTTGGATAAATATCTTAGTGGATCTATGGATAGTCCAAGTGGACTAAATGTGTGGATAACCCTATTTGGGTTAAAATATGGGGGATATCTTAGTGGATCTATGGATAGTCCGAGTGGACTAAGATTTGGATAACCCTTTTTGGATTGGAATATGGATAGATATCCTAGTGGATCTATGGATAGTCCGAGTGGACTAAGGTGTGGATCCGAATTTGGGATTCTCCCAAATGGCCTACGTATCCTAGGGTTTGCCCTAGGAATCAGAATCCGCGTAGTTCGAACATAACCTGTTCTAGGTTATAAAGTGAGAACCTGTTCTAGGTTTGGGATTGAGAACCTATTCTAGGTTTAGGGTTTAGAACCTATTCTAGGTTTAGGGTTTGCCAAGGGGCAAAATCGTCCTAAATCACCCTTTTTCATGCAAATAAGGCAAGAGCCTATATGGCATGATCTAGTATGCTATCTTCTAAGCATGGCAAGACCTAATATGACCATATTTAGGGTTTTTCCTAATTGCTATTTTCTTTCCATATTTAGGGTTTTCTACCCTAATTGTTACTTTCTTTCTATTTTAAGGTTTTCTACCCTAATTGTTACTTTCTTTCCATTTTAGGGTTTTCTACCCTAATTGTTATTTTATTTCCATTTTTTAGGATTTTCTACCCTAATTGTTACATTCTTTCCATTTTAGGTTTTTCTATCCTAATTATTATTTTCTTTTCATCTTAGGGTTTTCTACCCTAAATGTTACTTTCTTTCCATTTTAGGGTTTTCTACCCTAATTGTTATTTTCTTTCCATTTTTTTAGGGTTTTCTACCTTAAATGTTACTTTCTTTCCATTTTAGGGTTTTCTACCCTAATTATTATTTTCTTTCCATCTTAGGGTTTTCTACCCTAAATGTTATTTTTTTTTCCATTTTAGGGTTTTCTACCCTAATTGTGACAATAAGCATTTAATATAGCATGTGAGCAAGTGTAGCAGACAAATATGACAATAAACATGTGTAGCATTCCAATCATGGCAATGTGATTATTCCAATTATGGCAGTGTGATCATTCCAATTATGGCAGTGTGTGCATATAAGCATATAAACATCATAAATATTGGCTCAAATCCTCAATCTAATGGTCGGATCTCTTCAAAACATGATAATCATGATCAACGACTCAGAATTCATCAAACCAACCAAAATCAATGGCTCAGATTCATCTAATCAACTCATGATGATCATCCAACGGTTCAAATCACTTACAATAATAATCTAACCGTCAAGGTTCATTTAAATCATTCTTGAAGACAATCCAATGGTTTAGATCATCCAAAATGATAATCTAACCATTAAGATACATTTATATCAGTCTTGAAGACAATCCAACGGTCCAGATTTATCTAATCAACTCATAAATGACCATCTAATGGTTTAGATCCAAAATAAACATCCAATGGCCCATATCATCACACGATCAGAATAAAAAATCAATCATCCTATGGTCCTTATTTTCATATCATCACATGATCAAAATTCATAGTTGATGGCTCGATTTTCAACTCATCAAAAAATCCAAATCAAAGGGCCATATTAACTTCATATCGAAATTCTAAATCAAATGGCCATATTTTTATTCTCATGAAATTCAAGATCAAAGGCTATATCACAAGATTCAAAATCGATGGCCATGATTTAATCACATTCAAAATTCATCCAATGCCCATAACATCACATGATCCAAGTCATCGAACGGCTCATATCTATTATCATAACATGATCAAAATCAATGGTTCAAATTCAGTCAATATTACATAAACAAGCCAATGATTCAAATTTAATAATCAGAATTATCATGGTTTAACTGTTCGGATCAAACATCAAGATTATCAAATTGTTAAGGTTTCTATTCAGACTTAATTAATGATGCTGATCGGGTGGTTCTGATCATATAGGGAAGAGATCAATGATGCAGGTGATATGGGATGGAGATGTGATAGTTGCAGCAGTGAAGTGTATTGGGTTTGATTGGGACTGCAAGGTGGAGGTGCATGGTTGATCAGACATGGCTCATTGGTTGTGAGATTGAGAAAATTGGTTTGCAGGTTGGGGGTATGGTAAGTGGAGGTATTTGCAGGTAATGGTGGTCGGTGTGGTAATGAATCGGTGACCAGGTGGTAGGAGGTTGGGGCAATAGGATATGAAGAAGAAGAAAATAAAATAAATAAAAAAAGGAGCGGTGGTTTACCTGTTGCAGATCCATTGCCTTCTCCTTCTTCCTCTTCTTCGTCTTCTCGTTCTGCTTCTCTCCATTCTCCCCCAAAATCGAGATCCCTCTTTTCTGATTTTTTTTTTTTTTTGTTTTTTTTTTTCTTCTCCTCTCCACCGGCCTCCTCCTTCTTCTCGGTCCTCTCCCCTTCTTTTTCTGATTTTTTTCTTCTCCTCTCCACCTCATGCTTCTTCCTTTTCTTCCTCTCTCTCTTCTCGGTTTCTTTCCACCTCCTCCTTTCTCTCTTCTTCTCAAGGCCCCCTCTTCTCTCCAGCTCCTACTTCCTCCTTTCTCTTCTTCTCCTCGATCTCCTCCCCCTCTTTCGGTCTCTTTCTTTTTTTCTTTTCTTTTTTTCTCTTTCTTCTTTTCGGTCTCTCTCCCTCCTCTTCTTTTATTCTGGTTTTTTTTTGTTCTCTCTCTCTCTATCTTCTCGTTTCTCCCATCATCTTCCTCTTTTTTTTTCTGTTTTTTGATTCTCCACTCACCCTCTCCCTCCATCCTCTTTCGGATTCTCCTCCAGCTCTCTTTTATTTTTTATTTTTTTTTCACTTTCTCGATCCCTCCCCCTCTCTCGATTTCTTCTCCCTTTTCTTTTTATTTTTCTCCTCTCACCGCCTTCTCTCTCCCCGATCTTCTCCTCTCGATTCTTCCCCCGATCTTCTCCTCCTTCTTTCCTTTTTTTATTCTTTTTTTCAATCTCCTTCCCTCCCTCTTATCGGATCTCCTCTTTCTTTCCTTTCTTTATTTTTTTTTTCAATCTTCTCCCCTCTTTTTTCTCTCCTCTTCTCGATCCTCCTTCCTTTTCTGTTTTTTTTTTCCTTTCTTTTATTGTTCTTGGTCTCTCCCCACCGATCTTCCTTTCTTCTTCTTTTTTTTATTCTTTTTTCCTCCTTTTTCTTTCGGTCTCTCTCTTCCCTCTCTCAAATCTTCTCAATCTTTCCTTTTTCGTTGAACCGAATCTATATATATATATATATATAACCATAAAATTCTTGCACATGGGTTAAACGGACTTGGTCCAGACTGGTCTGACTTGAGTTGATTGGGCTGGACTGACTTGAACTGAGCTGGGTTGGACTAAGAATGACTTGAATTAACTGGGTTGGGCCAAGACTGGCTTGGGTTGAGCTGAGTTGACTGGATTAACTGAAATTCACTTGGTTTTCTCTCCTTGTCATTTCATGGGTCATTTCCGCTGTCATCCCGCATGGAATTTTCCGATGGCCTCTATTCCAAATTTTTTGCGTTCATTTTGTAGAACATTAAAAATGAGGAATATAGGAACTTGAATCACCTCATTTAGAAGTAAAATGGTCAACTTATGAATTTTTGAAGTTTAAGCGGACTAATTATCGATAATTTGGCTGACCATTCTGCATGAGATCCTTTGGAGGCTTCTACCGGAAATATTTTACGTCCACTTTGTAGAGCACTAAAAATGGAACATAATGAGACTGGAATCACCTGAATCCGATGTAGAACGGAAAAGATATGCAGCTTTGAAGTTCTGACGATAATTTTGCATGCAAGCTTGCATAGGACCCACTGGTGACTTCTACCCGGGATTTTTTACGTCTACTTTGTAGAACATCATAAATGAAGAATAATGGTCTTGGAATCATCTGAATCCGATGTCGGATGATCAAGATATGATGATTTGAAATTCAAACAATCCGACTTAGGATAATTTGCATGAAGGCCCCTGGGATTATTATTATTTATAATAATTTCAGAAACCTCCCTTATATGTATCATCCGACTAAAAAAGTCATATCTTCTTCATTTGATATCAGAATTGAGCAATTCTGGTCTCATTTCGAAGATAATTCTATGACCTATGCATCCATGCAGATAATAGCCCATGACCCTGCTGTGGGGATCAGTGGAGAATCACAAATCTTTGGGTTAAAGGTTGGAAACCTACCATATTGGTTCACTTATGCCAAGGGTGGCAAAAATGGGGTGCTTACACGTGGTTCACATATCATACACTGTGATGGCTACTCAACGAGATAATACCCTAAACAGGATTTCATATTATACCCAATACTCAACTTTAATTGATAGTTTTCGATTGCTACAACAATAAGGTGGTACACCACCAGGTAAGACAAGTTACAACTTGAATATGAGCTACTACCCACAAACCTATCAGGCCTCAACTTGATAGGCTACAAATATAAAGTATATAATGATTACAAATCCATCCCATTTATCACATTCATCATTATGAGGGTTTGTGAGGTTACCTTCCCAACTTGTTCACAGCAGGTGTAGAGCCCACTGTACAAGCTTCTCGATCTCTTCACTGGCTACACAAGCCATTCCTCATCACCAAAACTTTACTGGACACTCAATACATGGTTTTGGTACTCTACCCTAGCTTCAATGAAGCATTAATGGCCACTAGGAGTAGGTGGAAGTCATATACTGCTCATAAAAGCTCCAACAAGAGTTTTTTCCCTAAAATTGCACTTTTCTTTCTTCTTCTTGAGCTGCAACTAGTTTGGCAAGCTTCTCTTTGAAAAAACCTTCAGTTTGATATGTTATATGCCCAAATCCAAGATCAAACGGTTGAGATATAGCCATCAGAAGATCGACCTATCAAAACATTCCAAACAGAATATTCCCAAATTAATCCATGCGCCGCAACACATAATAGCACCGCCGCCACTATCCCATTGTACAATGTTGTCGAGTCTTGCTTGGCGCAGATGGCATCTTTCAACTTAGGCCGCTAGATCATTCAGAGGAAAGTGGGAAATAAGTTGAGCCCTTAGATCGGCCTCTGTCGTGTCACCTAATCTCGGCGCAAATGTTGGCCACAAGATCAGAATCTGTGACACCAATGAACCGTAATTGAGCCACATTGAATAAAGGAAAATTTCTATATGCCTCTCGCATAGATTTAACTTGCGGCTAGCCAATGGGAGCTTGTGTGGCTGGATCTGAGGGGACTCCATGCGCTGCACTGGATACCGCATTATTCTTAACCATCGGATGAGCATTTGGGATGCGAGGCTTTATCTGGATGTTAGATTTTGGATCTTGCTTCTTTGTAGATTCTCAAAATGCCCCTATCACCACTTAAAAGGACCTTTTCTCTCTGAGTCATAAGATCGAACACCTCATGGGTGTTGCGAGGGGGAATGCGTGGGCTCCTTGTTCGCGCGCTTGGCATGCTGTTGCGTGCGGCTGCTATACGTGCAACACTTCTACTGGCTAGCCTTGCGAAGCTAGCAGCTTGCTGGCCTTGTGAGGCTGGTTGCTTGTTGGCAGGCCAAGCTGCTTTGCTAATGGCCTGGTGCCACGAGCCCCTGCCATGCTGCCCTGGGCTAGTGCCAAGGTGGCAAGCCACGTAATGTGGGACCCACTTGGCCCATTATTTTCTCTCTCATCCTTCTCTCTCTTCTTTTTCTCTCCTCTTACTCTCTCTTCTTTTTCTCTCCTCTTTCAGATGCTATCATGCTGGAGAGCTGGAAAAATACAACGCGCACTGCCATTATGCATTGGTTTTCATGGAGACTGTCGATACTGCCACATTCTGCTCACACACACTACTATGGTTGCCAGCAATGACAACACACTTGGAACTGTCCATGAACTGCCCATATCTATTCAAAACTGGCCAAGGTTCCAACAGAGATGAATACTTGAGTCCAATGATCGAATTACCACGATCATGTGACCTTAAATCCTTATAGGTCAATGCACTTTCATATTATCTAACTTATAGGTAAATCGCCTCTAGCTTGGACTAATATCTTACTTTGACCCACCACCTTCTTTGGCTAAATACCGCCTTGCAACTTTGACATGTCTTAAACAATCAAGAATGCATACAAGCAATGAAATGAATGCTCACCAATAATCCTGTCCATTAAACCATAGGAAACATAAAACAATCACAAATAAATCATCAATTACCAGATCTCCCATTAACCAAGCAGATCTGAATATTCCCACTGACTAAGAGAATCTAAAGACTCCCACTGACAAAACCTTTTCAACCATTCTAATATATTGCCCTAGAGATCAACTATGACTGGTACAACTAGTCAAACTTAAGATTGCATAGTCAAACATGAAAAACTATTCACCACATCACTGAACAAATACGATCAACATTACATACAGTCATTTACCTTACAACATCATAAGCACCATAACAACATAACTCCTTTCTATTTAATTGAAAAGGAAAACCTTCATTCTCATATTTCAAATAACTTCATTATATTTTCTATATGGGAAGCAATATGTTAAGTCAAATAATAAACATAAAAACAAAGTCAAACCAAAAACAGAAAAATCATTTAAATGTAAAAGGAAACTTTATAATGAGAAGCTTAACATTTTTAATTCGTATTCAAGCCAACAATCTTTAGAACCCTCCTATTCCAAATACCTAGGTAATTCTAGAATCTTTATCCTCCTTCTAGCTATGCCTATCTGACTTAATAGTATTTGATCAAACCATCTATCTTTAGTCAATCTACCCATCTTTGAGTAATTTACTTTGAAGTTACCCAATAATAACCTTATCACTGGCTCTATCTCTCCCCTTTTGATAATGTAAGTCACCTAGACATGAATATATTTTTCTGACAAGGAATGGAATATCTAATATATCAATTATTTTGGTCTCATTGTCCTTGAGCTTTTCAATGATAGTTGATAGCTCCCAAAAAAACATTTTCAACAAAACTGGATCAATTAAGTATCTCCTGACCCCTTCAGAAATATTATTTCTATCCCTTAGATTTCTCTTAGATAATCCCTTCACAACATTTCTCATCTTAATACTGCTACACATAAGCTCAATACCTCACAACTAATGTAAACTACTATGACAGATACATTTAGGTCAAACGATCCTAGGCTAGTCTCTAACTTTTTTATAACAAATTTTATCCTTTGTTCCAGATAGAGTGGAAATTAAAAACTATCATGCCATCTGATACATTCATTGAGACAGACATCCTAGGAGACAAAAACCATCATCATTGTATGAGTCCAAACACAAATATCCTATAATAGATAAATTACACAAGACTCATATAAACACATGTAATTTATATTTACTTATACTTTGTCCCAAATAAAAAGAGATAGATATCAAAACATTCTTTGTGACAATCATACTTGGATAAATACATCAGTGAATGAGTCTAAACACAGTATCAAACAATAGAAGACTCATACGAACACATTTTACTTGCATTAACCATATCAACCATTCATGCAAATAAATATCTTTTTTCCAAGAGTTAACAACTACACATTCTCTTTTGGGATAAATATGCAGTGATCTTCTCAATTTCTGTGTAGTGACTATGAAAGAATAATGACTCTCAAAAAACCCACCACCTTTGGGTTAATGAGATCCCCTAAAGTCAAAACTCTTTCAACTCATGTGCATGAACATACCTTTAAACTTTGGCAATGCCACCTTTGGGTTGACACTGTCTTTCTTAGTTGCTTTTCACATCATGGAGAACAGTATATTAAATAATGTATCATTTATTGTACATGTAAATGGATAAATTTAGGGTTTGAAGACCACCATGTTGGAACTGAGTGTACCACTTTGGTGGATTCCACCCAATCTTTACATGACACCCATAAACCTTGAGTTGAATAAAACTTGATAATACCACCTTTGGATATACATTGCCCTTACAGAAGCATTTACAAATACATGAACTTTGAATTTGAAGACATCATGATGAAACTAAGTGTACCACTTTGGTGGGATCGATCTAATTCCACAATGATATCCCCAAACCCTACTTTGCAGCACCATGTGGGTCAATAAATAGAACCTCATGCAACATATAACCTTCTACAAACATCTGGTACAAAAATAACTCACAAACAAGGAAAAAAATTACAAACTAGACTAATTTGGGGCACCTTTTAGTCAAAAATAAATTCTACAAATCACCAAAATGTGTCAAACTATGTACCAAACTATAGAGCACAAAAATACGAACACAGCGCAAAAAACCACATCAAAATCTGACGCTCCTAGGGCCTACAATCGCTGATCAAAGTCGGCACATGCATTCTTGCATCTTGTACCGGTTCTAGCTGGTTCATCCTGGCTCTACTCGGTCTATCCGGGTTCACTTATGAGTAAACCAAACCCATTGTTAAACCTTTTTCTTTTAAATACTTTGCTCCTGACCGAACCAAACGGTCTGGGGTAAATCGAACCATGGTCTGGTTCGACGATTCAACCACTGTACCACCCAGTCCATCTATTCGGGTTTCTGGGTCCACTTATCGAGTTCTCAGGTCAGTTAGCTAGGTCAATGGGTCGGGTTGTTGGGTCGGGTTATGGGTTACACCTGTGGCACTCATGTGTGCCATGAGTCAAGTTCTCGGGTCCCCTTGGGCCCTAGTAGGGCTGGTCTGGGCATGGGTTCGATCCTGGACTGGCCCAAATTAGCTCGGTCCAGTACGAGATTGACCAAGAGACGTCAACCCTACCTCTTTTCTTTTTCTTTTTCTCTCTTTTCTTTAAATAGCTGCCAGTGGGTGGATCTCACGAGCTTTCCAGGAGGGGCGTGAGAGAGCGTCTGGCCACTTTCGACGACCCACCTTATGTCACTGGCTCCGTCTCTCCGAGACCTATAGTTCTATATAATTATTTTATCTTTTACTAGTCTGAAAAAAAATTTGAAAGTCCTAACCATTGACAGGTTCATACAAAATTTTAAAAGAAAAATCTCTCCATTTTCCAATCCATTCAGACATACAATCTTTACAATGCTTTCCCATTGATCATCGGTTTGTATGGGTGGCTCTGATACCACTGTAAGAAATTTCAATTCTCCTTTGGATTTTTCCATGGGATTTCTTATGAACCCTAACAAGCACACCATACAGATTACTAGAATACAATGGGAATTAAAAAGAGATAATAAAAAAATATACATCTTGTTGTAGATTGATTTTTGACCATTTTCTTAGCTTTGAATGCCTGGATCAGAGTCTTCCACAGCCTGCCGGGATCCCTTAAACTTCTCTCTGCATGTGGAAACAGGAGAAGAAAATAACATTGTGGTTGTGGGGACCCTAACCATTGGTATTTATAATATCACCCCAATCCAAGACTAGTCCCACAGTGGACCAGGTTGGTCCATCTCTAATCATACTTAAACCGGTCTACCTATAACCAGACTCCCACTGAACCAACTAATCTTATAATTAATTTATTACATAAAATATCTTACAGGTTTCTCAAAACACTATTATGGGAGCTAAGTGAGGACACAGAAAATAGAACCATCAATGAGAGTCTCCACATGATCAAGAAGAAAAGAGAAAATACTATAAAAAAAAATATGAGGAGAGGACATATATGGAAAAGGATGGATCATTGGTTCCTGAATTATTTTTTTTTTTTTTTTACAATTATTAGCATCCTAAATCTTTGAGGTTCCATGGCATTACTTTTTTTTTATTCAAGAGGTTATATGGATTATTCCAGATAGTTTTAAGGGGGAGTAAAAGCAGCACTGAGTGTTATTTTCTGTTTCAACACAGTTTGTAGGTCCAATAGACAAATTTCAGTGAAATGTATGCTACAAAAACCAACCTACTTACCATGTTTAAAGCTAGCACAATTACCTGCCACCTATCAACATGAAATAAATGATACAACTCTTTGAAAGACTGGTAAAAGAACTAATAAGGAAAAAGAAGCAATAGATTGTGAAACATGTGTAGGGCATAAATTTAAGATGGGATCAATATGTGGAATCCTCTTCCCCATCTTGAGGGGACAGGGTCGTCGCAAACAGTCACCCACACCCATACAGTTCCTCGTCACTCTATCACTGGATCCTCTGTTCGTTAGTGAGGAGCCGGTCCAATAAGAGAGATGGAAGAATTGATAGAAGACAGGTTGAGACGTTGGGGACCTCCACACATTCTCTCTCTCTCTCTCTCTCTCTCTCTCTCTCTCTCTCTCTCTCTCTCTCTCTCTCCCTCTCTCGGGATTTCTCAGGTTGATCTCCACTACTGGCAAAGAGACAAACCCAATAAAATTATGTTAATGCAGAGGGTAGCTAAGGCTGTGTTTTGTATTTTATTGTTAAATGTATTCTTAAAATGCATTCTTATAAATGTACTCTCAAAATAAAGAATACATTATTAAAATAGGATGAGAATTAATTGACGAACAAAGAAATCCATTGTGGTTTCGGAATACAAAATGGGAAAAGAATGTGTTTCAGAATGGGTCGCATTCTTTTAATGTATTCCATGATTCAAGAAAAAGAATGCATATTAAACACTGTTTTTGTCATCTTAAAATGTGTTCTTGACTTAGAATGCATTCTTAGAATACATACCAGCAAACACAACCTAAGTTCGTTTCCAATAATGTCTTTACATGTTTACTCTCTTATCCCATTTCCCATGGCAACCCAAGTAAAGTTTAGCCTTATTGCAGCATGCCAATATGGCATTATGGCATATTGTTGTATTTTGTCGATTTTTATTAAATAAAGTTTCAAAATAAAAATATGTTTTGTTTTGGTTTTCTTGGTATGAGGCTAGTGAAGTGAGGTTAGTGAGATTGGAACCCAAGACCCATTTTATGGGTTAAGTTTTAATTTGTCTTCTATTGGGTCAGTAACAGTTCAACCCGTTTAACCTGAAATTGTTAGATTGGTAACGGTTCAACCCGTTTGACCCGGTTCATTAAAGTGTCTTTACAAGAGACACATCCTTTGTTTGTAAAGACATGATTGGTTTAAAGGGACACACCCTTCCTCAAGGGTTGTCTTGAAAAGACATGTTCTCTTCTATAAATAGAGGAGGAGGAAGCCTTAGAAATGGTTAGAAGAACTAGGTTTTTCTTGATTCTTTCTCTCTCACTCTCTCTCTCCTTCTTTGTAAGCACATACCGAGGATATTCCCCTATGTTTTCTGAAACATCGTTATTTTACCGAAATTTCATTAGCATCTTGCATTTGACTTAAGCACAACTCCAAAGTACTCGAAGGGGCGCATTAGACTAGTGCAGGTTTAATACGGGAAGCCAAGAAGCTGCTTTATCTTGGAGCCAAATTTGCATTAAAACTCGATTGCACTATTGGGGGCAAATTTTATCTTTCGATTGTTGTAAATATGAAAGGAAAACTTTAAATGAGAACCACTTATCTGATGTCATGCTTCCAATGATCTATTGAAGAAGAGAAGAAGTAATGCTTGGAAAATTTAGTGGCTACATTCTATTTATATATGCATTAAAATCGATTTAGAATAGTCTAAGTAGTTGGCATTTCAAGCCAAGTGATATATTTTAATGATTTTAATGTTAAGAGACATTTTCATTATTTGAATACTTGCTTTAATACATTAGACCATATTTTTATCTATGGTTGAGTGTATTTTTTGGACTATGATAAATTCAAATGTTGGAGGGACATAAGTCTAAGACCAATTTGAATTGACAAACATATCCAAGATGCATAATTGAAATATGTGGCCTATTGATAGATGGGATTCTATATATGCAATGGATATAGTTATCTTAGTCATGTTTAAGTTAATTACATGCTATGTTTGAAATAAATTGCATAGATACCGAAATATGGTAGGTTATTATATGCATACTCGAGGAGAGTATGGTCAAACCAAAGTGAGGGTTTCATATATATGCATGCAAGTTTTCATGGTGAATTTGTTGAAAAAAAATAAATTGATAAATTCAAGATGAATGAATGATCTCTATTTAAGATTTATGTGGTTATGAAATCTAGAAGATAATCCCTAGATTTGATAACACTAACATGTGTAATCAAAAGACATGCATAAACAAGTGTTGGTGGGGGAGTAATTGAATCCTATGATATTGATTCCACTATGTAAAATCTCATGAGACGTTGGGAGATTTAAAGGTTGAGATAGGGGCCAAGTGGCTAAATATCTCAATGATAGATAAATGATGAAAATTGAAACCGGTTGTGCTATTTTAAATAGTAGGCATAAAACAAATATAATTTGACCAGTTGATTAAATGTCTAAGGACACCTAAAACATGTGTCTTAGGTAGTTATATAATATATCTAGAGAAGCTAAGGAGGTAGCGCGCTTTTATTCAGTTGGGGCATTTCTAACTGGAAAATTATTTAGCTTCTGACCACTATTGTTGTAATCATCTAAAAGAATAAGTTTAAGGTCCATGATTCATGAGTCAAGGTGATGGACACCCAACCTATGTGAGAGGAGATCCCTGGAATTAGGTTCAAGGGGTAAAAATGAAGGCACTGGATGACTTAACTAGTGTCACACCCCAATTCCGCACTTATTCAGAATGGTGTGATGAACCACTAACAATCCAACGGTTCAACCAGGATCTCAAGTAGGCTATATCCGTGTTATCTAAACCCCATACATCCACATTCATAATCAGAGTAAATACACAATAGCGGAAGTCTTATAATAAAATGAACTGAAGAATCTAAATGTGATATTAATATTTAAATACCAAATTATTCTGCATCAACTAGGACATAAATAAATATCATTACATCCCTTTAATAAATCCAAATAATTGAATAGAAGAAAAAACCCTAAACGAACACGCATGAGTTACACTCGCAAAAGGAGTCATGCATATCCTCTACATCTTCAGCTTCAATCGCCGCCACATGTCCATATGCTGGGGCATCAATATAATCTGCAACAGTGGTACCTACATCATCAACTAAAAATATTCGACGTCGAAGGGTGAGCACACATCATGGCTCAGTGAGCAAACAAAACAATGCAACAATACATATGCATGCAATCAATTCATATCTTTGGTCTGGTTTTACGTTTGCACTGTGCTATAGAAAGGATAGGTGGCCACCGCACCTCTATGCACGAGAGTGTGGATACGCCCGATGACTCTCACCGTCGCCCACAACACCCATAATGAACATTGTACAACGAAGGTCACGTTTATCGATGCACAACTCCATACCAACAAATTAACCCCTGATAACTAGGGCTACAAACGGGACTCGCTACTAACCAATCCTAATGTCAATCAATGTATCCAAGGCCTCACCCCAGCATCCCTCAGAGCATCCGTAGAGATAGAGCTAAGGCCCCTTGGTAGAGTATAGGACTCAAGGACCGAGACCCTCCTTGATGCCCTACGTCGCAATAGTTCTGCTAAGGTAACGGCGATACGACGATGCTAATGCACAAGACTTGAGTTAGAGATAGGGCTAAAGTGCCCGGATCAAACACCGCCTAACACTTCCCCCTCATTCCCTACTCGCATCAAGCACACTAACCACATACAAACAATCACATGCCTATTCCTATCATCATCATCATCATGTTATCAACAATAAAGTAAATATGCATGAAACAATAATAAAAATATTGGATGACATGTTATATGCACATTACAAGCATATTCGCATAGAATCAAGCATGGCATTGGACTCAAGAAAATAAAAATAGTTTATTATTAACCAATTAATTTAGGTCTTGCTTCCTCACCTTAGCTTGCTAATAGATACTTCCAAGCTTTAGAGTCACCGTTATATTGCTATTATATTGCTAGAAGACCTAACAAAGTCGATAAAATTTAATTAGAATTTATTGTAATTTTTAAAACCATTCTGTTAACTGAGGGTCGGAGGTAGGGTCTGAGTTATGACCGACCCCTAGTGCGACCCTCCCCTAATCTGGACTTCCAGAACCCTGAGGGTCGATACTCAGAATCACATAGGGTCGGATGGTCATCGACCCTCTGTGCGACCCCCTGTGGGTTTTGGTAAATTTTCCTCCTTTTAGTCCATTCTTCGTGTTTGGGGTCATATGGCTTACTCCTACAGTCCATTCAACATACATTCCATGGTCTAGAACCATGAATCATCCACCTATATAGCTTTTATGTATTCTCCCATGGTTTTCCATGAAAACCTAACCATGGGTTGATGGTTTGGATTTCTCCGAGATCACACTCTCATCCTTATCTAAACTAAGGTCTGTAGAAATTCATGGAATTAGTATCCATACCTGGGAAGAATACTCCTTCTCTGAAATTCTTCTCCTTTTCACTTTTTCTTCTCTCCCTTGTTTCTCTTCTTCTTCTCTTCCTTCTCTTCTCTTTCTCTTAATTCAATTAGGGTTGTAAAAGGAGTGAAAGAGGCTTAGGGACGTCCTATTTATAGGGTGAAAACTCCTAAACTAAGCCCCATTGAGATTTGGAAGGAATCCAATCAAAATTTGGAAACTTTCCTAATTTCAGTTTCTGGTGGCAACTGAGGGTCGATGAGATGGTCGATGATCCCGTCGACCCTTGGTTTCCTAAAGTGTCTGACCCTCCCTATAAAACAGAGGGTCTGACTTTCTGTCTTGGGGGGTCCGACCCTCCCTTGCTGGGTATGCGACCCTCCCTTTAAATTAAGTGTTTTTGGGTCGATTTGATACCTGGGATCACGATCTCCTTCACGCCCTTGGTTCATTCATCTCGTCCATGATGGGTAAACCTGGTTCAAGGTGGTAAGACCGGGTTAGTTTGACACTGGTCTTATAACTCTCCCCTACTTATAAAAATTTCGTCCCCAAAATTGTACGTACCTTCTGAATCAAATAAGTGAGGGTATTGCTTCCGCATAGAATTCTCTTCCTCCCAAGTAATTTCTTCCATGTCTCTACTTTTCCAAATGACCTTAACATAATAGATATCTCGATTGCATAGTCGTTGAACCTTTCGACTGGTGATTTCTATTGGTGTTACTTCAAATGTCAATTCATCAGTCAATTCCGGTAGATCTACTGTCAGGACGTGCGTTGGATCCTTGACATACTTCTTCAATAGGGAAATATGAAATACGTCATGCACACTTGACATAGATGGTGGTAGTGCTAACTGATAAGCCACTTTTCCACGCTTAGCTAGAATTTCATAGGGCCCGACATATCTTGGACTGATTTTCCCTTTCTGCTCGAACCGTTTCAATCCTGGCATAGGCGATACCTTCAAGAATACTTTATCACCTACAGCGAACTCAAGATCTCTGCGTCGAGTATCTGCATATTGCTTCTGACAGTTCTGAGCTGTTTTTATCCTTTCCTTGATAATGTCTACCACTCGATAAGTCTCTTCAACAAATTCTGGCCCAACAATACTACGTTCTCCAACTTCATTCCAAAACAACGGAGTTCGACACTTTCTGCCATACAGTGCTTCATATGGTGACATCTGTATAGTAGCCTGATAGCTATTGTTATAAGCGAACTCGATCAATGGTAACTTTTCATCCCATGATCCTTTGAAATCAATTACACATGCACGTAACATATCTTCTAGAATCTGGATTGTACGCTCTGACTGTCCATCTGTCTGTGGGTGGAATACAGTACTGAACTTCAATGTTGTACCCATAGCCTTTTGCAATCCTTCCCAAAACATGGAAGTGAATCGGGGATCTCTATCGGATACAATGCTCTCTGGTACACTGTGTAATCGAATAATATTATCCACATACAGCTTTGCTAACCTTTCCAGTGTATACTGAGGTCGTATCGGTATGAAGCGAGCTGTCTTAGTCAGACGGTCTACAATCACCCAAACTGCATCAACTACTCGAGGAGTCAGTGGTAATCCCGTGATGAAGTCCATAGTGATGCAGTCTCATTTCCATGCTGGTTCCGGTAACGGCTGTAACAGTCCTGCGGGTCTTTGTCGTTCAGCCTTTACTTTCTGACAATTTAGGCATTGAGACACGAACTTAGCTACATCTGCTTTCATTCCTCTCCACCAATATAGTTTCTTTAGATCATGATACATTTTTGTGCTTCTAGGATGTATCGAATAAATGGTGGTATGGGCTTCTTTCATCAGTCGGTGTCTAATGTCCACATTTTTTGTTTCGGGTACACATATTCTTCCTTTGTATCTCAGTACTTTCTCTTCGTCCAAGGTGAACTCAGGGTTAGTCTTACCTTTCTCGATATCTTCTTGTACTGTTCTCAGATAAGGATCTGATTTGATAGCTGTCTTCACTTCATCCATTATATCCGGTATAATTTTTAATGCCGCGAACATATTTGAAAACCGATGAATAAACCCTTGGTTAGCTGATCCATCCGTTGTATCTATCACATATTGCTCATTGCCATGATTGAATACCATTCCGATAGTACATATAGCTGCAGTTGTACTAACCTCCCCTTGAGATTTTATCATCGCCTTTCTGCTCAACGTATCCGCTACTACATTAGCTTTCCCCGGATGATACTGGATATCACAATCATAGTCTTTCAATAGTTTCAACCATCTTCTTTGTCTCATATTCAACTCCTTCTGATTAAATAAATAAGTAAGACTTTTATGGTCCGACTTAATCTTGAACTTCTCTCCGTATAGGTAATGTCTCCATATCTTGACAGCATGTACTACTGCCGGTAACTCCAAATCATGAGTGGGATAATTTTTCTCATGTATCTTTAATTGTCTTGAGGCATAAGAAATTACTTGTTCTCCTTGCATAAGCACACATCCTAATCCCAGTCCTGATAAAAAAGATCGTTCCTTTGGGAAGAACAAGTGTATAGGGTAAATGGCTGTCTTGGGACAGGAATAGTCAAAATCGGAGCGGATATCAATCTGGTCTTCAATGTCTGGAAGCTCTTCTCACATTTATCCATCCACACAAACTTTTAACCTTTCTTAGTCAAACTGGTGAGAGGTACGGCAGTCCGAGAATAGTCTTCCATAAATCTCCGATAATATCCAGCGAGACCCAGAAAACTTCTTATTTCTGCAATGCTTTATGGTGCTTCCCACTTTACAATAGCCTCGATCTTGCTGGGGTCCACTTTGATTCCTTCAGCGGATACCACATGGCCTAGGAAGGTGACTTCACTTAGTCAAAACTCACACTTTGAAAATTTTGCATACAGCTTCTCTTTCCTTAAACGCTGTAGGGCGGCGTTTAGATTCTTAACGTGGGTTTCCTTGTCCTTGGAATATACCAATATATCATCAATAAATACTATAACCGACGTATCCAACATGTCGTGGAAAACCCGCTTCATAAGTTCCATGAAAGTTGCTGGTGCGTTTGTTAATCCAAAAGACATGACCAAGAATTCATAATGTCCATATCTGGTCCTGAAAGCTGTCTTAGGAATATCACCCACTTTAATCTTCAGCTGATGATAACCGGACCGAAGGTCGATCTTAGAAAATACTTTCACTCCTAGCAACTGATCGAACAAGTCATCGATCCGAGGTAGTGGATATCGATTCTTGATTGTCAGTTTGTTCAGCTCCCGATAGTCGATACATAATCGAACGCTACCGTCCTTCTTCTTTACGAATAATATCGGTGCTCACCGTTATATTGCTATTATATTGCTAGAAGACCTAACAAAGTCGATAAAATTTAATTAGAATTTATTCTAATTTTTAAAACCATTCTATTAACTGAGGGTCGGAGGTAGGGTCTGAGTTATGACCGACCCCTGGTACGACCCTCCCCTAATCTGGACTTCCAGAACCCTGAGGGTCGATACTCAGAATCACATAGGGTCAGATGGTCATCGACCCTCTATGCGACCCCCTGTGGGTTTTGGTCAATTTTCCTCCTTTTAGTTCATTCTTCGTGTTTGGGGTCCTATGGCTTACTCTTACAGTCCATTCAACATACATTCCATGGTCTAGAACCATGAATCATCCACCTATATAGTTTTTATGTATTCTCCCATGGTTTTCCATGGAAACCTAACCATGGGTTGTTGGTTTGGATTTCTCTGAGATCACACTATTATCCTTATCTAACCTAAGGTCTGTAGAAATTTATGGAATTAGTATCCATACCTGGGAAGAATACTCCTTCTCTGAAATTCTTCTCCTTTTTACTTTTTCTTCTCTCCCTTGTTTCTCTTCTTCTTCTCTTCCTTCTCTTCTCTTTCTCTCAATTCAATTAGGTTTGTAAAAGGAGTGAAAGAGGCTTAGGGACGTCCTATTTATAGGGTGAAAACTCCTAAACTAAGCCCCATTGAGATTTGGAAGGAATCCAATCGAAATTTGGATACTTTCCTAATTTCAGTTTCTGGCGGCAACTGAGGGTCGATGAGAGGGTCGATGATCCCATCGACCCTTGGTTTCCTAAAGTGTCTAACCCTCCCTGTAAAACAGAGGGTCTGACTTTCTATCTTGGGGGGTCCGACCCTCCCTTGCTGGGTATGCGACCCTCCCTTTAAATTAAGTGTTTTTGGGTCGATTTGATACTTGGGATCACGATCTCCTTCACGCCCTTGGTTCATTCATCTCGTCCATGATGGGTAAACCTGGTTCAAGGTGGTAAGACCGGGTTAGTTTGATACTGGTCTTACAACTAGTACTATCATTTATTGCTTATTCCGGTTAGATGAGAAGATAGTACTCACTGCGATGATAGGAGAATGAGTTTTAGAACTCTTATTTGGCCAAAGACTCATAGATTTGTGGGGTATGTTAACAGTGGTGCATACTATGGGCTGACCTAAGTGAATGTAGGAAGTGTGGTCGCTTTCGATGAGAATTTCTATGGACAAATTCTCTAAACATTCATGACCCAAGATAGGGACAGGGCCAAAATGTCCAAGAATAGAAAGGGTATACTGAGGGGTCAGATAGTAGGACATGGCTGGTAGGACAGTCGGCTACACCAAAGAGGAAAGGTTTAATGAGTCTGACTTAACCCATACTCTGTAGCGTGGCTTGCCAAACCTAGTGCAGATTCAAGTCCAAAAGACATCTATGACGATGTATCCTATTATTCTAATGTGCTTAGGTTATCATTTGCTTTATTTGTATTTTGAAACTTGTGGGGGAATTGTTGTATTTTATCGATTTTTATTAAATAAAGTTTTAAAATAAAAATATGTTTTGTTTTTGGTTTTCTCGGTATGAGGCTAGTGAAGTGAGGTTAGTGAGATTGGAACCCAAGACCCATTGGATGGGTTGAGTTTTAATTTGGCTTCTATTGGGTCAGTAACGGTTCAACCCGTTTGACCTGAAATTATTAGATTGGTAACGGTTCAACCCATTTGACCCGGTTCATTAAAGTGTCTTTACAAGAGACACATCCTTTGTTTGTAAAGACATGATTGGTTTAAAGGGACACACCCTTCCTCAAGGGATGTCTTGAAAAGACATGTTCTCTTCTATAAATAGAGGAGGAACCCTTTGACATGATTAGAAGAACTAAGTTTTTCTTGATTCTTTCTCTCACTCTCTCTCCTTCTTTGTATGTACATACCGAGGATATTCCCCTATGTTTTTTTTAAACATCGTTATTTTACCGAAATTGCATTACTGTATTGCATTTGACTTAAGCACAACTCCGAAGTACTCGAAGGGGTACATTAGACTAGTGCTGGCTTAATGCAGGAAGCCGAGAAGCTGCTTTATCTTGGAGCTAGATTTGCATCAAAACCCGGTTGCACCATTGGGGGCAAATTCTGTCTTTAGGACAGTATCGCTTGTGATTCGAACCAGCTTCAAACTCATTATCAATTACAGTCTTCTTCAACAGATCATTGGAAGCATGACATCAGATAAGTGGTTCTCATTTAAAGTTTTCCTTTCATATTTACAACACATGTTCTGTCGTTCTGCTTGGTCTGAGATGCAAGAGAGAATTCTTGGTTCAGTTCCCCACCTTAACGACAGAAAAAAGGATGGATCAAATTCTATTGAGTCTATTGGCTTCCTATTCACCCTTGGGTGTCTTCAGTTTGGGGGGAATTTTAGAGATGAATTCTACTCAAGTACTAACAATGATTTAGACGGGATTCCTTCGAACTAGTTGACAGATAGAGCATCACCAAATTGATCTCCATATTAATGTTTTTCCATCCCCAATGAAGTCAAGGGGTTTAACTTCAACCCACTACGAAGAACTAGAGAGAGGGTTCAAGCATTTCTCCATTAATAAGAATATCCATTGAAGCTAAAAAAAAAAAAAAGACAAAGCATGAAAAGAAAAAGAACCAAAGAAATAAGAACAAAAAGAAAGAAAAAGACAACAAAAAATGGGTAATTTACACCAGAGGTACCCGACGTTCTGAGAAATCATACCATAGATACCTCACGTTTCAAAAATCATACCAAAGGTACCTCTTCTCATGTTCCAACATTAACCCTATTTAACGTTGGCATCCTCTAAGTTAACCATTACAGCTACCTTAAATTTCCAGGGACTGATCGTTTCCTGTTGAACTACCCTTATTTGGTGCCTGATCATTGGTACATCCACCGAAAAAATAATAAGTTGGGGTATGGAGTTTTCACTGAAGGTGTGTACTATAGTCGAGATTTATGGTTTGGTGATGACCAACCGCCAGTGAGGAAGGGTCATAGGAGAGGACAGAGGTAGGTGAGGGGTGGGCAATTGAGACAGTGCTGAGCACCTGGGAATCCGAGTGGTGAGTTGTTGCGGTAACAGGATGGTGAGAGAGTGAACCAAAGAGGACTATGAAAGTTATGCTAAACAGGGATAAATTTGAAAGTACAAATATAAAAGGTACCCCAAGTGTAATATTTTTAAAACATCAGGTACCTTTGGTATAATTTCTCAAACCGTCAGGTACCTCTGGTATGATTTTTGAAATGTGAGGTTGCTTGTTGTCGAATCTGCAAATGTACAGATCGTGCAAATAATATAGTGATAAGTTGAGTATCGTTTTCACAAGGAGAATGTTCAATTACCAAACCTAATAAACCTAATTAATTCTCTCTATTATTTAGACAACTGAATTACCAAGATTAATAATTAATAAGCAGATTATGAAACCAAAGATTAATGACACAAGTTTTAGGATTTGGACTTCCTCAATTAAATTATGTTTAACCAAACCAGACTTATTGAACAAATTTCTATTGATGCAACTATTAATTCCATAAGATATTCTGTTATCTCTTTCAAGAATAACAAATTATGCCAGTATTAATCCTTCATCTACTTTCTTGTTTATAGGATTCTAATACAATACAAACTCATTAAGTTCATTAGAATGGCAAGCTCTTATTTCTAAGAAAACATTCAACCAATGATTGATATTTTATGAACTAATATCAATCTTTCGCTTTCGCTCCATCAATTGATACCTTGAGACATGCAATTAGTGATCAATTAATCACACGTAATTTTTTAAAAATACCAGATTGTATAAAACATGATCATTCAAAAGTCAAGGGTTTATTCAACATAATTCCAATGAATCCATCCTAGTCCTAAAATAAGAAATCTAACAATTCATTATTGACAATTCTAAAACATAAATAAAGGGAGCACAAAGAAAAGGGAAGAACTCGTTTTGAAAATAAACGAAGCTTGAATCCAGGATTTCTCTTTAGTCTTCTAGCTCCATCCCTCTCGTACTCTCCACCTCCAACGTGCCTTGCAGCCCCTTCTATGAACAGCTTCTCTTGCCCTCTGCATTTTTTTTCTCTTCTTCTTTTTAATTTATAACCTTCCAGTCCCTTAAAATCAGTCTTTTACAATCTTGCAACTTACCCAATTTGTTAGAGAATGCTAATTTTAATAGATTTTGATCAATTATCTTACAGACCAATTAAGAATCTAACACCAAGCTTTGAGCTATCCTGACACCTCTAATTCAGCCCTTATCCAATTCAAAAACCTACCAAATAATAAAAAATAACCAAGAATTAAATAAATTAATAAAATACTCAAAACATTAATTAAATTAAATTAAATGTCCTAGAAAACTTGTAAAATTAAGATAAATATGATCAAGAATGTGCTAAATAATTTTACGTATCAGTGATACCTCTGGTATAATTTCTCAAAAGAGTAGATGCCTCTAGTGTAATTTACCCAAAAAAAAAGAATTTTGTGCTCCTACTTAGGGTAAACTTGCTTTGTGATGGAGGGGAAGGGGTCTTAACTAGACTTGTTGTTTATTAACTTTGGTGGGAGGGACAGGCTTTGCCAAGAACATCGGCCTGTCTTCTCTGGCCATGATGACGACGACTTTTGGCTTGGTTCCCAACAGAGGACTAACCAGCCTAGACATTTTCTCCTTTTTTTCACTAGTTGGCTAGTTATGTGAGGACTTGGATTGGGTGCAA
The DNA here is from genome assembly GCA_028583415.1 of Protea cynaroides. Lineage (NCBI taxonomy): Eukaryota > Viridiplantae > Streptophyta > Magnoliopsida > Proteales > Proteaceae > Protea > Protea cynaroides. Next base: position 75,018,808 of record CM053268.1, read on the forward strand.
GCCAAGATTGATAGTGACAAGGCTACGAGACCTAACATGGATACGAGATCTACGAATAGGTATGGAACTAGAGAGTTCCATTGTCGGAATCCGACAGCAGCGGGGGCAGTTGCGTTTGTTGGCCTCATTTTTTTTCTCTTTCTCTCACTTCCTCTCTACTTCTTCTAGCTTTTAAAGATGCAATGCAATGAGGTTAATGGCGCCTCTATTTATGGATGAGACACAAAATTACATAGTGGGAGGTTTATCACTAGGTACTTCTTTACCAAATTATTGAAATATCCTTGAGTTCGAAAGCTTTATCTCTCTCTTTTTTTTTCTTTTTTTTTTCTTATACGTAAAAGTTTTCTGTCACACCCCAATTCCGACTGAACTAGAAGTGTGAGTAAACCGTCTCCAAACCAAGGCTCACACCAGGATCTCATTAGACCGTGTCAACAAACCATTCCAAGCAATCTAACATAATCAGAGAATAATAGATAGCAGCAGAATTAAATAGATAAATGAACTGAGCTCTAAATTTATAAATAAAATAATACCCAATTATGCCATCATTCACAAACTTAAATAATAAATTATTACAAAATATTGTTATAAAATAAACTATCTCTATAGGAACACACAGAATGAGCACTCGCATGAGGCGTAATGCTCATCCTCTACTGCCTGTATGTCAATAGCAGCGACTGTATCGTACGCTGGGACAGTCATAAAGTCATCAATTGTGTACCCTGCATCAAAATATGAAAAGAAAGAATATATATTCAGGTGAGCTCACAACTTAGCTCAGTAAGTACAAAACCAATGCAACATACAAAATGCATGAAATAACATTACAATTTGGGTCAGATATAACTTACAAAATGCTATGGTAAGGTTTGGCGGCCACCGCACCTCTATGCACGAGAGTGTGAGCACACCCAACAGTCAGGCTACAATCCACACTACCGTTGTTGCCCCACATCACTCACTCCGGTATAGAGATAGAGCTAGAGTCTGGCGGTCAAGCTACAATCTACACTACCGCATCCTCTCCCTGATAACCTACACCGTACCAATACCTAAACCCCTATTGGCAAGGGCTAGCAAGTGGGTTCCGTTTCTAACTAGTCCTATATGTCAATACAGTATCTATGGCCCTACCCCAACATAGCTCCCTACGACATAGAGATAGGGCTCGAGTCTGGTGGGCAGGCGGAGCCACAATCCCACGTCTTCCCCCTGATACCCTATTCGCACCAAGCCCGCTAAGATAGATGGCGATGAAAAGGTGTTAGTGTGAGGATATATCCAGGGCTCCACTCCCCTTCACATTCCACACACTAACTAAAAACATACACATGCCTAAACAAACAACACCCTAGCATACGAACATGCATGAACAGATAATAATAATTTAAACAGCTAAAATGGCATATGAAATGCACAAACATCAGACAATAAACACAGATACAAAAATAATCACAACAGTTTACTGTTATTTAGTTAATTTAGGGTTTGGGGTCTTGTCCCTTACCTGACGCGTGATTGCAAGTCCGCTCTATGTCACAGGGTCTACTCACGCTGTCTACAGGTCCTACATGATCATATGCATAGGTTTGAATTAAATTATTAGGGTTCCCGTTGGTCAGAACCAAGTTTGGCCAAGCAAACAGGCCTCGATAAGCATACCGATCGTAGTACCGGTCTCAGTAGAGTGAGACCGGTATGTCCTACGGTATATACTGGTCTCACTCTAAGTGAAACCGGTATGCGCCTGCAGTATATATCGCAGGCCCATACCGCAAGACATTATAGCCCAGCCGGTATGTCCTACAGTATATACCGCAGGACCATACCGTAGGATATTATTATCCAGCAGTTAGGTCCGGCGGTGTGGGTCTGAGAGCTCGATCTCGGACCTCCCTTCCCCGTCGGTCATCGGCTTGGTTTCTAGGGTTTTTCCTAAATCATTCTAAGGTCCAAATACTCGAAAGCCTTCTAGGTTTTGACTATTTTATCGCATCATTCCCAGATTGGATCTTAATGAGAACTAGGGTTTTGGAAGTTCTAGGATTTTGGATCATTGTGCTATTTCACGGCTCCGATCCAAAATCCTAACATCACTAAGAGGAGGTCGAGCACTTACCGGTGTTTGTTGGATGGCGCCGTGCTCCTCCAACGGAAAGATCCTTCTTGCGCAGTCTCCTTCCTCCTTGCTCCTTCTCAAATCTCTTCCAGACGGCTAGGGTTTGATAAGGTTTCGATGGATCTAAGGAGGGTTGGGGTGCATATATATAGTGGGAGACCGTTCTAGGAAGGTTTCCCACATTTAAAAACTTTCTAAATTTTTTATTCAGAGTGTGGGACCCGCTGGATTCCATCTCCAACCGTTATTGCACATACCGGTTGCACATACCGGTCTCACTTAGTGAGACCAGTACTGAGACCGATATGTAAAATTGTGAGACCGGTACTGAGACCGATATGTAAAATTTATATTTTTACACATCGTTTCTCATACCTGGATCTCGTTGTTCGTCACCCGGCCTCGCCTTTCGGCCCGGTTATGATTGGGAGACCTGTCACAATGTAAACCATGGGTTAAACCGGGTTTTCAGAGCACGAATCTTACAACTCTACCACCCTTAAAAGAAATTTCGTCCCCAAAATTTTCATTTAGGTCTCACAATTCCCCCACCCTTAAAAGAAATTCCGTCCCCAAAATTGTATGTACCTTCAGAGTAAAAAAGATGAGGGTATTCTTGTCGCATGGCATCCTCTTCCTCCTAGGTGATTTCTTCTACATCTTGGCTCTTCCAAACTACCTTGACGTAGTGTATAGCTCGCCTTCGAAGCTGCTGTATCTTTTGACTGATTAGTTTGATTGGTACCACCTTGAAGGTCAAGTCTTCTGTCAAATCTGGGGGGTCTGCAACAAGAATATGCGAAGCGTCTCTCATGTACTTCTTCAGTAAGGATACGTGGAAGACATTGTGGACACTAGACATCGCTGGTGGCAATGCAAGTTGATAGGCCACTTTTCCACATCGGGACAGAATCTCATATGGTTCCACATATCTAGGGCACAGTTTTCCTTTCTTCCCGAACCGCTTTAGGCCTCTTACTGGAGATACCTTCAAAAACACTTTATCACCAACGGTGAATTCAAGATCTCGGCGCCTGTTATCAACATAGTGCTTTCGACGCACTTGAGCTGTCTTTACTCGGTTTTTATCTGATCCACAGCTTTGCAAGTTTCCTCCACAAACTCTGGTCCTACGATCCATCATTCTCCAACCTCGTCCCATAACAATGGTGTCTGACATTTCTTACCATACAAGGCCTCATATGGGGCCATCTGGATCGTAGCCTGATAGATATTGTTGTAGGCAAACTCGATGAGTGAAAGCTTCTCATCACAAGCCCCCTTAAAGTCGATTGCACATGCTCAAAGCATGTCTTCTAGGACCTATATGGTCCTCTCTGACTGACCATCTGTTTGAGGGTGGAAGGTTGTGCTGAACTTTAGTTTCGTCCCCATGGCCTTCTGTAGTCCCTCCCAGAACTTTGATGTGAAGCGTGGATCTCTGTCAGATACTATACTCTCTGGGACACCGTGGAGTCTGACTATATTGTCCACATATAATTTTGCCAACTTGTCCATGGTGTATTGCTGTTTTATAGGGATAAATCTTGTAGCCTTGGTGAGGCAGTCTACAACTATCCATACTGCATTCACTGACCTTGGAGCCATAGGTAGTCTAGTGACAAAATCCATAGTAATACAATCTCATTTCCATGCTGGCTCAGGTAATGGTTGCAATAAGCCTGCGGGCCTCTGTCTCTCCGCTTTAACTTGCTGGCAGTTTAGACATTGAAATACATATCTTGCCACATCTACTTTCATACCCCTCTACCAGTACAACCTCTTTATGTCACACCCCAATTCTGAACCTACTAGAATGGTGTGATGAACCATCTATGATCCAACGGTTTAACCAGAATCTCGAATAGGCCATTTCCCATTGCTTAAACCATATACATCCACAACCATAATCAGAGTAAATCAACAATAGTGGAAGTCTTTAATATTAATGAACTGAGTATCTAACAGCGATATCATAAATAAAGTATCCAATTATCTCCAAAATACTAAGACATAAAATAAAATAAGTTACAATTACATCTTCTAAATAATCCAACAAATAATCTAATCAAAGACGCATGTGTTGCACTCGCACGATAAATGCGACTCCATCATAGCTTCTACATCCATCGCCGCAACATGCCCGTACATTGGAGCATTCATATAATCTTCTACTGTAGGACCTGCATCATCAACTAAAAATATTCGACGTCAAAAGGGTGAGCACACATCATGGCTCAGTGAGCAAACAAAATAATGCAACAAACATTTGCATGCATTCAATTCATATCTTTGGTCTGGTTCATAAGTTTGCAATGTGCAATGTGCAATAGAAAAGATTGACGGCCGCCGCACCTCTATACACGAGTGTGTGAAGCCGCCCAATCCATCAAACACCATTGCTGTCCCATATGCACCCATCATGAAATAGAGATAGAGCTAAAGTGTCCGGATCAAACACCGCATGACACTTCCCCTAATACCCTACCCATACCAACACGTAAGCCCTTATTGGCGAGGACTTGCAAATTGGGCTCGCAACTAACCAGTCCTAATGTCAAACAATGTATCCAAGGCCTCACCCCAGCATCCCTCAATATGTCCATAGAGATAGAGCTAAGGCCCCCCGACAGAGTCAGAGACTACATGGTCCGAGACCACCTCCCCTGATGCCCTACAACGTAATACTTCTGCTAAGGTAATGGCGATACGACGATGTTAGTGGACAAGACTTGAGTAGAGATAGAGCTAGAGTCTGGTGACCAGGACGAACCACAGTGTCACGTCCTCCCCCAGATGCCCCACTCGCATCAAGTACACTAACCACACACAAACATTCACATGCCTATTCCTAGCATAATCATCAACATCATGTTATAAATAAACAGAATTATATATGCATGAACAGTAATAACAAGAATATTGGATGACATGTGAAATGCACAATACACGTATACAAACATAGAATCATTCATAGCATTGGACTCAATAAATAAAAATAATTTATTATTAGTCAATTAATTTAGGTCTTGTTCCCTCACCTTTGGTCGATAGTAGATCCTCGTTTAAGCTTGGTAAATCACTTTTAAACCACTTCGAAACCTTACAAATTTATAGATTTTAAATTAAAATTTATTCCCAACAATTTAGACCAACAGAAATTGAGGGGTCGCAGGTGTGGCAGCACCTGTAGTCTCAGTTTCTGCGACCACAGGGTGTATGGTCACAGGGTGTGGTCGCATATCCTGTGACCACACATGCGACCACACCCTCCCTGGAAAAATTTCGAGGGCCTGTAATCGCATATCCTGCGGCCACACATGCGACCACACCCTTCTTGGTCTTCCCGAGGGTGTGTGATCCAATATGTGTGTCTCATGTGATCGCATATCATGCGACTACACGTGAGATGGTCGACCTTTCACTCTCAACCCCATTCCTTCATGTTTGGATCCAAGGCTTATCATCATGGTCCTTCCTATGATTGTTCTATGGCTCAAAACTATTATTTTATACATAATCCATTATCCACATAATTTCCTCCATGGATTCTCTTGGAATTTGTCCATGGATTAATGATTTGGGTTTCTCCTAAATCCTATCTTCTTCATTAACTATTCTAGGCATTCAATTTAACATGGGGAATGTTTTCATACCTTAAGTTTGCTGAAGATTCATAGTTTTCTCTGAATTTTCCTCCACCTTATTCTTCCTCTTCAATTTTCCTTCTATTCCTTCTCTTCTCTTTCTCTCACTTTCAATTTGAGTTCTAAAAGAGAGAAAGAGGCTAAGGGACGTCCTATTTATAGAGAAAAACCCTCCATAATATGTCCTAATGAGTTTAGGAAAGAACCCTTTTCAGATTAGGAAGCTTTCCTAATTTTTGATTTCTGACTGGGTTCGTGTGGTCGAAGGTGGGGTCGCAGAATCCGTCGACCACACCATCTGAAATGTGCGACCACACAACCAAAATTCATGTGGTTGCACTATTTTGAGGTGTGGTCGGTCACACCTATTTAGGTATGCGACCATATGCTCATAATTGACTATTTTTTGGTTGATTTCATACCTGGTCTTGTGGTTTCTTCACGCACTTGGTCCACTTGGCTCAACATGATAGGAAGACCTGATACAAGGTGGTAAGACCGGTTAATTCGATACGAGTCTTACAACTCTCCCCCTCTTATTAGAAATTTCGTCCTCAAAATTTGCACATACCTTCCGAGTCGAAGAGGTGAGGATATTGCTTTCGCATAGCATTCTCTTCTTCCCATGTGATCTCTTCTATATCTCAGTTTCTCCAAGTAACCTTAACGTAAAAAATATCACAATTGCGTAGACATTGAACCTTTCAGCTGATGATTTCAGTTGGTGCTACTTCAAATGTCAAATCATCAGTTAGACCCAGTGGATCCGCTGTTATAACGTGTGTTAGATCTCTGAGTACTTCTTCAATAATGAGATATAAAATACATCATGCACACTTGACATAGATGGGGGTAGTGCTAACTGATATGCCACTTTCCCACGTTTAGTAAGAATCTCATATGGCCCGACATATCTCGGACTTAGCTTCCCTTTTGTCCGAATCGTTTTAAACCTCGCATAGGTGATAACTTCAAGAATACCTTATCACCTACAATGAATTTAAGGTCTCGACGTCAAGTTTCTGCATATTGTTTCTGAAGATTCTGAGTTGTTCTAACTCTTTCCTTGATAATGTCGACTACTCGACAAGTCTCTTCAATAAATTCTGGTCCAACGATACTCCGTTCACCAACTTCATTCCAAAACAAAGGAGTTCGACACTTCCTACCATACAGTGCTTCATAGGGTGACATCTGTATAGTAGCCTGATAGCAATTGTTATAGGCGAACTTGATCAATGGTAGTTTCTCATCCCATGAGCCTTTGAAATCAATAACAGAGGCTCGAAGCAATTCTTCTAAAATCTGAATGGTACGCTCCGACTATCCGTCTGTCTGAGGATGGAATGCAGTACTGAATTTCAGCGTTGTACCCATAGCCTTTTGTAATCCTTTCCAAAACTTTGAGGTAAAGTGTGGGTCTCTATCAGACACAATGCTTTCAGGTACACCATGTAATCTGACAATATTATCCACATATAGCTTAGCTAACCTCTCTAGGGCATACTGAGGTCATATAGCTATAAAGCGAGCTGTCTTAGTCAGACGATCTATAATCACCCAGACCGTGTCAACTACTCGGGGAGTTAATGGTAATCCGGTGACGAAGTCCATAGTGATGCAGTCCCATTTCTAAGCTGGTTCTGGCAGTGGTTGTAATAATCCTACAGGTCTTTGCCTTTCAGCCTTTACTCTCTGACAATTTAGGCATTGAGACACAAATTTAGCTACATTTGCTTTCATTCCTCTCCACCAATATAATTTCTTCAGATCATGATACATCTTCGTACTTTCAGGGTGTACCGAATAAGCGATGGTGTGAGCTTCCTTCATTAGTCGGTGTCTAATGTCCAAATTTTCTGTTTCAGGAACACATACTCTTCCTTTGTACTTCAGTACCTTTTCAACGTCCAAGGTGAACTCAGGAATAGTCCTACCTTTTTTGATGTCTTCTTGCACCATTCTCAGATAAGGGTCTGATCTAATAGCGGCTTTCACTTCATCTAATATATCAGGTATAATCTTCAATGTTGCAAACATATTTAAAAATTGATGAATAAACCCTTGGCTGGTTGATCCATCTGGTGCATCTATCACGAACTGCTCGTTACCATGGTTGAATAATTTTCCTATAACACACATTGTCACACCCCAATTCTGAACCAACCAGAATGGTGTGAGTGAACCTTCATTGAACCAACAGTTCACACTAGGATCTCAATAAGACCGTGTCCACTCATACGAACCATTGCACATAACTACAATCAGAATATAATAAATACAGCGGAAGTCTTTAAATAAATGAACTGAGTAACCATTGATAAATTTAAATAACATAACTAGTTTTCCAAAATTCCAAATATAAGATAAATATCTTTACATCACTTTAATCCAACTGAAAATAATTAAAATAAATAAAAATCCAATCAAAGGTACACGCAGAAAGAACACTCGCATGAAGCGTCATGCTCGTCCTCTCCTGCCTATACATCCAGAGCAGCCACGCCACCATACGCCGGCGCGTTCATATAATCATCCACCGTGTAACCTGCATCAACATCTAAAAACAATGTACGTACAAAAGGGTGAGTTCACAACTTAGCTCAGTAAGACAATCAGACAATTTCACAATATTATGCATGAGTAACAATCATTTTATGTTGTGGTCTGGTTTAAGTTTACAATGTGCTATAGAAAGGTTCGGAGGCCGCCTCACCTCTACACACGAGTGTGTGGCATCGCACAGTAGTTCACACCACCACCGACCAATATGCACCCAATATGGAATAGAGATAGAGCTAAGGTATACCCGCACCTCCCCTGATACTCTACCCATACCAATACATAAGCCCCTATTGGCTAGGGCTTGCAAACTGGGCTCGCAACTAACCAATCCTATATGTCATCAATGTAGGCTCCATCCCAGTACCGCTGACTACGGCATAGAGATAGAGCTAGAGCGTGCAGGTCGGGCTGGAGACCACAATACCTCACCTCCCCCTGATACCCTATCCGCATCAAGCATACTAAGACAGAACAATACGCAGGTAGACCCTATTCCAACATAACTCCCTACGGCATAGAGATAGAGCTAAAGCATCGTGGCCAGGCCAGCGCCTATATCGGAGACCACCATGCCACATCATCATGGCCAGGTCAGCATCAACATGACATAGACCACAGTGCCACGACCTTCCCCTTTTTTTCTGTAAGCACAAGCTTCCTTTCACCACATAATAGGCTAGCTGAATGATGGCCTAGCCAATCCATTCCCAAGATGACATCAAGTCTTCCATCTCGAGTAGTACCAGACTTGCTTCTAAGTCTCGGCCTCAATACAAATAGTACACGGCCCATAGTATTCAGTCAAAGCCACCTCAACTCCTAGCGGAGAGTGAACTATCAAGCTTAGGTTCAAGTGCTTGATCGGTAACTCCATTCGCTTCCCAAAGGAAATAGAAACAAAGGAGTGCGTGGCCCCAGAGTCAAAGAGTACTATGGCAGGTATACCAGCTACATTTATAATTCTTGAAATTTTATTGTCCTTTAGTTCTGCATGCTCATACACACAATGAAATAGGAAGCTAAATAGTAAGGGGTAGAGTCATACCAGTGACCACATCAGGTGATGCGGCTGCCTCTTCGGTGGTGACAGCAAATACTTTTCCTTGCTGTAGAGGTTGCTTCTTATTTAGAGTGCAGTTCCTTGCAACATGACCCAGTTGCTGGTAGTTATAACATTTGATATTCGGATTGTGTCCAACGAACTGTGGCACAGGTGGTGCCGTATTGTTCCTTGTAGGCACTGTAGTGGGCTGAGCCCTGTATGGGCGGAATGGTCTACTGTTACCGCCACCTGAAATCTCCGTAGCGGGTCTCTTCAATCCCCTGTTCTGTGCAAAGAAGCTGTCCCTCTGACTAGATTCTATCACTCTTGCAACCTGTACAGCCTCATTATAAACCTTCTTGTCCAGACCCAAGATATGCTCTCTGATGCTTCTACGCAGTCCCATGGTGAACCTACGTGTCTTGGTCTCTTCCTCTTGCATACTTACCGGTGCGAAGAAAAATAACTCTTCGTGCCTCTGCTGGTAAGCATCCACAGTCGACTGAGACTGCTGTAGATTTAGGAATTCCTTCTCCATCTGATCTCTGAAGCTCTTCGAAAAATATTTATCAAAGAAGGCTACCTTGAACACTGCCCAATCCACCTGTGTATGCTTCGTCTCCAGATATGCCCGTGTAGAATTCCACCAAGCATTCGCATCCTCCTTTAGCATATGAATGGCAAACAGTACCTTCTCATCCTCTGTACAAGTCATCAGGCAAAAATTCTTCTCCATTTCTACAACCCACTGTGTTGGCCACAATGGTTTCTCTATCTTACCTGTGAATGTAGAAGGCTTCAGCTTTAAGAATCTGTCCACTGCCCGACTCAGATCATGCTGCCCATGTGTATTCATTCCGTACCATGGTGGTGGATACGGGTAGACTCCCTGATAAGCAGAGGATGACGGGAACTGGTGTGGTGGTTGCAAATTTTGAACTTGGCCCATCGGCCCTGGGCTACCATGCATCGACAGTGTAGCATTATTCCCCCCAGATTCAGGCGTACCTTTAGTGGGAACATAACCCGGTGGCTTGAACATCTTTAACATCTCGCTCAGGAATGCTTTCTGCTGAGATTTCATTTGATATACCAGATTGGTCACAATTGTCTCAGAGTTCGTGTGAGGAGGGCCGAACAAATTTGTTGGTGCCCTAGGAACCTGTCTTTCTTCAGCTGTCGGGTTTGGCTCTTCAACATAGCCGGTTTCCACATTTTCCTCTGCCTGACGCACCCTGGAGTGGTGACGCTTTCTAGCACCCCTACGACCGTTCCCACCTACCATCTCAGATTAGTCTTGTCTGGATCTGAGAAGAAGACATAACACATGAGATACAGTCGAATAATCATGTTAGTCTTGAATAATGTAAGCCGATAAGTCGAAAAGGAAATTTAAATTACAAATTTTTATAAGTTTTCATAAATTTTTTTGGCCTTTTTATAGTTGACCGGTCGCAACATACCGGTCGCTACTCTATAGAAAATGAAGCGACCGGTATAGTTGACCGGTCAGAATTCCCATCTGACCGAGAGGTACCGGTCGACTATACCAGGGATCACCGGTCGACCGGTATGGTAAAAGTGTCGACCGGTATGCCCAGAAAAGCTTTTAAAATCGTGAAAAGTGAGATTTTTCTCACTTTTCTTTCCTTCCTTCTCTCCGGTGGCGATTCTCCTCTGGCTTCTGAGTTGCTACAGTCCGACTGGTCATCTTGGGAGTGATTTCCTTCCGATCCAGACTCAGCACATCGTCTCCAGGTAAGCCTCTTCCTTCACTATCAAATTTTTTACATAGTTTTTATATCGTCTTTACCTAAAATTCTTGATTTTTCTTCGATTGAAAGATTCTAACCGTAGGAACTACTTTCCTTCGGCTTAGAAAGGGTTTAGAGACCCCTAAGAGCAAAAACCCTCAACAAATTTGGACTCCCACCGAATGGTTTTAGTAAAAATCAAAATTTTCCAGTTTTTAACCTAGGTTTTGCAAAAATTTTGAATTTTCTTGAATTTTTCTTAATTTCTCAAATATTTTGCTTGAATTGCATATGATTGGTTTGTTTGAAGAGTGTGGGGGTTACGTAAGTCCTCCTCCCCAAGTTTTGGGTGAGTTCGAGGCTTTTTCTTAAATTGCTGTCGTTATGCTGCCGAAATTTCGACAATTCTAACACTTTCTTCTTGTTTTTCTTTTGTTTTGCAGTTCCAATGGCTCCACGTAGAGGTCTTGGCAAGCGCTCCTATGGACTCGGAATGCACCTCCCTCACCCACCAGTTCCACAGCTTGATGAGCGGTGGTTCCGTTCTGAGGCGGCACAAGCCCGCTTTCCTTGGTTTGATAGGAAGAACATCGAGTCTGGCCGGTGTGTCAACTTGGAGCAGCTACAATGATTTGACGTGCGAGCAGCGTTTGACAGGCTTGGGTGGTTGCCTGTCATCACTTACACTGAGACCACTCGCCCCAACCTGGTCAAGCACTTCTATGCCAACCTGGAGATTGAGGGGGATGTCAATGATCCTAATCAGGGTAGGGACTTGCCCATCACCAGCCTCGTCAAGGGCGTCCATATTTCCTTTGATACTCATCAACTGGCTGACCTGCTGGGGGTCCCCAATTATGGAAATTTAGTATACTGCCCTCCAAAAGTGAAGGGCTATTTGAGCAAGGATCTACGCCGAGAGATAGCGAAGCAGATACTCAACCCCGGGGCTCCTATGAAGGCGGCTAGCTTGAGACCAGCACCTCGGGTATACAGTCGCATCATCCAACACAACATCGTGCCCCAGAGTGGTCACTACAGTGAGTTATCCCAGCTCACTCAGTACCTGACCTACTGTGTCTACACCGGGGAGCGGGTCTCTCTTCCCTACCTCATCATTCAGACTATGCATCAGGCAACTCTGGCCGATCAGGCCAGTAACCTCCCATATGACCGTCTCATCACCACTCTTCTGCGGCGCCCACGAGTGAGCATGAGGGGCGAGATGGTTGTTGAGGATACCATGACCTCCAACATCGACTGGGACGCCATTCTTAGGATGCAGATGGACAACCTGCCTGTTAGTGATGATGAGATGGAGGCTCGCCCTCGCCCACTCAGGAGGGTAGCAGCCGCAGCAGCAGCAGCCAATGCGGTACATGCAGCAGAGGCTGCGAGTGATGATGGGGGTGACGATGAAAGGGCGGAGGATGTACCAGTGCCGGTGCCACAACCTACACCTACAGCACCACAGCCTACACCTACAGCAGAACCGTCTCAGATTACTCCCGAGATCGTGATGGGCATCTTCACGGAGCTCAGGGAAGCTCAGAATGAGACGAACCGTGGCTTGGAGCGTATATCTCGCTGCCTCAGAGCCACCCAGGAGCAGGAGCACTGACTCAGGGCTGTCTACAAGCGAGATCATGATATCACTGACCCAGTTCCTCCTATGCCCCCCACCCCATGATAGAGTGTTATTTCTTTCCTTTCCTTCTTGATAGGTTTATGTATCAGGGTAACTGTCTGGTTTGTGGACTGTACCCTGTACCACTATTACATTTGATATTCTCTTTATGTTTAATGAAAATCTTTATGGTTCACCCTAACTAGTGCATGTGTAGTCTTAAATTCCATATTTAATATAGTACATTATGCTCTTTCTTAATCAGTCTCAGGTATCAAACAATGCTTAGGGTGTGTTTATATTAAGATTTTTAATTTTCCTAACTCAGTTCATCAACTTAGTTAAGTGCAATATGATCTGTTGGACAGAGCCTAAGGGCTCTGATACCAAGTTGTCACACCCCAATTTTGAACCAACCAAAATGGTGTGAGTGAACCGTCATTGAACCAACAATTCACACTAAGATCTCAATAAGACCGTGTCCACTCATACAAACCATTGCACATAACCACAATCAGAATATAATAAATACAGTGAAAGTCTTTAAATAAATGAACTGAGTATCCATTGATAAATTTAAATAACATAACTAGTTATCCAAAATTCCAAATATAAGATAAATATCTTTACATCACTTTAATCCAACTAAAAATAATTAAAATAAATAAAAATCCAATCAAAGGTACACGTAAAAAGAATACTCGCATGAAAGGTCATGCTTGTCCTCTCTTGCCTTTACATCCAGAGCAGCCACGCCACCATACGCCCGGCGTATTCATATAATCATCCACCGTGTAACCTGCATCAACATCTAAGAACAATGTACGTATAAAATGGTGAGCTCACAACTTAGCTCAGTAAGACAATCAGAAAATTCCATAATATTATGCATGAGTAACAATCATTTTATGATGTGGTCTGGTTTAAGTTTGCATCGTGCTATAGAAAGGTTCAGAGGCTGCCTCACCTCTATACACGAGTGTGTGGCATTGCACAGTAGATCACACCACCACCGACCCACATGCACCCAACATGGAATAGAGATAGAGCTAAGGTATACCCGCACCTCCCCTGATACTCTACCCCTACCAATACATAAGCTCCTATTGGCTAGGGCTTACAAATTGGGCTCGCAACTAACCAATCCTATATGTCATCAAAGTAGGCTCCATTCCAGTACCGTTGACTACGGCATAGAGATAGAGCTAGAGCGTGCAGGCCGGACTAGAGACCACAATACCTCACCTCCCCCTGATACCCTGTCCGCATCAAGCATACTAAGACAGAACAATACGCAAGTAGACCCTATTCCAACATAACTCCCTACGGCATAGAGATAGAGCTAAGCATCATGGCCAGGCCAGCGCCCATATCAGAGACCACCGTGCCACATCATCATGGCCAGGTCTGCGTCAACATGACATAGACCACAGTGCCATGACCTTCCCCTGATACCCCACCCGTACCAAGCTTGCTAGGATAGAATACTACAAAAGGTGCCAGTGTGAGGAATGATCCCAGGCCCCATGCCCTTCCCACTCCACACACCAACGAAAACAATCACATGCCTAACAATCACATCCTACCATGCATGAACAATAATAATAATTGGAAATAAACGATGACATGTGAATATGCACAAACATCACATCATATATATTCAGGGTTATTAACAATGATTTACTGTCCATTAATTATTAGGGTTTAGGTCAGATTCCCTTACCTGACGCTCATTTGATAGCTTGCTCCAGGTCGCAAGATCCAAACGTGCTATCACAGAGTCCTACATAATATTAGGGTTCCATTAGAATAGTTCTTAGGGTTTCACGTTGGTCGGAAAACCAACAGGGTTACAAAATTACACTTACAGAACTGACCGGTTGCATGTACCGGTCGCAGCTCTATGGGAAAAATTGGCGACCGGTATGGTTAGCCGGTCCCCACAGGCTACCCCCCGAGAGATACCGGTCGCATGACCTACGACCGGTATGGTCGATCGGTATGTCTCCGGAAGACCATACACTTGGTTTTTTGACTGCCATCGATCATTCTCTAATGATTCCTGGGTTTCCCCTACCCATTCTAGGTCTGAGCTTTGAGTTAGAGTTATCTCCAACTCATTCAAGTCTAATTTTGATGATAATCATCCTAGAACTCGAATCTAGGGTTTGACAGCAAATTAGGGTTTAATGGCCAATTAGGGTTTTAGATCAATACCTGCTTTGCATGGTATTGATCCAACCATACAACTATCCTAGAGTCATAGAGTAAGAAGAATGATTAAAACACTTACCATCGACTGGCGTAAGGTGAGCATCGTCGAACGACAATGGTGGCACTTCCTTCTTCTTACTAGCTTCTTCTCCTTCTCCAACCTCCTTCTCCTCTCTACGGTTTGTGAGAAATAATGGAAAGGATTTGAGAGGTTTAAAGGTGTTTATATAGGCTAGGACTAGGGTTTAGGAAAGTCTATTAGGATTAGGAAGGTCCTAGGATTAGGGTTTAGGAAAATGGGACCCGTAAAATCTGATTTTCGAAACACAGTAGTCTGCTGCTGCGCAGACTACACCGGTCGACCGATACTATGACCGGTACCATCGACCAGTCAACATAAAATAATGATAAATTTACCGTCTTTGGTTCGATTTCATACCTGTTTTTCATCCGCTCATCCCCTCTGGCCTAGTGATGATCGGAAGACCTGCTACGACATGAAATCAAGGTTTAGACCAGGTTTATGGAGTGCGGGTCTTACACACATTGTCGCAGTCGTGTTAACCTCTCCTTGGGATTTTATCATTGCTTTTCTACTTAGCGCATCAGCAACTACATTAGCTTTCCCTAGATGATACTGGATATTGCAATCATAATCCTTCAATAATTTCAGCCTTCTTCTTTGTCTCATGTTCAACTCCTTCTGATTAAAAAGATAAGTGAGACTCTTGTGATCTGACTTAATCTAAAATTTCTCTCCATACAAATAACGTCTCCATATCTTGACAGCATGTACTACTGCTGCTAATTCCAAGTCACGAGTGGGATAGTTTTTTTCATGTGTCTTCAGTTGTCTTGAGGCATATGCAACTACTTGTTCTCCTTGCATAAGCACACATCCTAAACCCAACCCAGACACATCAGTGTACAAGGTTGATTGTCCTAGAATAGGAATAATCAAGATGGGAGCAGATATCAATCTAGCCTTCAATGTTTGAAAACCTTCTTCACATTTTTCGGTCCAAACAAAGTTTTTTCCTTTCTTATTCAAACTAGTAAGAGGTACGGTGATTCTAGAGTAATCTTTCACGAATCGTCGATAATACCCAGCTAAACCTAGGAAATTTTTGAATTCTGCAACACTCTTAGGTGCTTCCCATTTCACAATGGCTTCAATCATGTTAGGATCCACTTTAATTCCTTCAGCGGATATAACATGGCCTAAGAAAGCGACCTCATTTAGCCAAAACTCATACTTTGTAAATTTGGTGTAAAGCTTCTCTTTTATTAGTCGCTACAAAGAGGCTCTTAGATTCATGACATGAGTTTTCTTGTCTTTGGAATAGACCTGACTGACGTATCCAACATATCATGGAATACCCGATTCATGAGTTTCATAAAAGTCACGGGTGCGTTAGTTAATCCAAAAGACATGACTAAAAATTCATAATGTCCATATCTTGTTCTGAATGCTGTCTTTGGAATATCACCTTCCTTAATCTTTAGCTGATGGTATCCTGACCGAAGATCAATCTTGGAGAACACCTTGGAACCTTGCAACTGATCGAACAAGTCATCGATTCGAGGCAATGGGTACCAATTCTTGATTATAAGCTTATTCAATTCACGATAGTCTATACACAGTAGAACACTACCGTCCTTCTTCTTCACAAACAATATTGGTGCTCCCCATGTTGGTATGTTGGGTCTGATATAACCCTTGTCTAGTGATTCCTGTAACTGTACCTTTAGTTTCTTCAGTACAGTAGGAGCCATTCGATAGGGTGCTTTAAATACTGGTGCAGCTCCGGGTATCAGATCTATAACGAACTCTGTCGCTCAGTCGGGTGGTAGTCCTGGTAGTTCCTCAGAAAATACATCTGGAAAGTCACGCACAACATCAATTTCCTCAATTCGTGGTGCTTCCTTGGTGAGGTCAACCACAGATACTAGATACCCAACTCCTCCTTTCTCAATGCATTTTCTAGCCTTTAATGCAGAGAGGATGAGTTTTCATCTACGGAGAAGTTTGGTTCTCGCAAAACTAAACTCAGCTCCTTCCTTGTCTTTAAATGTCAGTTTCTTTTTTGCACATAATTGGTTTGCAAAATGTTGAGCTAACTAATCCATTCCCAAGATAACGTCAAAGTCTACCATCTCGAGTTGAATTAAGGTTGCATCCAAAATCTAATCGCCGATAAGAACTGGACATGGTCCATAACCTTTTTCTAGTTCCACTTCTAATCCCATTGGCGATCGTACAAGCAATTTGTAGTCTAAAGATTTGAGGGGTAGATTTAGCTTCTTTCCAAATGACACAGATATAAAAGAATGAGTAGCTCCAGAATCAAAGAGTACTCTGGTGGGTATGCCATTAATAGATTCGATACCTGTGATTTATTTTAATTTAGTCTACATGCTCACACAAGGTAATACAAATGAAAGGTTCAGGTCATACCAGTGACCACATCAGGCGATGCGACAGCATCCTCAAATGTAACTACATAAACCTTTCCTTACTGTAGCTGCTTCTTGGGCTTAGGACACTCCCTTGAATAATGTCCCATTTGATTACAGTTATAGCATTTTACTCCTTCACTATTTTGCTTCTGTTGAGGTTGGACTGTTCGAGTAGTCTTGGCTGCCGCATTAAAGCCTTGAGTACGGAAGGGTTTAAATGTCTTGGTGTTCCCTCCGTTATATGAATTTCCATTTGACCTTTTGATACTTCTATTCTGAGCAAAGTAGCTCTCCCTCTGGCTCGATTCTAATACTCGAGCAATCTGTACGGCTTCATTATAAACTTTCTTTTCTAGCCCCAAAACATGTTCCCAAATGCTTCCCCAAAGTCCCATTACGAACCTTCGGGTTTTTGTATTTTTCTCCTGCATGCTAGAGGGAGCAAAGAAAAACAGCTCTTTATAACACTGTTGATATGCATCCACAGTCATCTGTCCTTGATACAAACTCAGGAACTTTCTTTCCATAGCGTCTCTGAAACTTCTGGGAAAATATTTCTCGAAGAATGCCTCCTTATAAATAGCCCCGGTCAATTGGGCATGTTTTGTTAATAGATAAGTCCGAGTAGACTTCCACCAGTGGTGTGCATCGCCCTTCACCATAAATGTAGCACACAATACTTTTTCCTCTTCATTAACAGTCATCATCATGAAATTCCTTTCCATCTCGTTGATCTAGTGAGCTAGCCACAAAGGATCCGCTGGCTTGCCATTATATTCCTTAGGCTTCATTTTCAGAAAACACTCAATCAGTCGAGAATGATCCAGCTGATACTGAGCATTGGCCACATACATAGGTGGTTGATACTGGTAATTGCCTTGGGCTACCTCAGGGTTTTGTACTGGAGCTTGTACAATTGGCGTTTGAGGTGCTTGAGGTACCGTGTTGCTACCCCCTGGTACGGTGCTAGCTTGTCTGGCTGGTATAGGTGTAGTATGTACAGTTGGAAAAGCCATTCCCATAGCAGCTTGCATATTGGCTTGCACCTGCTGTATTTGCTACAGCTACTGTGCTAGGTTAATTACCGCGGTAGCCAAATCTGTAGGTGGGGCTGGCAAGTTTGTAGGACTAGCCTGGTCGTTAGCTCCTGGTGGTACCACATTCTGATTCTCTTGTCTTCCAGGGTTTTCATGGCTATTTTCCTCCACAAGTGGTGGTGGTGGAATTGGGTTACGTCCTCGCCTGGTTACTCTTTGCCCAGCCATTTCCTATTTCCGATGGTGGTAGTGTCTGAAAACATACAGAACATGTGAGGTAATCATAATATACATCATTCCCATGTCAAAATCCAATTAATCGATGTAAAATTTCAATTTTCCAAGTCATATAGTTAAAATACTGTATTTTCCATCGTGTGGTCGATGGTGTAGTCGCAGTCTATGCGACCACAGGGTTACGACCACACAAAACCCTGTCAGCTCACCGAGAGCCAGTGGTCGATCGGTGGTCGCAGTATTTGTGACCACAGGGTCAGACACACGAAATCTGTCAGCTCACCGAGAGCCTGTGGTCGATCGTGTGGTCGGATATTTAGTCGAATTTTACGACCACACGACCCCAAATCAAGTTTTTAAACCAGATTTTTGGAGTCATTTCCCACTTTCTCTTTTTCTTTCAACTCAACTCGCTTCCACTGAGTTTCTATAGTGTCGTCCACTCGTGTTTGGTGATTCTTTCTTCCATTCACGACCTCCGCTCCATTCCTTCACGTATGTTCTCTACTGGTCCTCATTTTTAAGCTTTCAAAACTAGGTTTTTCTCCATTTATAGCATTTTCTTCAAATTAAAATTTTTCTAATCGTAAAAATTTGATTTTTATTGGGGGATTTTGCTATTGGCTACCCAATGGATGAAAGCCCTCAAGAAAATTTGTGTTTCATCGGTTAGTTTTTGAGAAACTTGAAATTTTTCATTTTTGACCTAATTTTTGAGATTTTCCAAATTATTGAAATTTCTTCAAATTCGATCTTCCTAGTTTAAATTTCCAATCGTAAGAGCCTTGTAGGATGGTTTGGGACATATGTAAGTCCTCCTGCCCAACTGTTTGGGTGAAAAGTGAGGCTTTTAGCCAAATCATTCCGTTATAATGCGAAAAATTTTGAGTTTTGCTCCATAACTCATGTCTTGTCTATTTGTCTGTGTCTTTGTAAATAACATGGCTCGCACCAAAGTTCCCAGAGTTCATGATCCTATTCGCTTCCGATCTAATGAAGCAGAGGCTCAGTATGCTCGTTATGAGAGTAAAAAAATGGAAGGGGGTCGTTGTGTAAACCTGGCTAATCTAGCCTTGTTTAATGTGGAGGGTTCTTTTAGTGCCATGGGTTGGCTCCCCGTGATATTGTATGAGGGTTGCACCTGTCCTGCACTGGTGAAGCAGTTTTATTGCAATCTTCCGGTAGTGGGTGATCTAAATGATACAGACAGGGGTAGGGAGCTCAGGATCACTAGTTATGTTAAAGGGGTGGAGATCTCCTTTAACTGCCAGGAGTTGACTGACCTCTTGGGCATATCAAACGATGGCCCCTTAGTATACTGTACACCCAAGGAACCCAGTTCCTATCTTTGATGATGCGTGTAGAGATTGACCGCCAGCTTCTTAGGGATGATCGTTGGGAGATGAAGGCAGTCAACCTACGGTCGAAACCTCGGGTGTACTGCAAGATTATTCAGCACAACCTGATTCCTCAGAGTGGGCACTATGAGAAGATTTCCCAGTTGACCCAGTATCTCTTGTACTGCATCTGCACTAGGCAGCCCGTCTGCCTTCCATACATTATCATCAAGACGATGATCCGTGCTGCGATGCCTGGTCAGATGGGCAACCTGCCCTACGGGCGTTTGATCACTACTCTGCTCACTCGACTTGGTTGATGAGAGGAACCATGAGGACACCTTCTCGTCTGACCTTGAATGGGAGGCCATCTGCAAGATGGGGATGCGGGATGAGAAGGTCAGTGATGAGGAGAGGAACACTATGGTGCATCCCTGTACTCGGGTCGAAATAGCAGATGCTGAGGCGGCACCAGCAGCAGCAGGAGTCCATGGGGGTGATGCTGAGGATGATAATCGTATGTACATGGATGTGGTCATCATATTTCCTCCATCACCACAGTATTTCACTGGAGCTGGCCCTTCTCGGATTCCTTCCCCTCAGCTGTCTTTCGCACCCACCACCAGATGACGTGATGGGGCTGCTGCGTGAGATTCGAGAGGCCAAGTATGAGACTGATCAACGGGTGGTAGATCTGGCAGTTAGTCTCCAGGTGACCCAAACTCAGGTAGCCTAGCTTACGAGGGTGTATGCTAAGGATTATGACCGAGATCGTGAGGCACCTCCTCCTCCAGCACCTCTAGCTCCATGATGCATATTTTTCTTTTTCCTTGTACTACAGAGTAACTGTCTGGATTGTGGACCATACATATATATATATATATATATTGTTTTTATTCGATGTGTATATTAAACTTGTTTCTCATCTTACTAGTGCATTATTCTCTTTCTTAATTTTTGTCTCAAACAACACAGGTGCTTATAGTATGTTCTTATTAAAGCTTTTAAATTTTATCCTAACTTAGTTTACGAACTTTTGTGGACGTATACTGGTTTAATAGGCAGGGCCCGAGAGCTCTGATACCAAGTTGTCACACCCTAATTCTGAACCTACTAGAATGGTGTGATGAACCGTCTATGATCCAATGGTTCAATCAGGATCTCGAATAGGCCGTGTCCCTTTGCTTAAACCATATACATCCACAACCATAATCAGAGTAAATAAACAATAGCGGAAGTCTTTAATATTAATGAACTGAGTATCTAATAGTGATATCATAAATAAAGTATCCAATTATCTCCGAAAGACTAAGAAATAAAATAAAATAAGTTAATCAATTACATCTTCTAAATAATCCAATAAATAATCTAATCAAAGACGCATGAGTTACACTCACACGACTAATCATGCGACTCCATCATAGCTTCTGCATCCATCGCCGCAACATGCCCATTCATTAAAGCATTTATATAATCTTCTACTGTAGGACCTGCATCATCAACTAAAAATATTCGACGTCGAAAGGGTGAGCATACATCATGGCTCAGTGAGCAAACAAAACAATGCAACAAACATATGCATGCATTCAATTTATATCTTTGGTCTGGTTCATAAGTTTGTAATGTGCAATAGAAAGGATTGGTGGCCGCTGCACCTCTATACACGAGTGTGTGAAGCTTTCCAATCGATCAAACACCATTGCCATCTCACATGCACCCATCATGGAATAGAGATAGAGCTAAAGTGCCTGGATCAAACACCGCATGACACTTCCCCTGATGCCCTACCCATACTAATACGTAAGCCCTTATTGGCGAGGACTTGCAAACTGGGCTCGCAACTAACCAGTCCTAATGTCAAACAATATATCCAAGGCCTCACCCCAGCATCCCTCAATACGTCCATAGAGATAGAGTTAAGGCCCCCTGGCAGAGTCAGAGACTACAAGGTCCGAGACCACCTCCACTCATGCCCTACGACGTAATACTTCTGCTAAGGTAATGGCGATACGATGATGTTAGTGGACAAGACTTGAGTAGAGATAGAGCTAGACTCTGGTGACCAGGATGAACCACAGTGTCACGTCCTCCCTCTGATGCCCCACTCGCATCAAGTACACTAACCACACACAAACATTCACATGCCTATTCCTAGCATAATCATCAACATCATGTTATAAATATATGGAATTAAATATGCATGAACAGTAATAACAGAAATATTGGATGACATGTGAAATGCACAATACACGCATACAAACATAAAATCATTCATGGCATTGGACTCAATATATAAAAATAGTTTATTATTAGCCAATTAATTTAGGTCTTGTTCCCTCACCTTTGGTCGATAGTAGATCCTCGTTCAAGCTTGGTAAATCACTTTTAAACCACTTAGAAACCTAACAAATTTTTATATTTTAAATTAAAATTTATTCCCAATAATTTAGACCAACAGAAACTGAGGGGTCGCAGGTGTGGCAGCACCTGTAGTCTCAGTTTCTACGACCACTGGGTGTGTGGTCGCAGGGTGTGGTCGCATATCCTGCGACCACACATGCGACCACACCCTCCCTGGAAACTTTTCAAGGGCCTGTGGTCGCAAATCCTGCGACCACACCCTTCCTGATCTTCCCGAGGGTGTGTGGTAGAATATGTATGTCTCGTGTGGTCGCATATCATGCGACCACACGTGTGATGGTTGACCTTTCACTCTCAACCCCATTCCTTCATGTTTGGATCCCTTGGCTTATCATCATGGTCCTTCCTATGATTATTCTATGGCTCAGAACTATTATTTTATACACAATCCATTGTCCACATAATTTTCTTCATGGATTCTCTTTGAATTTGTCCATGGATTGATGATTTGGGTTTCTCCTAAATCCTATCTTCTTCATGAACTATTCCAGGCATTCAATTTAACATGGGAAATATTTTCATACCTTAAGTTTGCTGAAGATTCAGAGTTTTCTCTGAATTTTCCTCCTCCTTAGTCTTCCTCTTCAATTTTCCTTCTCTTCCTTCTCTTCTCTTTCTCTCACTTTCAGTTTGAGTTCTAAAAGAGTGAAAGAGGCTAAGGGACGTCCTATTTATAGAGAAAAATCCTCCATAATATGTCCTAATGAGTTAGGAATGAACCCTTTTTGCACTAGGAAGGTTTCCTAATTTTTGGTTTCTGACTGGGTTCGTGTGGTCGGAGGTGGGGTCGCAGAATCCGTCGACCACACCTTCTGAAATGTGCGACCACAGGACCAAAATTTATGTGGTTGCACTATTTTGAGGTGTGGTCGGTCACACCTGTTTAGGCATGCAACCATACACTGATAATTGACTGTTTTTGGGTTGATTTCATACCTGGTCTTGTGGTTTCTTCACGCACTTGGTCCACTTGGCTCGACCATGATAGGAAGACCTGATACAAGGTGGTAAGACCGGTTAGTTCGATACGGGTCTTACACTTTAGGTCATGGTACATCTTAGTGCTTCCAGGATGTACTGAATATGGAGTGGAGTGAGCTTCCAACATGATTCGGTTTCTAATTTCAAGATCCTCATTCTCAGGTATGCATAACCGTCCATGATACCTAAGTACCTTGTCTGCATCCAAAGTGAAATCAGGATTGGCTCGTCCCTTTTCCAAATCTTCTTGCACTGTCCTGAGGTATGGGTCCTGTAGGACTGCTACTTTTACCTCCTCTTTCAAGTCAGGCAAAATCTTCAGTGCTGCAAACATAAGGGTAAACTTGTGTATCAACCCTTGCTCAACTGGATCGTCTGCTGACTTTAATAAGAGCTGTTCTTCATTCTTTGATGAGCCAAAAACTGCAGCACACAAAGCAGCGTTTGTACTTAGCCCTGCTTCGGGGTTCGATGCCCATTTTCTACTCAGAGCATCAGCTACAATATTTGCTTTACCAGGATGGTACTGAATGTCACAATCGTAGTCCTTGAGTAATTCTAACCACCTCTTCTGCCTCATGTTCAAGTCTTTTTGGGTGAAAAGATATGTCAGGCTTTTGTGGTCAGACTTAATCTGAAATTTTTCACCATACAGGTAGTGCCTCCAAGTCTTGATAGCATGAATGACTGCTGCCAATTCTAGGTCATGAGTAGGGTAGTTCTTCTCATGCTCCTTCAGTTATCTTGATGCATAGACGATCACCTATTCTCCTTGCATCAGCACACATCCCAGTCCCAAACCTGAAGCATCTGTATACAGTGTGAATGGAAGGCCTGGAGCAGGAATAGTCAAGATAGGTGCTGAAACCAGTCTTGACTTCAGTGTCTGAAAGCATTTCTCACATTCTTCGGTCCATACGAATTTCTCCCCCTTCTTGGTCAACCTAGTGAGTGGAATGGAAATCTTGGAATAATCTTCTACAAACCTTCTGTAATATCCAGCTAAGCCCAGGAAGCTACAAATTTTAGTAACTGTCTTCATTGCCTCCCATCCTACTATGGCTGAAATTTTGCTGGGATCTACCTTAATTCCTTCAGTAGATACCACGTGACCCAAGAAGGCTACTTCGTCTAGCCAAAATTTACAATTCTTGAACTTTACATAGAGCTTCTCTCTTCTTAGTCTTTGTAATGCCGCTCTCAAGTGCATTGCATGCGTCTCCTTGTCCTTGGAGTATACTAAAATATCATCTATGAATACTATAACCGACATGTCCAACATGTCATGAATACTCGGTTCATTAGTTCCATAAACGATGCAGGTGCATTGGTCAACGCAAAGGACATCACAAGGAACTCATAGTGTCCATATCTTGTTCTGAAAGCTGTCTTGGGGATGTCTGCCTCCTTGATCTTGAGTTGATGATACCCTGACCTCATATTAATCTTTGAGAATACACTAGAACCTTGTAGTTGATCAAACAAGTCATCTATTCTATGTAGTGGGTACCTGTTCATGATGGTGAGCATGTTTAACTCTCGATAGTCCATACAAAGACGTACGCTACCATCCTTCTTCTTGACAAATAGCACAGGTACTCCCCAAGGTGAGATACTCAGCCTTATGAAGCCCTTGTCTAATAATTCTTGCAGCTGGATTTTTAACTCCTTCAACTTTGTAGGAGCCATCCTGTAGGGTGCTTTAGACACAGGCGCTACCCTTGGTAGGAGATCTATCACAAACTCCGTCGCCCTATCTGGTGGTAATCCGGGTAGGTCTTCTGGAAACACATCAGGAAATTCTCGTACTAACTCGATATCCTCCATTTTTGGCAAGTCAACGGTCACATCCACAACTGATACGAGGTATCCTACTCCCCCTTTCTCTAAGCACTTCCATGCTTTTAGGGCTGACAGTATAAGTTTTCTCTTCCTAGGCAACTTAATCCCTTTGTTCCTTCACTGTCCTTGAATACTAGCTTCTTCTCAGCACATAACGGGCTTGCTGAATTCTAAGATAACTAGATCATTCCCAGAATGACATCGAAATCTGACATCTCAAGCTAGACTAGATTGGCTTCCAACTCTCGTCCTTCAATGTGTACTGGGCAAGGCCCATAATACTCTCCTAACACCACTTCCATTCCCATGGGGGATCGAACTAACAGACTTGGTTCCAAAGTCTTGATGGGTTGATCTAGTCCTTTCCCGAATGATATTGACACAAAGGAATGGGTGGCTCCTGAGTCAAACAGGACTCTGGCGGGTACCCCTGCTATATTTACTGTACCTAAGGTTTTTAATTTCTCCTTTATTTATATATGCTCAAAAAATTAATGCAGTAACTAAGGAGTAAGTACAGAATCATATCAGTAACTACATCAGGTGATGCGACTGCTTCCTCTATAGTAACGGCATAAACTTTGTCTTGCTGCGGTTCCCTCTTTGGCAGTAGGCATGTTCTGGCATAGTGACCCACCTATTGACAATTGAAGCACTTCACACTGGTGTTCTGTCCCGTTGCCTGTTGTGTCACTGTAAGAATAGGTCTAGGTGGCACTGTGCTAGCTGGTGGCCTGAATGGACGATATGGTCTGTTGTTTCTTCCGCCTTAGACCTCAGGGTTAGGCCTCTTCAGACCCCTATTCTGTGCAAAGAAGCTATCTCTCTGGCTTGCTTCAATAACTCGACCCACTTGTACAGCTTCATTATAGATCTTCAGTCCTCGCCCCAATACATGTTCTCTTATGACACCCCGAAGACCCATTGTGAAGCGACGAGTCTTAGTTTCTTCCTCCTGCATACTGGTTGGAGCGAAGAAAAACAACTCCTCATACCTCTGTTGGTATTCCTCTATGGTCATCTGAGACTACTGTAGATTGAGGAACTCCTTCTCCATCTGGTCACGGAAACTCCTTGGAAAGTATTTTTCAAAGAAGGTCTCTTTGAATATGGGCCAAGTGATTATATGGTGCTTTGTTTCCAGATATGCTCTGGTCGAGTTCCACCATCCATTGGCTTCTTCCTTCAGCATATGGGTGGCATATAACACCTTTTCCTCATCAGAACACTCCAGTAAACGGAAGTTCTTTTCCATCTCGGCTATCCACTGTGTTGGCCATAGTGTTTTTCCTGGCTTTCCTATAAAGGTTGGTGGCTTTAACTTTAGAAATCCGTCTACCGCTCTAGAAAGATTACTCTGTCCATATGGTGATTGTCCATACATTGTCTGACCATACCATTGCGGCTTATATGAGTAACCACTCTGATTCCCTCCATGATAACCACCATGATATGCACCCTGATAGGCACCCTGATATCCACCTTGGTCCTGGTTAGGGGTGGGTGCCCCTGTAACCGGCTGGGGAAATGTGTTTTGTTCGTTCGGTTGTTGTTGTCCCTCAGTAGCTGTACTAACCCCCACTGGTACTGTATTAGCATTTTTAGTGTTTTTGGGTGGCATATTTTGTAAGACCCGTGTCAATCTAACCCGGTCTTACCACCTTGAACCAGGTTTACCCATTATGGTCGAGTCAAATGGACCAAGGGCGTGAAGGAGATCGAGATCCCAGGTATCAAATCGACCCAAAAACACTTAAAATAGGGGAAGGGTCGCATACCCAGCTAAGCAGGGTCGGACCTCCCAAAACAGAAAGTCAGACCCTTAGTTTTGAAGGGAGGGTCGGACAGCTTAAGACCCTAGGGTCGACGGGATCATCGACCCTCGGATTCTGTCGAATATAGAAATTAGGAAATTTCCTAATTTTCGATTGGGATTCTTTCCAAATCTCAAAGGGACTTATTTTAGGATATTCCTACTCTATTTAAAGGACGTCCCTAAGCCACTTTCACTCCTTTCACAACCCTAATTGAATTGAGAGAAAGAGAGGAGAAAGAAAAGAGGAAGAAGAAAGGCAAGGAAGAGAACTTAGCAAAAAGGAGAAGAATTTCAGAGAAAAAGTAATCTTCTCAGGTATGGATACTAATTCCATGAGTTTCTACAGACCTTAGGTTAGTTATTGTTGAGAGTGTGATCTCGGAGAAACCCAAACCATCAATCTATGGTTAGGTTTTCATGGAAAACCATAGGAGAATGCTTGAAAGCTATCTAGGTGGGTTATACATGGTTTCGAACCATGGAATGAATGTAGAATGGAATGTAGGAGCAAGCCATAGGATTCTAAACACGAAGAATGGATTAAAAGAGGGAATTGGACCAAAGTGCACAGAGGGTCGCACCGAGGGTCGATGACCATCCGACCCTAGGTGTTCCTGACCATCGACCCTCAGTGTTCGGGAAGTTCAGAGTTAAGGGAGGGTCGCACCCAGGGTCGATCCTGACTCCGACCCTCAGTTAACAGAGTAGTTTTTAAATTCCAAATAAATTCTAATTAAATTCTATCGACTTTGTTAGGGCTTCTAGCAATACAATAACACTGTAAAGGTGATTCTAAAGCTTGGAAAAGTATCTATTAGCAAGCTAAGGTGAGGAACCAGAACCCCAAACTAAATTGGCTAATAACAAACTGTTTTTTTTCTATTTTCTTGAGTCCTATGCCATGTTTGATTCTATGCGAATATGTTTGTAATGTGCATACAGCAAGCCATCCAATATTTCTATTACTTGTTCATGCATATTTACTTTATTGTTTATAACTTGATGATGATGATGATGATAGGAATAGGCATGTGCTTGTATGTGTGTGGTTGATGTATTTGATGCGAGTGAGTATCAGGGGAGGTGTGATGAGAACGTCAATAAACGTTAACCTTTGGTGGGTCTCAGCACTTTAGCTCTATCTCTAACTCAAGTCTTGTGCATTAGCATCGTCGTATCACCATTACTTTAGCAGAACTATTATGTTATAGAGTCTCAGGGGAGGTGATCTCAGTCCTTGTAGTCTCTGACTCTACTGGGGGGCCTTAGCTTATCTCTATGGACATTCTGAGGGATGCTGGGGTGAGGCCTTGGATACACTTTTTGGCATTAGGATTAGTTAGTTGCAAGCCCAGTTTGCAGCCCTCGCTAATAGGGGCTTACGTGTTAGTATGGCACTATATAGCAATAAACGTAACCTTTGTTATATAATGTTCATGATTGGGTGCATGTGAGTTGACGATAAACGTGATCTTCGGGTAACGTGACACACTCGTGTATAGAGGCGGGGTCAATAAACGTGACCTTTGGCTACCTAAACCTTTCTATTGCATACTACAAACTTATATACCAGACCAAAGATATAAATTGACTTTTGCATGCATATGTATTGTTGCATTGTTTTGGCTACTCACTGAGCCGTGATGTGTGCTCACCCCTCGACGTCGAATATTTTTAGTTGATGATGCAGGTTATACCGTTGAAGACTATGTGAATGCGTCTGCGTACGGGAACGTGGCAGTGATGGAAGCTGAAGCTGAAGTGGATACACACGACTCCTCTTGCGAGTGCAACTCGTGTGTATTTGATTAGATATTTTATAGGTTTCTTTATTGGATTTATTAAGACATGTATTTGATAATTAATTATGTCTTAGTTGAAAACAAAATAATTTACTATTAAATTATTAATATCATTTTAGTTTCTCAGTTCATGTTATTATAAGACTTCCGCTATTGTGTATTTACTCTGATTATGATTATTGATGTGCGTAAGTTTGGATAACGCGGGGATAGCCCACTCGAGATCCTGGTTGAACCGTTGGTTTATTAGCGGTTCATCACATCATTCTGAATAGTACAGAATTGGGGTGTGACAACTTGGTATCAGAGCATCTCAGGCCTTGCCCGCCGAACTAACACACGTTCAAGACCATTGTGAACTGAGATAGGATAAAAGTAAAAGCTTTAATATAAACACACTGTAAGCACAAGTGATGATTGAGACCAAATTTAAAAAGAGAATAATGCATCTATTAAAGGGAAAACAAGTTACATACAATTAGTGAGAGAAACAAAACGTATATACATAACTAAAGCAGAGTACAATCCACAACCCGGACAGTTACTCTGTAGTACAAGAAAAATAAATACAATCATGAAGCTGAAGGTGAAGGAGGAGGCGGTGCCTCACGATCTCAGTCATAGTCCTCAGCATAGACCCTAGTCAACCAAGCCACCTGGGTCTGGGTCGTCTGGAGACTAGCTGCAAGATCGGCTACTCTCCTATCAGTCGCCCGCTGGACCGATAACAGCTCATCCACCCTCATACGCTGAGCGTCTAGCAACTCCTCCATCCTCAGATCAGATCTGTGCTGAGCCTCCCTGATCTCCTGCGGCATCTCTATCATGTCAGAAGGTGGGAGTGAAGGACCAGCCGCATGCGAAGGACCAGCCTCAGGTACAGGGTCCGCCGCAGAAGAAGTGCCAACACCAGCCGCATGTGTAGGTGAAGGCGGTGGTAACGAGTCGACATCCATATACATACGATCATCATCGTCGACATGATCCACGCGAACTCTAGCAGCAGCAGCAGCAGCCTCAGCATCAGCCATCTCGATACGAGTGTGAGGGCGCACCATCGCGTTCCTCTCCTCATCACTAACCTGGGCATCCCGCATACCCATCTTGCAGATTGCCTCCCAATCTAGAGGCGACGAGAAGGTCTTCTCCTGGATCTTCTCATCTAACAGGTCAACCCCCAGACGGGTCAGAAGGACTATAATCATGCGTCCATAGGGTAGATTACCCCTATGCCCGACCAATGTAGCACTAATCATAGTCCGCATGATGATGTAGGGAAGACAGACGGGCTGATGAGTGCAGATGCTATAGATCAAAAACTGGGTCAGTTGAGAAACCCTCTCATAGTGCCCACTCTGTGGGATCAGATTATGCTGGATAATCTTACAGAAGACCCGTGGAGCTGGACGCAGATAACAAGCTCTCATCTGCCAACGATCAGGACGGAGCAACTGATTATCGATCTCTGCCCTCATCTCCATCTCAACAAACTGTGGCTCTCCAGGCGCACAGTATACCATGGGGCCATCATAAGGAATGCCCAACAAGTCGGCCAGCTGTCGATAGTCGAAGGAGATATCTACCCCTTTGATGTAGCTGGTGATGCGCAACTCCTGACCATGCTCAACGTCATTGTAATTCCCCACCACCTGGAGATTACAATAGAACTGACGCACCAAATCCGGGCAGGTGCACGCATCGTATGTAATGACAGGAAGCCACCCCATGTCACCAAAGGCTCCCTCTACGTTGAACACGGCTAACTCAGCCAAGTTCACCATACGACCACCCTCAACCTTCTTACGGGCATAGTCAGCATACTGTGCCTCGGCTTCATTGGAACGGAAGCGAAGGGGATCACGAACTCGGGGTACCTTAGTACGAAACATGGTATCTGTAAAATAAGAAAGAGAAGGAAAACAAGGAGTTAATAGGATAAAAATCCGAAACTTGATTTAATAACGACGTAAGTTGACCATAAAGCCCATTCCTCACCATACAAGTGGGCATAAGGACTTACGTAGGTTTAAACATATCCTACAACCCACATGCAGTAGGAAATTTTAACTGACGATGTCCAATTTGAAGAAATTCAAGAAAAATCAAAAATGTCGACAAATTAGGGCAAAAAGAAAAAATTTCAAGTTTCTCGATAACCAACCGATAAAACTAAAAAAATTTTGAGGGCTTTCGTTCCTCGAGACACCATAACAAAAGCCCCCAATAAAAATCAAATTTTTACGGTTGGAAAAAGTTTAATTCGAAAAATACAAGTTAAATGGACAAAAACCTAGAAATGGAAACCTAAAAACAGGTAAAAATGGGAAGACATACCTGTAGTGATGACGTGGACGTCGAAACTCGGAGTCAAACCGATCCAAAATAGTAGAGTAGCACTGTAGCAACTCAGAGAGAAGAGACGAGTCGAAACGGAGGAGGAATAGTGAGAAATGACCTAGAATCGGATCTTAAAAATCTGATTTTTGGTTCGAGGGTCGGACAATTCGACTAGCACAATCGACCCTCGAATCGACCCTCCCATTGACCCTCGGCTCTCGGGAATCTGACAAAAAACTAAGGGTCGGAACTGAGGGTCGGATACCCATCGACCCTCGCATCGACCCTCAGCTCTCGGGAAGAATAGGTCATTCCCAGGATCGGATACCAAGGGTCGGACATACCATCGACCCTGCATAGAAAAGACAGTATATTTTTTATAAAATGAGCTAGAATTGGAATTGATTATTGGTTAGCGTGCCTACATGATATATAAATGACTTTTCACTTTTGATGATTTTCAGGCACCACCAATCACAGAAAAGAATTATGTCTGGATGTAGGGTGACCCGACAGACCCGAAACGCAGTCCCACCACCACCACCCGTGGAGGAGACTAGTCAAGAAAATAACTATGCACCGGGTAATCCAGAACCGGCAAACCCTACAAATTTGCCACCTCCACCACCAGAGCTAACAACCATGGTGATGAATCTGGCACAGTAGCTGCAGCAGATGCAACACACACAGGCTCAGATGCAGGTTGCCATGGGAACAATGTTTCAAGCCACTCAGGCTGCACCCATGCACACAGGACAAGCCAGTGCAGCACCAGTGGGTAACCACCCAGCTCATCAGACACCTCAGCAACCGGCTGCACAGATTCCAATGCAGGTTCCAGAAGCAGCTCAGGGTGATTACCAGTATCCACACCATATGTTTGGGGCAAACCCCCAAAACCAGTTGGACCACTCCCGACTAGTGGAGAGATTTTTGAAGATGAAACCTAAGGAATTCAACGGCAAACCGTCTGATCCATTGTGGCCAGCACACTGGATAGACGAGATGGAGAGAAATTTCCTCGTGATGACTATCCCAGAGGAAGAGAAAGTACTATGCGCCACCTTCATGCTCAAGGGCGACGCACATCATTGGTGGAAATCAACGAAGGCATATCTACTGACCAAGCACGCCCTACTGACCTGGGCTATATATAAAGAAGCCTTCTTTGAGAAATATTTTCCACGGAGCTTCAGAGATTCGATGGAGAAGGAGTTCCTGAGTTTTTATCAGGGATAGATGTCAGTGGATGCGTACCAACAGCGTTATGAAGAGCTGTTTTTCTTCGCACCACTGAGTATGCAAGAAGAAGAAACAAAAACCCGTAGGTTTGTCACGGGACTAAGAGGAAACATCAGAGAACATGTTCTGGGCTTAGAAAAGAGAATTTATAATGAAGCTGTCCAGATCGCTCGAGTTATAGAATCGAGCCAGAAGGAGAGTTACTTTACTCAGAACAGAGGCATCAAAAGGCCAGTCGGAAATTCTTACAACGGAGGCAATAACAAGACATATAAGCCTTTCGTCCTCAGAATTTTAATGCTGCAACCAAGACTACTCCAGCAGCTCAACCTCAGCCAAAGCCAAATTCTGAAGCCCCGAAGTGTTTTAACTGCAACCAGCCGGGACATATGGCAAGGGAGTGCCCTAAGCCCAAGAAGAAATTCCATCAGGGACGTGTATATGCTGTTACGTCCGAGGATGCGGCCGCATCACCCGATGTGGTCATAGGTATGACTGAAACTTTTAAAGTTATAATTACATTGAATGAGCATGTAGACTAAGTAAAGATAAATCACAGGTATTGTACCTATAAATGGCGTACCCGCCAGAGTACTCTTTGATTCCGGAGCTACTCATTCATTTATATCTGTGTCATTTGGAAAGAAGACGAAATTACCCATCAAAACATTAGACTACAAATTACTTGTACGATCACCGATGGGGTTAGAAGTGGAACTAGAGAAAGGTTATGGACCATGTCCAATTCTCATTGGAGAGAAGACTTTTGATGCAACCTTGATACAACTTGAGATGGCAGACTTTGATGTCATCTTGGGAATGGACTGGTTAGCTCGGCATTCTGCAAATCTATTATGCGCCGAAAAGAAGCTAACGTTCAAAGACAAAGAAGGAGCAGAATTAAGTTTCTCGGGAACCAAACTTCCCCGGAGACGCAAGCTCATACTTTCAGCACTAAAGGCTAAGAAGTGCCTTGAGAAGGGGGCAATCGGGTATCTAGTATCCGTGGTCGACCTAACCAAGGACGCTCCACGAATGGAAGATATTGATGTCGTGCGGGACTATCCTGACGTATTTCCAGAGGAACTACCCGGATTACCACCCGACCGAGCCACAGAGTTTGTGATAGACCTTATACCTGGAGCCGCACCAGTGTCTAAATCACCTTATAGGATTGCTCCTATGGAACTGAAGGAACTGAAGGTGCAACTACAAGAACTACTGGACAAGGGTTATATTCGACCCAATATATCTCCATGGGGTGCACCGGTGTTGTTTGTAAAGAAGAAGGATGGTAGCGTTCGATTATGTATCGACTATCGGGAGTTGAATAAACTGACAATCAAAAATCGATATCCACTACCTCGGATCGATGACTTGTTCGACCAGTTACAAGGAGCAAGAGTATTTTCTAAGATCGATCTTCGATCAGGCTATCATCAGCGGAAGATTAAAGAAGGTGATATTCCAAAGATAGCATTTAGGACCAGATACGGACATTATGAATTTTTGGTTATGTCTTTCAGATTAACTAATGCACCGGCAACGTTCATGGAACTTATGAACCGAGTTTTCCACGATATGTTGGATACGTGGTTATAGTATCTATTGATGACATATTGGTATATTCCAAGGACAAGGAAACCCATATCAGGAACCTAAACGCAGCCCTACAGCGTTTAAGGAAAGAGAAGCTATATGCCAAATTTTCAAAGTGCGAGTTTTGGCTAAGTGAAGTTGCCTTTCTAGGCCATGTAGTATCCGCTGAAGGAATCAAAGTGAATCTCAGCAAGATCGAGGCTATTGTGAAGTGGGAAGCACCAAAGAGCGTTTCAGAAATCAGAAGTTTTCTGGGTCTAGCTGGTTATTATCGGTGATTCATAGAAGACTATTCTCGGATTGTCGTACCTCTCACCAGTTTGACTAAGAAAGGTGAAAAGTTTGTGTGGATCGATAAATGTGAGAAGAGTTTCCAAACACTGAAGACCAGATTGATATCCGCCCCGATTTTGACTATTCTCGTTCCAGGACAGACATTTACTTTATACACTGATGCGTCGGGACTGGGACTAGGATGTGTGCTTTTGCAAGGAGAGCAAGTAATTGCTTATGCTTCAAGACAGTTGAAGGTACATGAGAAAAACTACCCTACTCATGATTTGGAGTTAGTGGCAGTAGTACATGCTGTCAAGATATGGAGACATTACCTATACGGAGAGAAATTTCAGATTAAGTCGGACCATAAAAGTCTTACTTATTTATTTGATCAGAAGGAGTTGAATATGAGACAATGAAGATGGCTGAAACTATTGAAAGACTATGATTGTGATATCCAGTATCATCTGAGAAAAGCGAACGTAGTAGCGGATGCATTAAGCAGAAAAGCAATGATAAAATCTCAAGGAGAAGTTAGCACGACCGCAGCAATGTGTACCACCGGAATGGTATTCAATCACGGCAACGAGCAGTATGTGATAGATACAACGGATGAATCAGCTAACCAAGGGTTTATTCATCGGTTTTTAAATATGTTCGCGGCATTGAAGATTATACCGGATATAGTGGATGAAGTGAAGACAGCTATCAAAGCAGATCCTTATCTGAGAACAGTACAAGAAGATATTGAGAAAGGCAGGACTAACCCTGAGTTCACCTTGGATGACGAGAAAGTACTGAAATACAAAGGAAGAATATGTATACCTAAAACAGAAAGTATGGACATTAGACACCGACTGATGAAAGAAGCCCATACCACCATCTATTCGATACATCCTGGAAGTACAAAAATGTATCATGATCTGAAGAAACTATATTGGTGGAGGGGAATGAAGGCAGATGTAGCCAATTTCGTGTCTCAATGCCTAAATTGTCAGAAAGTAAAGGCCGAACGACAAAGACCCGCAGGACTGTTACAGCCATTACCAGAACCAGCATGGAAATGGAACTGTATCACTATGGACTTCGTCACGGGACTACCACTGACTCCTCGAGTAGTTGACGCAGTTTGGGTGATTGTGGGCCGTCTGACTAAAACAGCTCGCTTCATACCTATACGACCTCAGTATACACTGGAAAGGTTAGCGAAGCTGTATGTGGATAACATTGTTCGATTACATGGTGTTCCAGAAAGCATTGTGTCCGATAGAGATCCACGATTTACTTCCAAATTTTGGGAAGGTTTGCAAAAGGCTATGGGTACAACGCTAAAGTTTAGTACTGCATTCCACCCACAGACAGATGGACAGTCGGAGCGTACAATCCAGATTCTAGAAGATATGCTACGAGCATGTGTGATTGATTTCAAGGGATCATCGGATGAAAGGTTACCACTGATCGAGTTCGCTTATAACAACAGCTATCAGGCTACCATACAAATGTCACCTTATGAAGCACTGTATGGCAGGAAGTGTCGAACTCCCTTATTTTGGAATGAAGTTGGAGAACGTAGTATTGTTGGACCGGAATTTATTGAAGATACTTGTTGAGTGGTCGATATTATCAAGGAAAGAGTGAGAACAACTCAGAACCGTCAAAAGCAATATTCCAATACTCAACGAAGAGATCTAGAGTTCGCCGTAGGTGATAAAGTATTTTTGAAGGTATCGCCTATGCGAGGATTGAAGAGGTTCAGACAGAAAGGGAAATTAAGTCCAAGATATGTCGGGCCGTATGAAATTCTAGCTAAGTGTGGAAAGGTAGCTTATCAGTTAGCACTACCACCATCTATGTCAAGTGTGCATGACGTATTTCATATTTCCTTATTGAAGAAGTATGTCAAAGACCCAACGCATGTTTTGACAGTAGATTTGCTGAAATTGACTGATGATTTGACATTTGAAGTAACACCAACAGAAATCACTAGTTGAAAGGTTCAACGTCTACGCAATAGAGATATCAATTATGTTAAGGTCACATGGAAAAGTAGAGACATGGAAGAAATTACATGGGAAGAAGAAAATGCTATGAGGAAGCAATACCCTCACTTATTTGATTCAGAAGGCGTACAATTTCGAGGACAAAATTTTTATAAGTTGGGGGGAGTTGTAAGACCCGTGTCAATCTAACCCGGTCTTACCACCTTGAACCAGGTTTACCCATTATGGTCGAGTCAAATGGACCAAGGGCGTGAAGGAGATCGAGATCCCAAGTATCAAATCGACCCAAAAACACTTAAAATAGGGGAAGGGTCGCATACCCAGCTAAGCAGGGTCGGACCTCCCAAAACAGAAAGTCAGACCCTCAGTTTTGAAGGGAGGGTCGGACAGCTTAAGACCCTAGGGTCGACGAGATCATCGACCCTCCCATCGACCCTCGGATTCTGCCGAATATAGAAATTAGGAAATTTCTTAATTTTCGATTGGGATTCTTTCCAAATCTCAAAGGGACTTATTTTAGGATATTCCTACTTTATTTAAAGGACGTCCCTAAGCCACTTTCACTCCTTTCACAACCCTAATTGAATTGAGAGAAAGAGAGGAGAAGGAAAAGAGGAAGAAGAAAGGCAAGGAAGAGAACTTAGCAAAAAGGAAAAGAATTTCAGAGAAAAAGTAATCTTCTTAGGTATGGATACTAATTCCATGAGTTTCTACAGACCTTAGGTTAGTTATTGTTGAGAGTGTGATCTCGGAGAAACCCAAACCATCAATCTATGGTTAGGTTTTCATGGAAAACCATAGGAGAATGCTTGAAAGCTATCTAGGTGGGTTATACATGGTTTCAGACCATGGAATGAATGTAGAATGGAATGTAGGAGCAAGTCATAGGATTCTAAACACGAAGAATGGATTAAAAGAGGGAATTGGACCAAAGTGCACAAAGGGTCGCACCGAGGGTCGATGACCATCCGACCCTAGGTGTTCCTGACCATCGACCCTCAGTGTTCGGGAAGTTTAGAGTTAAGGGAGGGTCGCACCCAGGGTCGATCCTGACTCCGACCCTACCTCCGACCCTCAGTTAACAGAGTAGTTTTTAAATTTCAAATAAATTCTAATTAAATTCTATAGACTTTGTTAGGGCTTCTAGCAATACAATAACACTGTAAAGGTGATTCTAAAGCTTGGAAAAGTATCTATTAGCAAGCTAAGGTGAGGAACTAGAACCCCAAACTAAATTGGTTAATAACAAACTGTTTTTTCTATTTTCTTGAGTCCTATGCCATGTTTGATTCTATGCGAATATGTTTGTAATGTGCATACAGCATGCCATCCAATATTTCTATTACTTGTTCATGCATATTTACTTTATTGTTTATAACATGATGATGATGATGATGATGATAGGAATAGGCATGTGCTTGTATGTGTGTGGTTGATGTATTTGATGCGAGTGAGTATCAGGGGAGGTGTGATGAGAACGTCAATAAACGTTAACCTTTGGCGGGTCTCAGCACTTTAGCTTTATCTCTAACTCAAGTCTTGTGCATTAGCATCGTCGTATCGCCATTACTTTAGCAGAACTATTATGTTGTAGAGTATCAGGGGAGGTGGTCTCGGTCCTTGTAGTCTCTGACTCTACTGGGGGGCCTTAGCTCTATCTCTATGGACATTCTGAGGGATGCTGGGGTGAAGCCTTGGACACACTTTTTGGCATTAGGATTGGTTAGTTGCGAGCCCAATTTGCAGCCCTCGCTAACAGGGGCTTACGTGTTGGTATGGCACTATATAGCAATAAACGTAACCTTTGTTATATAATGTTCATGATTGGGTGCATGTGAGTTGACGATAAACGTGATCTTCGGGTAATGTCACACACTCGTGTATAGAGGCGGGGTCAATAAACGCGACCTTTGGCTACCTAAACCTTTCTATTGCATACTGCAAACTTATATACCAGACCAAAGAAATAAATTGACTTTTTGTATGCATATGTATTATTGCATTGTTTTGCTACTCACTGAGCCGTGATGTGTGCTCACCCCTCGACGTCGAATATTTTTAGTTGATGATGCAGGTTATACCGTTGAAGACTATGTGAATGCATCTGCGTACGGGAACGTGGCAGCGATGGAAGCTGAAGCTGAAGTGGATACACACGACTCATCTTGCGAGTGCAACTCGTGTGTATTTGATTAGATATTTTATTGGTTTCTTTATTGGATTTATTAAGACATGTATTGGATAATTAATTATGTCTTAGTTGAAAACAGAATAATTTGCTATTAAATTATTAATATCATTTTAGTTTCTCAGTTCATGTTATTATAAGACTTCTGCTATTGTGTATTTACTCTAATTATGATTATGGATGTGCGTAAGTTTGGATAATGCGGGGATAGCCCACTCGGGATCCTGGTTGAACCGTTGGTTTATTAGCGGTTCATCACATCATTCTGAATAGTGCAGAATTGGGGTGTGACATATTTGCATGTGTCGGTACAGGCCCAGGTGGCCTAAACATTTTCAAAATTTCGTCGAAGAACTTCTTCTGCTGTGCCTCCATGTGGGTGACCAAATTTGCCACTAGGGTCTCAGAGTTTGTGTGTGTCTGACCCAGCAGTGGAGTTTCTTCATTGTCTCTCACCTGATTTCCACTTTCATTGAGAAGGTTAAGTTCTTGCCCATTTTCCCTCTCTTTATTTTCTTCAAAGTTTTCTGTCCCTGAATTCCTTTCATTGGAGGTGCCGTTGAGTGACGGTGTCTGCGAGGAATTCTACGACCATTTCCTCTCACCATTGTAGCCTACTAAATTTTCCTTATGATATCTACATGCATTGAACACATATGAGACAAATGAGACAATTATTCAAAACGATATTATTCAGTCTCAACATATATGCACAAAAAAAAAATTCATCAATCGAAAAGAATGCAAACAAAATTTTTAAAATTTTTTTTCTTGGAATTTTCTAGGCAAAATCATTGATTCTGGTCGTACCATACCGGCTTGGGGTTCTGCAGTAGTGACTCGACCAGTATGGAAAATGGTTTAAAATTTTCAACCCCCTAGGAGGTACCGGTCACCGTATCGGTCTCACCTTGAGTGAGACCGGTATGCCCTGCGGTACATACCGGTCGCACATACCGCAGGAGGTACCGGTCGCACATACCAGACCTTGAGTGCGACCGGTATCACTGAAAGCCCTTTAAAATCATGATTTTTGCTCTCATTTCTCACTTTTCTCTTTGGTGTTTACTCCGGTGGCGATTCTTCTTCGAGTTGTTGAGTCTCTACAGTCCAACCGGTGTTTCTAGGAGTGTTACCCCTCAACTAAGAGTATCAAACTCATTTCTAAGGTAAGCTTCTCCTTTCCTTCTTCTCTTTGAGAAAAATCTCATCGTCTTTCATGCCCAAAACCTATATTTCTTGATTTAAAAATTTTTAACCGTAGAAAACTTCTTTCTTTGCTTGAGAAAGGTTCTTGGGGTCTAAATAAGCAAAACCCCTCAACCTATTCGAAGTTCCATCAGTTGGTTTGGGAGAAATCCTAAAATTTTAACTTTTAACCTAGGTTTTTAGGTTTTTCGAAATTTTTTGAAAAATTCTGCTGTTATGCCTCTATTTCCTTGTCTTGTATTGAAATTGTTTGATCATGTATTAGCATCGTGTCACCATGTAAGTCCTCCTACCCATATTGGGTGAGTTTGAGGCTTTTGTTCCATTTTCTGTCGTTATGCTGCCGAAATTTTTCAAAAATTTTCCCTAACTTTCTCATATATTTCTTTGTTCAACAGTTTGCAACATGTCTGGACATCGTGGTGTGGGTAAACGATCTTTTGCACCGGGTATGCACAGGCCACATCCTCCTCCCCACCTCTATGATGAGAGATTTTTCCGGTCAGAGGCTGCAGCGGTGCGCCTTCCATGGTTCCGAGTTAAAAGCATTGAATCAGGTCGCTTTGTGAACTTAGAGCACCTGCACCGTTTCGATGTTGAGGCCGCCTTTGGGGCGATGGGCTGGTTGCCCATTATTCAGTACAAAGAGACCACTCGTCCCAATTTGGTAAAACTATTTTTTACAAATCTGGACGTAGAAGGGAATCCGAATGATTGGGAACATGCTAGGGATCTTCGGATTACTAGCTATGTGAAAGGGGTGATGATCTCTTTCAACACGGCTGAGTTGGCTACGCTTCTCGAGATCCTAGATGATGGGGAACTTATCTACTGTCCACCCAGAGCTAAAGGGTATCTTACTAAGGACATGAGAGTA
Organism: Protea cynaroides; assembly: GCA_028583415.1. NCBI lineage: Eukaryota > Viridiplantae > Streptophyta > Magnoliopsida > Proteales > Proteaceae > Protea > Protea cynaroides. The sequence continues at coordinate 75,059,446 of CM053268.1, forward strand.
GCAATTGCTGAACATATTTTGTTACCAGGCAGTATCATGCTAGCTGCGAACCTTCATCCCGTGCCTCACTTATACTGCCGTATTATACAGCATGACATCGTCCCCTAGAGTAGTCATTATGGAGAGGTGTCCCAGTTGACTCAGTACCTCACCTACTGTGTTACTACCAGGCACCGAGTCTGCCTGCCTTACCTGATCCTCCGTACCATAATTCATGCTGCGAGGCCCAATGTAACAGGAAATCTTCCATATGGTAGGTTGATTACAGTGTTGTTGCACTGCTTAGGTGTGGACAGGCGTGGAGAGACAGCTTTTGAGGTCACTATGAGTTCTGACATAGATGCAGAGGCTATCTACATGATGTAGATGGATAGTCTTGAGCTTATTGACGAGGAGCTACAGGCTCGTCCTCTCCCACCTAGGAGTCAGGCGGCAGTCGCAGCAGCAGCAGCAGTAGCAGAGGTAGGGGGTGGTGGGGATGCACATATGGAGGACATCCCTGCACCTGCACCTGCACCCCAGCCTTCTCCAGTTGCAGGTCCATCTCAGCCTCCTCCAGATACAGTGATGAGCATGTTCATGGAGATTTGAGATGCTCAGTGAGAGATGAGTCAGGACTTAGGGCATCTAGCTCGCAGCCTACGGGTCACACAGGACCAGGTTCATTGGCTTAGAGAGGCATACGAGCGTGATTATGATATCACAGATCCGATACCACCTAGGCCCGTAACTCCACCATAGTCTGATTTAGTTTCATTTTTATTTATATGTGGTTTATTTTGTTAACGGAGTAATTGTCCAACTTGTGGACTGTACTCTGTCGTACACTTTGTATTTATTTATGTTCATGTTGTTAAAGGGTTAATTGGTTTTCTTCAAAAACTTTAGTGCTTAAAATTTCTTTTTCATTAATAGTATATTATGCATCTTTTCTTAAGTCTCAGGCATCAAACAAGCTTATGGTGTGTTTTTATTAAAATTTTTAATTTCCTAACTCAGTTCATTAGACACAGTTAGATGCAGATTGATTAGCTGGACAGAGCCTAGGAGCTCTGATACCAAATTGTCACACCCCAATTTCAACTGAACCAGAAGTGTGAGTGAACCATCTCCAAACCACAGCTCACACCAGGATCTCATTAGACCGTGTCAACAAACCATTCCAAGCAATCTAACATAATCAGAGAATAATAGATAGCAGCGGAATTAAATAGATAAAGGAATTGAGCTCTAAATTTGTAAATAAAATAATACCCAATTATGCCATCATTCACAAACTTAAATAATAAATTATTACAAAGTATTGTTATAAAATAAACTGTCTCTAAAGGAACACACAGAATGAGCACTCGCATGAGGCGTCATGCTCGTCCTCTACTGCCTATGTGTCATTAGCAGCGACTGTACCGTATGCCGGGGCAGCCTTAAAGTCATCAATTGTGTACCCTGCATTAAAATCTAAAAAGAAAGAATATATATTCGGGTGAGCTCACAACTTAGCTCAGTAAGTACAAAACCAATGCAACATACAAAATGCATGAGATAACATTACAATTTGGGTCAAATATAACTTGCAAAATGCTATGGTAAGGTTTGGCGGCCACCGCACCTCCATGCACGAGAGTGTGAGCACACCCAACAGTCAGGCTATAATCTACACTACCGTTGTTGTCCTACATCACTCACTCCGATATAGAGATAGAGCTAGAGTCTGGCGGTCAAGTTACAGTCCACACTACCGCATCCTCTCCCTGATACCCTACACCGTACCAATACCTAAACCCCTATTGGCAAGGGCTTGCAAGTGGGTTCCGTTTCTAACCAGTCCTATATGTCAATACAGTATCTATGGCCCTACCCTAGCACAGCTCCCGACGACATAGAGGCCTCGAGTCTGGTGGGCAGGCGGAGCCACAATCCCACGTCCTTCCCCTGATACCCTATTCGCACAAAGCCCGCTAAGGTAGACGGCGATAAGAAAAGGTGTTAGTGTGAGGATATATCCAGGGCTCCACTCCCCTTTACATTCCACATACTAACTAAAAACATACACATGCCTAAACAAACAACACCCTAGCATACGAATATGCATGAACAGATAATAATAATTTAAACAACTAAAATGGCATATGAAATGCACAAACATCAGACAATAAACACAGATACAAAAATAATCACAACAGTTTACTGTTATTTAGTTAATTTAGGGTTTGGGGTCTTGTCCCTTACCTGACGCGTGATTGCAAGTCCGCTCCGCGTCATAGGGTCTACTCACGTTGTCTACAGGTCCTACATGATCATATGCATAGGTTTGAATTTAATTATTAGGGTTATCGTTGGTCAGAACCAAGTTTGGCCAAGCAAACAGGCCGCGGTAAGCATACCGGTCGCAGTACCGGCCTCAGCAGTGTGAGATCGATATGTTCTGCAGTATATATCGGTCTCACTCTAAGCGAGACCAGTATGCGCCTGCGGTATGTTGATCCCAGGTAGTCACTAAGAAGGGGGGTGAATCAGTGCCCTCAAAATATTTCCACTGAAATGATTTGGCCTACTGCTTTGGAAATTACTACCAAGAGCTGTTGTTCACTATGTGCTGCCTTGAGCTGTCAACTCGACTTTTCTCATTGCCAATATGTCAAACACATTTCATGCACACACCAACCACACACCCACAGGTATCCATACCAGGGGCTTGACCTGCCAAATGTGTACACCCAGACCTGCAGCACACAGACTTCTATTCCACACTCACAGACAATTTCATACACATTCACGACACAGGATGTAACGTGGTTCATCGATCACTCAATGTGATGGCTAGTCCACAGGATAATACCCTAACCAGGGTTTCGTATTATACCCGATACACAACTTTAATAGGTAGTCTTCGACTGCTACAACAGCAAGGTGCTACACCACCAAATAAGACAAGCTACAACTTGAATATGGACTACTACCCACAAACCTATCAGGACTCAACTTGACAGGCTATATATATGATTCATTTAATAATTACAAACCCATCCCATTTATCACATTGATCATAAAAAACGATTTGAGTGCGAAGTTACATTCCCGTCTTTCTCACAGTTGATGTAAAGCTCACTGTGCAAGCTTATCCACCTCTTTACTGACTACACAAGTCATTCTTCATCTCCATGACTCTACTGGACACTCAATGCTTTGTCCCAGTACTCTTCCTTAGCTTCAATGAAGCATTAATGGCCGCACAAAGAAAATAGGAGTCAAAACATAGCTCTTTGAAGCTTCAACAAGATGTTTGCCCTAAAATCGTGCTTCAGCTTCTTCTTCTCGAGCTCCAACTGGTTTGGAAGGCTTGCTCTTCAAATTCCCTTCAGTTTGATATATTACATGCCCAAAACAGAGATCGAACGGATGAGATATGGCCAGAAGAAGATCAGCCAATCAGAACATTCCAAAAGGAATCATTAGAGCTGATTCCATGCGGCGCGAAGCACCGTAGCGCAGCCGCCGCTGTCCCACCATACGTTGTTGTCGAGATTCGATTGGTGCAGACGTTATCTTTTAGTTTGGACCACTGGATCTGTCAGATGGAGGCGGGATGGACGGGATGCTGTCGGATCAGCATTCATCACGTCAGGAAAAAGGCGGAGATCACAAGCACCGTTGGATCTGAATCTTTCCACTGCCATACGGTGCGTGCGTCACACGGAGTCAAGGATTCAGCTTCATGCGATGCGAGACACTTTTTTAAGTTGCATCCGACCAATGGTGTTGCTCGCGATAGGATCTTGAGGCACCTCTGTGCTACACCATAGCCCGCCTTTTTTAAAACCGTAGGATTGGAATCACGAGGACGTGGCTCATCCTTGTCCCTTCATCTCGAATCTTCTCTTTTTCAATGGACCAAAATACCCCTGTGAATGTGTAGTAATGCCCTGTAAGTCAAATTTTTTCCAGTAGGGTGTTGAGGAAGGGCGTTCTCTGTGACATTGCATCGAACAGATGGTGAGCATGCGGGGAGGCCTTGCAATGCGACGCGCGCACGCTGCTAGGCCCTGCAAGCCATGCAAGCTTGTGGGGCTAGCAGTTGAGCGGTGGTCTTGCGACGCATGCAGCTAGCTTGCCTTGCGGGTCTTGTTGGCCTGCTCGAGGCTAGCTTGCTGTGTTGCTATGCGCGCGGCTTGACCTGCTGCTTTGCACATGGCATGCTGCTGTGCTGAGCTGCTGGGCAGGGCACGGCATGCTGGCTGCCTGCTGTGCACCAGCATGCTTGCTATGCTGCTTAGGTGGGCTTGGCCTACTGGCCCGGTGCCGCGACTGCTGGCCTCGGCTACGACTTCTGGCCTCGGCTGGTTGCCATGCTGGCTTGACCACCCCAGGTGGGACCCACCTGGTCCCCACCCACTCTCTCTCCTCTTTCTCTCTCTTCTTTCTGGTCTTCATTCTCTTTCTTATGCTGGCCTCTCTCATCAACTGCTGATAGTGGAACTTCAGTGGGATCCATAGATACTCTCTCTCCTCCATATCACTCTGCCAACCTAGAGTTGCCAACAATACATAGTTTCTCTCAACTGCTCAATTGGCCAAGGTTCCAACAATCTTCCCCTTTGGAATTGTTGGCAACCCACACTTACTTAATATGTCTGCACACTGACTTTCTCCCCCTTTGACAACAAGTCCCAAAGGACATACATATAATAGAAATGTTCCCCCTTCATATAAACTCCCCCTTCATAGCCTCACCTGTAGGAGTGTCCACCACAACTTTCCAATCTTACAGATGAAAGATGACGCTATGTAGTCATCAACTCCCCCTACACATGTGCTATCTACAGTGTGCCAAGAGTCACTACTCCTAGCTGGTCTCTCAGTTTCTCAAAGGAGTCCCTTGGAAGTTCCTTGGTGAAGATGTCTATCACCTGGTCTGCAGTAGGAACAAAGTCCAATCTTACTTCCCCTTCAAGCACCTTCTCCTTCAAATAATGATATCTAATATCAATGTGCTTGGTTCTTGAGTGTTGTACAGGATTCTTGGAAATGTTTATGGCACTCATGTTGTCACATTTAATGACCACTGGCTCTTCACAAGTAACACTGAAATCTGACATCTGTCTTTTCATCCAAATCACCTAAGTGGATGTAGCTGCTGCTGCGATGTACTCTGCTTCTGCTATAGATAAGGAGACAGACTCATGTTTCTTGCTATGCCATGCTACTAAACTCTTCTCCAAAAATAATGCACCACCACTAGTGCTATTTCTGTCATCAATGTTACCAGCCCAGTCTGCATCTGAGAATGCTGTCAATGTGAATCTTCCAATCTTGGGATACCACAGTCCATCTGTTGTGCCTTTCAAATATCTGAATATCCTCTTCACTGCCATTAAGTGAGTCTCCTGGCCACCAGGCACACTGCTTGCAGAATATCAGGCCTTGAAGCTGTCAAGTACAATAAACTGTCAATCATTGACCTATACAGTGTCTGATCAACTGTTGGTGAATCATCTTCTGAGCTCAGCTTGATATTCACTGTCATTGGTGTCCCTACTGGTTTACAGTCCTCCATCATAAATTTCTTCAACATCTCTTTGATATACTTCATTTGAGAGATGAAGATGCCATTGTCTTTCTGATGAATCCACAGCCCCAGAAAATAGGACATCTCTCCAAGCATAGACATCTCAAACTCTGTCCTCATCTTCTCAGCAAACTGCTTGCAGAGCTTCTCACAGTGTCCCCCAAAAAAGATGTCATCCACATAGACCACAACTACTAGTTGATTGCTGTCTTCTGTCATGACATATAGGTTGTTGTCCACTACTCCTCTTCGTAGACCCAATTTATGTAGATATGTGTCAAGTCTTTCATACCAAGATCTTGGAGCTTGCTTCAACCCAGATAGAGCCTTCTTCAACTTGCATACCATGTCTTCATCATTACTGAGTTGGAACCCTTCAGGTTACTCAGTGTATACCTCCTCTTCTAGATTGCCATTCAAAAATACAGATTTTACATCCATTTGATAAACCTTGAATCCTTTGTGCACAGCTAATGCTAAGAACATTCTGATAGACTCAAGCCTTGCCACAGGTGCAAAAGTCTCATCGAAATCAATTCCTTCTACTTGAGCATAACCTTTGCATACAAGTCTGGCCTTGTTTCTCACAACCTGGCCTTCTTCATTTAGTTTGTTCCTGAAAACCCACTTTGTGCCAATCACATTTTTGTCTGCTGGTCTAGGAACTAGCTCCCAAGTGTTGTTCTTCTCAATTTGGTCAAGCTCATCATTCATAGCTTTCAACCAAAATTCATCATTGCTAGCCTCATGTACAGTCTTAGGCTCTACCTCAGACAGTAATGAATAAGCAGCAGCTTTCATCCTTCTGGTTTGTATTCCTACATTTAGATCTCCTATCACTTGATGATTAGGATGAATTTTCAACCATTTGTTGTCTTTCGATCTGCCATCTTTCTGCATTTCAATATGAATCTCTTGCATTTCAGATTCTTCTTCATCTTGCTGCCCTTTATCAACTGATAGTGTGTCATCTTCATCAAGTTCTTCAAGGATGAAACCTTTTGGTTCAGTCCCTTTTAGGTTCCCTATATTCTCATCAATTTTCACATCTGAACTCTCTACAATTCTTCCTAGTCTTTTGTTGTAGCACCTGTATGCCTTACTTTTGAAAGAGTAGCCAAGAAATTTGCCTTCATCAGCTCTGTCATCAAATTTGCCAAGATTCTCCTCCTTTCGCTTGATGTAGCATTTAGAACCAAAGACCCTGAAATACTTCACAGTAGCTTTCCTCCCAAACCACAATTCATAAGGTGTCTTGTTCTCATGAGGCCTTAATAGACATCTGTTGGTGATATGCACTGCAGTATAGATGCCTTCTCTCCAGAAATGCTTTGCTGTGCTATTTTCTGCCATCATAGTTCTAGCCATTTCTTGCACTATTCTGTTCTTTCTTTCAACCACTCCATTTTACTAAGGTATTCTAGCAGCTGAATGTTGAATTCTGATTCCACTTTCACTGCAAAAGTTTGAGAATTCATTCCATGTAAATTACTTGCCTTGATCAGACCTCAAACACTAAATTGTGTTTCCTGTCTCATTTTCCACTCTCTTCTTGAATGCTTTGAACTTGTCAAGAGCTTCAGTTTTGTCCTTCAGAAACATCACCCAGGTCATTCTAGAATACTCATCTATGAACAGGATGAAGTATCTCTCACCTCTTATGGCTTGTGTTCTCATAGGTCCACACAAGTCTATGTGTATCAAGTCAAGAGATTTACTTGAATGGTACTCCTTTGATTTATAAGTGGCTCTTGCTTGCTTACCCTTCTAACATTTACCACACACATGGTTCTCTGGAGTCTTCATCTTGGGAAGATCTATCACTTCTTGCTCCTTGCTAATTTTAGTTAAGTTTTTGAAATGAATATGTCACATTCTTCTATGCCACAGCTAATTTTCATCTTCTTGAGTTATCATGCACTTGTTGATGGCATCTATCAACATATAAAAATTTCCAACTGTTCTTTCACAAGCAGCCACTGCCTTTCCTGTTCCAACCCTGTGGACAACAAATCATTCATTGTTGAAAGTGATCTCATGTCCTTGATCACATATCTAACTCACACTTAGTAGATTATGTTTCAACCCATTAACATATAAGACATTGTGAGACTTTATCCTCTCATTGTTAATGTTCACTGAACCTCTTCCATCAATTCTGGCACCTTCATTATTTCCAAATTTCACTATTCCTCATTGTACAGCATTGAGACTTGTAAATTTTTCTTTGTTGCCTGTCATGTGTGTAGAGCATCCACTATCAAGAATCCATGGAGATTGCTTACTTTTGTTTTCTTTAAGTGCTGCTTGCACCATCAAAGACTTGTTTCTTTTCTTTTGTGGTTTTTCCACCCATATAGCCTTGTCTTTTACTGTAATAGGCTCCCTTGTTTTTCTTTCCATTTCATTTCTTTCTTCTCTCTGAATTGGTTTTCTTGGAGGATCTTTTCTTCCCTTCCTCTTAGCTTGCCTTTGAGATGGAAAAATTGTTTTGCAGTTTCTGGCAATATGCCCAAGTCTCTCACATCTGTAGCACATTACTCTCTCATCAGCAAGAGGTGCAAATTTATTTCTATCAATGAACACTAGAGGTCTCACTTGTCTTCTACACTCTGCCACTCTATGCCCATAGGCATTGCAGCCATAGCAGTATCCTCTGAACCTGTTTCTCTGAACCTGTCTGTTTCTCTGAAACTGATTATTCCTCTGAAACTGAATTTGTTTTATCTGTCTGCCTTGCCTGACTGTCTTGAAACCCTCTTCATCATTCTTATTTTTTGTAGCTTTCACTGCTAGTGATTCCTTTTGCTTTTCCTTTACAAACACAATGGGATTATCTGTAGATCCTTCATCCTTTATCTTCTCAGATAGCTGCTCGGTGTATCCAAGTCCAGATTTAATGTGAGAGGATCTCTGGTAACTCAGAATCTCATCAAGGATGTTGTCTTCCTCCTTGTCTTCATCTTCAGAACTGCTAGTTTCTTCATCTTCCTGTAGCCTGACATTCTTATCTCTTGACTCTAGAATTGTTACATGGGGAATTTTTGTAGTAGCTTCAGCATAACTTTTCTTCTTTGTAGATTTGGCCAATTCTACCTCAAGTCTTACAACAACTTCCTCAAGCTTCTTACACTCAGAAGTTTTTAGTGTAAGATCATTGTCAAGCTCATCAGTAATTATTTTTGTTTTTCTGAGTGTTTTCATAATCTCAGCATTTATGTCATTGGCTTGGTTGAGTTGATCATTTAAACTTTTATTTTTCTTTCTTTCTGACTTGAGCTCTGTGAGTGCAGAAAGTAACTCTGCTTCAAGATCTGGATTGTCATCATCTTCTACTCTTCTCTTGAAATTATCACTTCTCTTTTTTGTTGTTTCAATCCCTGTAGGGGTTTCTTCAAGTCTTGCCATGAAAAGAATATCATCATCATTTTCTTCCTCAGACTCATCAGAAGGGTTATCATGCTTTGACAGATAACTTCTCTTTCTTGGAATGAATTTATTCTTTCCTTTCTTCTCTTGACTCCCTTTAGGCTCTTCTTCATCAGAATCATACACTCTACCTTTTTTCTAACACTTAGAAGCAAAGTGTCCTAAGCCACCACAGTTGAAGCATCTCATTGAAGACTTATTTTTGAACTTCTCAGATCTCTTCTTGAGTCTGTTAGCCAGATAGGATATAAGCTCATCATCTGAATCATATAAGTCATCCTCTGCATCAGCTTTTGAATTTTCCACTAGCTCTTTCATTTTTAATTTTGTAAAAGCTTTAAAATCGGCTTCCTTCTCAGCTGGCACTGGCTCAATCATTCTCATCTCATAAGTAACCAAAATACCATGCAGTTCATCTATGGTCAACGTATCCAAAGTAGCAATTTCTTCAAGGGCTGACACCTTGGCATTGTATAGTTTTGGAAGTGTCCTCAACACCTTCTTGACCACATGAATCTCCTTCAGTTTTTCACCCAATGCTCTGATTGCATTGGTGACCTTGTTTACTCTGTTCAGGTAAAATTCAATTGTCTCACCTTCACTCATTCTCAAGCTTTCGAATTGAGATCTCAGTATTTGTAATTTGGCCTCCTTAATTGTACTGTCACCTTCATGTACACTCTGCAACTTGTCCCATATCTCCTTTGATGTTGGACAGCTAATTACTCTAGTAAGCTCATTACTTGCTAGTGCAGCTAGAAGAGCTGTGACTGCCTTAGCTTCATTTTCTCTCTTCTTCATCTCAACTGCATCACTGATATCTTCAGTTGTGTGCTTGTACCCATTCTTCACAGCTAGCCATATCCCTTATCCTTGTGCTATCAGGTATGCTTCCATCCTGACTTTCCACACACTGTATTTGGAGCCATCAAACATAGAAATTCTACTGTGCCCATGATGTTATTCATTTATAGCCATATCTCCGTCTCAATGCACTATCTGTATTCGAAGCTGTCAAACTTCTTCCCTTGGAAACTTGGCTCTGATACCAATTGTTGATACCAGGTAGTCACTAAGAGGGGGGGTGAATCAGTGCCCTCAAAATATTTCCACTGAGATGATTTGACCTACTGCTTTGGAAATTGCTACCAAGAGCTGTTGTTCACTATGTGCTACCTTGAGCTGTCAACTGGACTTTTCTCATTCCCAATATGTCAAACACTTTTCGTGCACACACCAACCACACACCCATAGGTATCCATACCAGGGGCTTGGCCTGCCAAGTGTATACACCCAGACCTGCAGCACACAGACTTCTATTCCACACTCATAGACAATTTCATACACATTCACGACACAGGATGTAACGTGGTTCACCGATCACTCACTGTGATGGCTAGTCCACGGGGTAATACCCTAACTAGGGTTTCGTATTATACCCGATACATAACTTTAATAGGTAGTCTTCGACTGCTACAACAGCAAGGTGCTACACCACCAGATAAGACAAGCTACAACTTGAATATGGGCTACTACCCACAAACCAATCAGGACTCAACTTGACAGGCTATACATATGATTCATTTAATAATTACAAACCCATCCCATTTATCACATTCATCATAAAAAAAGGTTTGAGTGTGAAGTTACCTTCCCATCTTGCTCACAACTGATGTAAAGCTCACTGTGCAAGCTTATCCACCTCTTTACTGACTACACAAATCATTCTTCATCGCCATGACTCCACTGGACACTCAATTCTTTGTCCCAGCACTCTTCCTTAGCTTCAATGAAGCATTAATGGTCGCACACAGAAAATAGGAATCAAAACATAGCTCTTTGAAGCGTCAACAAGATGTTTGCCCTAAAATCATGCTTCAGCTTCTTCTTCTCAAGCTCCAACTGGTTTTTGGAAGGCTTGCTCTTTAAATTCCCTTCAGTTTAATATGTTACACACCCAAAACAGAGATTGGACGGCTGAGATATGGCCAGAAGAAGATCGACCAATCAGAACATTCCAAAAGGAATCATCAGAGCTGATTCCATGCGGCACGAAGCACTGTAGCGCAGCCGCCGCTGTCCCACCGTACGTTGTTGTCGAGATTCGATTGGCGCAGACGGTATCTTTTAGTTTGGACCGCTGGATCGGTCAGATGGAGGCGGGATGGACGCGATGTCGTCGGATCAGCATTCATCAAGTCAGGAAAAAGGCAGAGATCAGAAGGGCCGCTGGATCTGAATCTTTCTGCTGCCATACGGTGCGCGCCTCACACGGAGTCAAGGATTCAACTTCATGCAACGTGAGACACTTTTTTAAGTTGCATCTGACCAATGGTGTTGCCCGCGATAAGATCTTGACGCACCTCGGCGCTACACCATAGCCCGCCTTTTTCAAAATTGTAGGATCGGAATCACGAGGACGTGGCTCATCCTTGCCCCTTCATCACAAATCTTCTCTTTTCAATGGACCGAAATGCCCCTGTGAATGTGTGGTAATGCTCTATAAGTTGAATTTTTTCCAGTAGGGTGCTGAGGAAGGGCCTTCTCTGTGACATTGCGTCGAACAAATGGTGAGCATGCGGGGAGGCCTTGCGATGCGACGCGCGTGCGGCTAGGCCCTGCGAGCCATGCAAGCTTCCGGGGGATAGCAGCTGAGCGGTGGTCTTGTGAGGTGCGCACGCGGCTAGCTTGCCTTGTGAGTCTTGCTGGCCTACTCGAGGCTGGCTTGCTATGTTGTTGTGCGCGCGGCTTGGCCTGCTACTTTGCGCATGGCATGCTGCTGTGCTGAGCTGCTGGGCAGGGCACGGCATGCTGGCTGCCTGCTGTGCACAAGCATGCTTGCTGTGCTGCTTAGGTGGGCTTGGCCTGCTGGCCTAGTGCCGCGACTACTGGCCTTGGCTGTGGCTGCTGGCCTGGGCTGGCTGCCATGCTGGCCTTACCACCCCAGGTGGAACCCACCTGGTCCCCACCCACTCTCTCTCCTCTTTCTCTCTCTTCTTTCTAGTCTTCATTCTCTTTCTTCTGTTGGTCTCTCTCATCAACTGTTGACAGTGGAACTTCAGTGGGATCCACAGACACTCTCTCTCCTCCATATCACTCTGCCAACCTAGAGTTGTCAACAATGACAATACATACATAGGTGCTCTCAACTGCTCAATTTGGCCGAGGTTCCAACACGGTATATACCGCAGGCCCATACCGCAGGACATTATAGTCCAGTCGGTATGTCCTGCGGTATATACCACAGGACAATTGTAAGACCCGTGTCAATTTAACCCGGTCTTACCATTGTGAACCAGGTTTACCCATCATGGTCGAGTCAAATGGACCAAGGGCATGAAGGAGAT
>CM053268.1:75072287-75149731 GCA_028583415.1 Protea cynaroides
GACTTAGGTCTAGCCAATATGTCCGGTGGTATATACCACAGGACCATACCGCAGGACATTATTGTCCAGCGGTTAGGTCCGACAGTATGGGTCCGAGAGCCAGATCTCGGACCTCCCTTCCCCGTCAATCATCGGCTTGGTTTCTAGGGTTTTTCTTAAATCATTCTAAGGTTCAAATACTCGAAAGCCTTCTAGGTTTCGACTATCTCATCGCATCATTCCCATATTGGATCTTAATGAGAACGAAGGTTTTGGAAGTTCTAGGATTTTAGATCGTTGCGCTGTTTCACGGCTTCGATCCAAAATCCTAACTTCACTAAGAGGAGGTCGAGCACTTACCGGTGTTTGTTGGATGGCGGCGTGCTCCTCCAATGGAAAGATCCTTCTTCGCGGTCTCCTTCCTCCTTGCTCCTTCTCAGATCTCTTCCAGACGGCTAGGGTTTGATAAGGTTTAGAAGGATCTAAGGAGGGTTGAGGTGCATATATATAGTGGGAGATCGTTCTAGGAAGGTTTCCCACGTTTAGAAACTTTTCAAATTTTCGATTCGGAGTGTGGGACCCGCTGGAGTCCGTCTCCAACCGTTATTGCACATACCGGTCGCACATAACTGAGACCGGTATGTAAAATTTACATTTTTACACATCGTTTATCGTACTTGGATCTCTTGGTTCGTCACCCGGCCTCGCCTTCCGGCTCAGTTATGATTGGGAGACCTGTCACAATATAAACCATGGGTTAAACCAAGTTTTCAGAGCATAATTCTTACATTTTCTCTTTCTTCTATTTTACCCCTCCAATGAAGGGGAGGGATTTGTTGGGGAGCAATTTCCAAGAAGAGGTTTTTGTGGGTGATTAAATAAAGGAGAAGGCATTATGGGAACTTCAAATTAAGAGAGTGGGAGGTTTTGTATCCTTTTGATGGTGAGATGTTCCAAATGATGCCCTTCCTTAGCAGAAGTATAGTCCAACCAAACTTTCTCCTACAATGAATTAAGGCAAATCGGATAGTTATGTTGGAAATTTTCACTTTGATTTTATTAGGAGAAGCTCTATCTCTTCGTTTGCTTGATGGAATCCAACAATCAGGAGGTGATTCATATCCTCACAAACCAAGCTAGCCTGGTTCCTTTGGAAATAGCTCTGATTATCTAAGACGTTAAAGGTTTGTCAATACTTTTGTTCAAAAGGTCCTGTCAATTTTGTGTATGACAGTTTGACCACTGTTTTCTCCTTGGGTTTCAGATCATAGTTCTTTTGAACCCTTGGCTGTTTCACGATCTCAATAAACATCATTTTTATAAATAAATAAAAAATGGTCTCTGCGATTAGTTCGTCCAAATTACACTATGGGATACCATAATATTCAACCCTCTCTACATTTTGAGTGCCATTGAAGGTTAGTTTTATCATTTAATTCAAAACTTCAAAGCCAATCATATTTTATTTCCATTCATATTTTATTTCCATTTAGTTGGTATCTACTTTGTGCTTTGCTTGAGAATTGACTTAAGGGTACTTGGGGTAACTTCTTCCCATTAAGAAATTCATATTTTATAAATGATGCAACAAAACGAAGAAAAAGAAAAAAGTGATAATTTCCCTCCACTCTCCACTCTCCACTCTCCACTCGCCCAAGAAAATAAAAAAGAAAAGAGGAAAGGAAAATGGGAAAAAAACATAAGTGTACAATTATTTTATTATCTTTGTGACCCTTTTTTATCTAAGAATAATCAACAGGGCCCACTAGACGTGTTCCTTAGCTCAAGTATTCCCCAAAAGAATTTCCCCCTACACTTAAACACTTTTATTCTTGTTGCCCATCGAATTACCCTTTTCAAGTCTTCACAGTCAATAGAATACAATTTATGTGGATCCATCATAAATTTTTTTTTTTTCAGGTAAATCAAGATTTTATTCGCATAAAACAGGGAAAGAAGCCAAGGCCTCATTAATACAAATATCAATTAGGCAAAAAATGGTCAACAACCAATCAAATATCCCTGAAATTATCGTGGCCTCCTAGGTTAAGGAATGCGCTATACTAGAAACCCCTTTTTTTTGGCTAAAAGTGTCAGTGGTTCATAATTCACTAACCAAGAACACTGACATGGACACATATCTAACTCTTTACCTTCCAGTATCTTCCTTACTTTTTTTACTAATAGTCTAACTTTGCTAATTATCTGTTGCATCAGTGGGTCAGCCAAGGTTTTAGGAAATGGGATTGGTTCAGCCGATTCAAATCAAAATCATTGATCGAGCACCGATTAAGGTGACTTTAGGCTGATTCTAGTAGGACTGGAAATGGTTTTGGCAAAGCCCCATCCCGATCTTCAAATAGATTACTACAACTTTAGATCAGAGTTGATTTTCGCAGTTTCGTAACACAGTATCTCATTTTGATGCATCAATCATAGTGGACACCATGGTACCTGAGCAAGGAGGAGAAGGAGAAGGCCAATAACTGATTCTTGGAAAGCATTCTATGTCAAGAACACATTCTAAGGATACTCCCAAAAAATATGTATGCGTTCTCATTCTTGGATCATGGAATACGACAGAGAGTACACAACCATTTTGGAACGCACTTTTTAGCTCATTCTATGTTTAAGCCAAGAATAGAAATACTTTGCTTTTTAGTCTATTCTCATTCTATATTAAGAATGATCATTTTGATAATGCATTTCTAAGAATGCATTCCAAGAATACATACCAAAGGCAGCCTCAGTTTCAAGCTATTCATCATAATGTGACATCATTAATATGAAATGGTTGTTATTGGTAGCTATGGTGGTGGCTTTTTCTTCTTCTTTTTTTCCACAAAAATATGGAAAAGGAAAGACACTATCAGTGTGTGCTTCCCTCTCACATCCCTCTTTCTCTTCCCTTGAAATCTAGGCCCGGCCCTTTCTCTTCTCCAACTAGTCAGCTACCAGTCTTTCCTGTACTCTCATTTTCTCCACTAGCATATAAAATTTCAATATAACCCACTGGATTGTAGCTCCTTTTCCCTATAATAAATATTATGTGTGCTTAATATAAAAGGGTTTTTCTTCTTGACACCGGAATGATCTGATGTCAACTACTGTTGACACATCCGATCAGTGTCCGTTGAATTGCGCAAACCCCCTATCCCTCTAGTCTCAAATACCATAACAGCCCCTGTATATTGTGATTTGTGATGACCCAATGAATGTGCGCTAAAAGGAATCAATTTCAAGAGAGCCTTGATTCCGGCCATTGTCAAGTAGAAAGTTAGGTAAAGACAAAACGTACATATCTCTAATCACTAACTAAATCAAGGTTGTTTATTACGTAATTTTTAATCTCTGATAGGGCTCTGCTTGTGGCAATGCCAAAGGTAGAGCTTTTACTATAATTGATTTTTATGTATTATACATTTTCTATTTTTATCTATTAATACACTTTACTGACC
This sequence comes from Protea cynaroides, assembly GCA_028583415.1. Taxonomy (NCBI): domain Eukaryota; kingdom Viridiplantae; phylum Streptophyta; class Magnoliopsida; order Proteales; family Proteaceae; genus Protea; species Protea cynaroides. Next base: position 75,075,725 of record CM053268.1, read on the forward strand.
TTTAGCTAAAAAAAATCAAGAAATATGCTTTAACGATTGCCCGTAACTTTTACTTTGCATCGAAGAGAGGATATTCTTACTCCAGTTGGATGGATTGAAGCTTTTATTGGCGCGATCAAGGTGCCGGATGGAAACTCAAAGGATTTATCATATGTTGATGTTAGGATCTGAGCTCTTAGTCCAAGGTGATATTTTGGTGTGGGACTAGTTTGCAGTTGACAAAAGATTAGCACAAGAATGCGATCGGATTTTGGGTCCAAAGGTACATTTTGATGCTTAAGTCAAACTCGAACTCTAAAAATAATAAGGATGCCGAACAGTAGAAAGAAACCTATAATATTTTGGGCATATAGGAAGTCTCTAGCAGGTCCAAATGACAATATATATACTTCTATGGCCTCAAGGTATCTGTATCAGATACCATATCAGCTGATGCTGAAACCAGATCCCATATCGATACGGATCAGTGGTCCAACCAATAGGTTAGTGGCACATGGCATAAAAAGAATAAAAAAATTGGAAAAATGAGTATCAAATGAGCACCGACGTTGTCCGAATCGATATGACTAATCCGATACTGATTACTATAACTATGGTCTCATATCCATGTAGTTGCATGGGTGCTCTTGATTGGGAAACAATATCAAGTTGAATTTTAAGGCAGTTTTTCTCAATCTTGCGTCAATAAATTTGGATATGTATCATGACAACTATCACTGTATTCTTAACTGGGAGTGCAGATTAAAGTCTAGGGATGTTATAAACGGATCAAATATGGTCCGGATATGACTCTACCCGAATATTCTTGAACTGATACAAATACCTCTAAACCGATATGATGTGTATCTGAGTTCAAATTTTCGATTATCTATTAACCTTCCTATTCAGACCTTTCACCCCAGCAATTTGATTCACTCTGAGCAGTCCATGTCTCTCAGTTGTATTAATCTCATGATTTTTTTCCACTCATTCTCTAAAATCTATCAAATCTTCAAGAACTCTCATAATCATTAGCTATTTAAATTTTTTTTATTATTATTAATTAGATATCTTTACGAATCGACAAATTATGTTTTGGATCGTCCGAATTCAAATTCAGATATCTCTATATGAATACATATACAAATCGAATCCCCATTTTGACTATCCCTTTACATCCCTCAACAAAATTCAATTAAATCCATTCTCCAAAAATGAATCATGAACCATGACTACTAATTACATGCCTGATGTTGTGTTGTATCTGACTAATTTGCAGCACTTTCCAATCTCCCATCTCATTATAATGGCCGACATGGTGGCCGTGGGAAATTGTAAGGAAAGCCCATTGTTTTAGGAGGTAGATGCCAAGCAGATGACATGCTTACATGGCCGGGATAGGGATTTCGGATTTTTCTAGGAAATTTAGGTGGTGGAATTGGACTTGGTAGTGGGAGGGTCTACGTCTCTTGGGTGGTAGCAGGTGGATGACTCTTAAATTGGAAAGAGGCAATGCATGTCGTCTTTGTCACCAAAATAAGGATTCTTTCCAAACCTAAATAAAATTTATTAAAAAAAAGGAGTAAAACTAGGTATCTGACACCGTAACCTGCTCACGTGCATTTTTAATCCCATATAAAGAGACAAATGAATTAGCGGTAATAAGCCAGTCCCATCCCCTTCTCTTGTGCTTTCCTCTTCCTAAGAAAAAGAAAAGTTAGTATCCTATTGTGCTGGCCCTTTAACAAAAAATAATTAAATATAAATATAAATAAACCTTGTGCTAACCCTTTTGATTGGACAATTGGACACATTGATCAACTTTTTTTTTCTTTTTGGTAAGACATTGATCAACTATGATTATTACATAGAATTTGACATAACACAAGATCATGGGTGACTTATTAGAGTCATTGTTGGGCCAGATTGGCCCATGCTGAGGCCAGTCAGGGACTCAGGGCCCAATCTCTCTCTTTAAAAATTTGGACGAATGATGGTGTCTTTTTATATAATTCTTGTGCTGGCTCTTCAGGTTGAAAAAATTAATAAACTATGACCATAAGAGAATTTAGCCTATAATAATATTTTGTTGACCCCTTGGGTTAACTTATTAGTCATATTGTTGGGCCAGGTTGGCCCATGCTGAGGCCAACCAGGTCCCCTCCTCTCTCTCTCTGTGGGCCTAGAAACGTCCATATGGAACACAATTCAAGCTCCAACTTGATATCAATTGCGGCCCAGGCCAACAAATCAAAATATTGGGCTTTTTGCTAACTGTGGGTTCAAATCCCCGTGAGGCCCAACGTTTGCAGTAATGAGGATCCTCTACTAATACCAGTTGGAATTTAGAGCTGAAATAGGGCCGGGTTGGGCTGGGTATTTTAAATCTCTAGCCCAACGGCTTAACCCAAGTCCGCCCTAACCCTAATTCAGGACTTAGAAATCACAACTCAAATCCTACCTTGCAAGGGGATCCAAATCGTCTCCCCCCTGAGATTTGGGAGGAGGGGCGGCGACGTCACTGGATGGTCGCCATGTGGAGGTTGAATGAATTGTTCGAGCCGACAAGAGAGTATCGGCTCGAACGGAGGGGTCGGATTCATCCGACCCCCACATGGCGACCATCCAGTGGGGTCGCCGCATCTCCTCCCTGAAGTACAGAGAGGAGACGATTTGAATCCCTTGCAAGGCTTAGCGCAGCCTAGCCTGCCCTGATTGACCCTAACTCAGGGTTGGATCTGCCCTGTTGAGCCCTGACTCAGGGTTGGTCTGGCTAAAAAATCATAACCGTCATTCTATATGGGATAGGGACTTGTAAAGAGGGAGCGAAAAGGTCCGGAGCTTTCCTAGCCACTATAGTTTGTTTTTTATAATGGAGTTCGTCATTTTCGTTTTCTATTTCTCCTTTGAATTACTCAAAAGAATATCCTATGAATTTCATTTCGCCCAATTAAGTCTCACACCATGGCCTTCTAGGATACCGATGAAAAAGAGTTCCTAATATGACAAACAGTACACAAAATCTTTGGGTTTTTTCCCCCTCCACTTATATAGCAGATACAAAATCATGGCTTTAAAAGTTATATTCGTCTAAGGGAAAAACGACGATTAAATATGAAGAGATGTTCGAATATTCTTGTTATTCAAAACATAAACAATTTTATAAACCTGTTATTTTTCATTTATAAACATAACCAAGAACCCAGGTAGGCCCGAATTGATCCAGCTTTGTCTAATTACAATTTAATCCTTGGCCACCCAAAGCAGTTTTAGACACCACATGGATGAGCGTAAAATATCCCAAATTCCAGATCTCTTTTGTTCCTAACGTAACAGTTCAATTTTCTCTTGTGATCTATTCACATATTTGAATCTTCTTCTTTCCATGCCTAATGCATCAAAGAGCTCTTTGACATGTGAACAAATCAAATAAACTAGGAAAAATTTGATGTAGTACCGAAAGAGTATTTGAAACATCAACTATCATCTTCAAGTTTCTAACATCATCGACTACCACCCCAAAAATTGACACTGTTAATCATATAGACCCAGTCCGTTAAGAGACTTCAGTTAGATGATGTTAGATCAAATCGACTTTTTGAAGGACATTACATCCCTTATTGTAAAGGTAAAAGACCATTTTATCCTGCAACTCTATAACTCTCCACCTCTCATCCTTCCTCTGTAAATCTCAAGAAGAAGTGCTTGAAAAACAAAAACTAGGGACTGAGAACACAAAAAGAGGCGATGCAACAGCAAAACAGTAGAGGAAGGCAGGATTACCCCAAACAAACCATCAAAAAGAGAGAAAATTAAACAAACTCACTCAGAAAACGCTTCTCTCTCTCTCTCTCTCTCTCTCTCTCTCTCTCTCTCTCTCTCTCTCTCTCCACCCTCTGAGATTTTCTCTGAAATCTTTAGACGACATCGCTTCAATGTTGGTAGAACAAGAGCTTTTTCTTCTTCTAATCATGCAACCTGTCGTCTCAGCTTTACTCCGAAGTGCTACTGAAAGCTTTTTAGGCTAGTCTCTGATGTTTTTGTTTCTTCCTTGTTCACTCGCATTAGACTCAATGAGGTTCGGTTTGGTTTGTTTCAATAGGAAATGTTCCTTTAAGGATGCTTCATATGTACTTTCTTGCTGTAGAATGACTTCTGTTGTGGAGTTTGTGATGGCATATCGGTTTTCACTTTTCCTTCTGGTTCTTCTCTTCTATTTTCCCTTCAATTCGTCCGACTACTCCGACTCCAACAACAATAACTTACTCATGACTTACTCTTCTTTTTCCCCTATTTAAGGTTTTATGATTATAAATGAAGGTTCGTTTTTTTCTTCCTTATTGCTTCCATTTTTGTACTTGTTCTCTATCTTTCTCTCCATTTTATTGGTGGTATCCTATTTCTTGCTGCTTTAATCTCTCTCTCTCTCTCTCTCTCTCTCTCTCTCTCTCTCTCTCTCTCTCTCTCTCTCTCTCTCTCTCCCCTCTATTTTTGTGGATGCTACGCCTTCGCCTCCGCCTCCTATCCCGCCTTTTCCATCTTGAATTCGTGTTTCTTGAAAGAATAAGGCCCCACGGTGGGCACCAAACTATTGTTGTGAAATACTGACGGCCTTGTGGTTCTTGTATTCCTGCAAGATAGGGGAGACAAAATGTTATCAAAGGGCAAACCGAAATGGTCTTACATTCACTCTGACGATCAAGTCAGTATAGGAGCTAACAATATGGAACTTGACAAGGAGAAGGCAAGCTCTTAAAGCATGGGGAAGAAGGAGAATTCAAGAGAGTATGAAGGCATGAATCAGATGACAAGTGCAATTGAATCATAGAATGAATCTTACCTTAGACCGTCAAGAGGTTATTTAGATGCTGGAGAATCTTGGATAATCTTTAGATAAGATACAAGTATAACTGTCTAACCGCCAGGAGGGTGTCCAATGATCTCGCATGATCGTAGGATGGTAATCCTACGGCTGAGGTGTACTCCGCATTGTTCGTTACAAGGAGATTTCCTATTTTGACGGTTTTATTGCTATCGTGATGGTTTGGGACTCTTGCAAGAGCATGTCAGACGAGAAGTGACACGAGTGTGAGTTGGGTTATCTTTGGAAAGGCGAGTTAAGATACATCACTACCAAGTTGCAAGCCAGTCACGCGACTTGTCGCACTACACAGATGGATGCGGGTTCCAACCCGTCGAATGCGGCAACTTCCAACCCGGCAAGAGTAGCGAGTTGGAAATAATGACTGCCCAGTCACGTGTCACCTTCCCATATTGTAATGCCTGGGGACATGTGTCAGCTAACAGTTGGAGGGTGAAATACGACATCAACAGCTGCCCCTTGTTCTAGTGAACTTTAACAAGTATAATGGGACAATCCTGTGAAAGATGTATTTCATCCTATGTCGCATTGATAACTCACGGAAGTACAACAACTGGAGAAGAATACCAATGGGTTTCCAACAGAACACCTTCATGGTTAAAGTCGACCTCGCACAATTTATACTTAACCTATTGAAGTCATGTGCCATCTCATAACCCGAAACACGAGCTAATAGCACATGGGTATCTGCTAGACTATGATATATGCAGACCATATTAAATACCATAACGATTAACCCATTACGAGATTTGCGGCATTTAATGCGTCATAAAGTCGTAATGGCTCCTTAAACCAGAAGTTGAGCAGGTATTTTCGTGATCCCGCCTTTTCATTGCACCATCACATGAAAATATGAGCGCCAAAAGGAATTTTGAATAGACAAACCATGACCATGCCATGCATCCTTCTGACAGCTAAAAACTAATAGCGCTATAAATCCATGATGTCAACAACATTTTTGTCTCCCTTTTCGAAGCTTGGCATTTAATGCTAGTGCAGCCTCGAGGTGAAATGTCCCTTCAGAGAGGATTTTGAAGCATCTGGTTATGATTACGCGTGAATAGCTTCCAATGCAAGCTACCTCTTCATCGTTGAAAGCTTATAAAAGGAAAGCTCGAAGCCATTAATGCCTTTCTCGAAAGTTCATTCTATAGAGAGTAATAGCACAATCTTCTTCTTCACTTCTGTCACGTTTTCTGCCACTGCAAGCTCGTGTTCATGCTGTTTGATCAAGCTTCTCGGTGTAAAGTGTTTGTTGCCATCACCAGCTTCTCTCCATTTCCGTAAGAAAGAAACAGTAAGTTTCCATACTCTGGTTTTTCTCTTCTTTTTCCTTTTTAAGTCTCCAAGTGCACAATCTGTAGGACTGGAAGTATTTCTGCTACTGTTCAAACAATATCTAGTTTCAGACTGTCAAAGGGGTAATTTTCGCAAGGATTTTCCCTAGTCCAGAAGTCGTCTGTCTTGAGGTCTATTGTCATAGGGAAACTTTCAATAAGGACTCAGATCCCAGGAGTAACAGTTTTTGTCATTCCTGCTACAGAAACAGAATGCGTCCCCACGTAATACCTACGGAGCAAGACCCAGCAAGACCTGGAGAGCCCTCGGCCGTTGCCCAACCCCTAGGAATCAAGGCAGCAGGAGTCACGAACAGGCTCGATGGGAGCGACCAAGACTTCTAGCGAGTTCTCGCCAACCTATCATGTAAGACTCATACCTTACTAACCCGGTCTAACCGTGTCATGTCAGGTTTTCCTATCATGGCCGGATCAAGAGAACCAAGTGCATAAAGAAACCACAAGGCTAGGGATGTAAATCAACCCAAAACTAGTCAATTTTGAGTGTGTGGTCGCATACCTGAGATGGTATGGTCGACTACACCTTAAGGAAAGTGAGACCACTCAAAATCCAACGTGTGGTCTCATATTTGGGATGTGTGGTCGACAGATTTTGGGACCACATGTGCGACTGCACGATGTTAAGACCGACTCCTAGTTTTTGAAAACTTTCCTAAACTAAGGGATCTCTTTTCTAGTTGAGGGAGAACTCTATATGGATGTTTTTCCTCTATATAAAGGACATCCCTTAGTCTCTCTCACTCTTTTAGAACCCAAATTGAAACTCTAAACCTAAGAGAGAAAGAGAGAGAAGAAGAGAAGGAGAAAGAGATCTGAAGAGGCAAGTTGGGAGAAAGGAAGGTTCTATCTTGCTATAAAAGGCCAAGGTAAGGAACCATCTTGGTAGAAGTATATCACATAGTATAGGTTTTTTCCATTATAAATATAGATGTGGAATTGATGTGGGATCTCAACCATGAGACCCCATGAATAAAAACTCAAGGGAGATCCATGGGAGAGTAGGTTAGGGTGGATAACTTATAAAAAATTGTGAATTGAAGGCCATAGACTGATCATAGGAGGAACCCTACTGATAAACCAAGGAATTGACTCATGAAGGATTCGGATTGGAGATAAAAACTGACCAAACTTTGTGTGATCGCAGCCTATGATCAACAACAGAGTGATCAGAAGTCGACCACACACTCTCGAGAAGATCCCAGAGAAGGTATGGTCGCATGTGTAGTCACATGATATGTGACCACACATATCAACCACACACCTTGTGGTCACAAATACTGAGACCACAGGTTCAACCACACCTACGACCACATAGTTTCAGGAAGCCTGTTTGAGACCAAATTAGATTTTCGACTACTGTAACTTGGTAAACTTAAACCCTAACATAAAATTCATAAATTTCTTAGGTTCCCAAGTAATTCAAAAGTGATTTGCAAGGCTTGGAGAAGATTGAACATCGTTAAAAGGTGAGGGAACAAGATCTAAACTAATTGGATAATAACAAACTGTTTTCTTTTATTTGTTTAATGCAATGAATGATTCTATGCTTATATGCTTGTAATGTGCATCTCACATGTCATCCAATATTACTACTATTTCTGCTCATGTATATTTATTTTTGTCTATGTATAACATGATTGTAAGCACCCTATTTTTGCCATTCCCAGCCAAACAGAGCTTTATTGGTGTATAGATAGCAAGAGAGGGGAGGTGAATGGAAATTTAGAAAGTACAAGGGAGGCGAGTGAAACTCTCTCAAAGTAACAGTCAATTAGTCCCTGTGTATTCTCTATGGTGTTATGAGCTAAGCCACAGTGCCCCCAGTATGCAAGAGCTTCGGTGAATGCATTAGGAAAGGTTTTAGGTCAATTCATAGGCTATAATCTACATAGATGCGTAGGTCTTGGAAATACCTTCGAAATGAGACCAAAATCACTCAATTCTGACATCAAACGAAGAAAATATGGCGACTTTAGTCAGATGGTAGGTAGCTTAGAAATCCAAGGGGCTTTCATGCAAATTATCGTAAATTAAGGATTTATTTGGTGAATTATCGTGAATTGGATTGATTGTACTTCATTCGGCCATATCTTGATCATCCACGTACAAATCAGGCGATTCAAGCTCCAATGTGCTCCATTGTCCATCCTCTTCAAAGTGGATGTGGAAAATCTGGGACAATGGCCTCCGAAGGAATCCCTGCAGAGCTATAAGCCGATATGCTTGCCTAAATTCGATTCTTCATAATTTTATTATTTGACGTCCAAATCAAATGATTCAAACGCCGGTGTTCTCCATTTTTGGTACTCTTCAAAGTGGACGTGGAAAATCTGGGACAAAAGTCACCGAAGGATCCCATGCAAAGCGACAAGCTGAAATGGCCCATAATAGAGAGAGAGAAGCCGGTCAAGCCCAACTCAACCCAACCCAGCTCAAACCCAATTCAGTCCAACCTAGCTCAAGCTTAAGTCAGTCAAATCCAGTCAACCTCAACTAGCCTTGCCTGACCCAACCTGGTTTGGACCAAACCGATTCATCCCATGTGCATTATATACTTATATATATATATATATATATATATATATATATATATATATATATATATATATATATATATATATATATATATATATATATATATATATATATATATATATATATATATATATATATACACACACAAAAAATGTAACAATATAATATATATGAATATATACAATATAATATATATGAATTTGGGAGGGTTTGATTGTGATGAATAAGAGGAGAGAGAGAGAGAGAGAGAGAGAGAGAGAGAGATACGGGGAGAGAGGAGAGAATCCGAAAAGAGAAAGAAAGAGAGAAAGTAAAGAGTGAAGGGTGTTGCTACCATGCAACACCCCATACCCAAGCATCCTACACCATCACCAACCCACTGCCCATCTTATCCACCGACAACCATAGCCCACTTACTTGCCCAGCCATCATCACCTTGAGAAGCCACCCACCTGCTCCACCAACCCACAGGCCAACCCATCACTTGCATCACCTCTCATCGAGTCCCTCACCCACATGCAGCAACTCCCCCCAACCGAACACAACTCCATTAGATCGACCCATGCTCACCGTCTCTCACCTGTTCCTATCCCATACCCCTGCTCCTAGTCGTTCCCTGAAATCCCTCCATCGAACTGCTGACTAACCGTCTGCCCATCAGTCGCTCTCCCATCTGATTCCTCAAATCGCTCCGCCGACCACTATTCCCTGAAATCCACTAACCAAGCTCTCATCTGTCGTCTACCTGCCCAGCCGTAACCCAGCCAACCTCTACAATACCTCCACATCTAGTCGCCGAACTGCCCTACCTACCCAGCTGTGTACCCTGCACTAACCTAGTCCCTGTTACTCCCACTTGCCATCACCATTGAGCCCCCCACCGCCAAACCCTCTATAAGCTCCACTCCCTACGGCAGTCACCAGCCACCAATCCTCCTTGAGCCACCAACCTCCATCGAGTCCCACTCCAACCTGATCCATCTCCCATTAAACCCCAATTGTAGCCACTCCTATTTGGCATCTTCTCCTATAAAAACATACAGACAACCGAACTAGGGGACTGGGCTTGGCTGCTCACCATCTGGAGAAGACTTCAACTAAAGTTCCTGTAGGAAAGAAAAAAAAAAGGCCTTGAGCTACAACTCTTTCCCTGCGTAACCCCACCTGAATCGAAAGCTTTGTAATCCATCTACACCACTCTCATAACCCTTCAACCAATCCCTAGTCATCCCAATCCTCACCACACTCGTTAACCTTCACTGCAACCCTCGTTGACAAACCTCAGTCATTCTCGCAATCACCCTATCACCTGTGTAAGCCTCCAGCACCACCCTTATTCACGACCGAGCCACCCTCATTCATCCTCCAACAATTTGCTGCAACTCATCGACACCGACCACGATCACCGTCAACAACCAGACGACCCTTTGCGACACTTGCAACGACCTCTACAACACACATCAGGTTGGTTTCTTTTTATGGTTTACCATACTTGAATATCATATTTTGTTATTTTTGTTTATCTTCTTATTGCTGTATCTTGGCATGCATGATGATTTTTTGATCATATCCGTTGGGTTACACATATGCATGTTGGGTTATATATTAATTTAATTTTATCTATTATTTTCATAGTACGTAATGTGTTGTATCATATGTGTATAGTGTATAACATTATTTTGGTAATATAGTACATCATATTGTATAGTATATGTAGATAATTAAATTTTGATCTTTTGATACCTTTGTATATATTACATATTATTATGTAGGTATGATATTTTAATTAAACCTGGCCCATTGATGATAAATTTTCATGTGATGAAAGCTGGACATTGATCTTGGAATTTTAGGTGATTAAAATTATGGCCATTGATCATGAATTTTTAAGAGATAAAATCTAGATATTGGTATGAGTTTTGTTAGATGATTAAATATGGACCATTGGATGTTAATTTCAATATGAACTATTGGATGATATGATGATATGATTATAATCAAGTTGAACGGTTGGATTATCATGATGAGCGATCTAAACCATTAGATTATCTTTGGAAGTGATTTTAATCAATCTAAACGGTTGGATTATCATGATGAGTGATCTGAACCATTAGATTATCTTTGGAAGTGATTTTAATCAATCTGAATGATTGGATTATGATCTTGAGTGATTTGAACCATTGGATTGTCATTAAGAGTGATTTTGAGTGATATAAATCGTTGGATCTGGATCATAATTGATTTAGATGAATCTGAGCCACTGATTTCTTAGTTTGATCATATTATATCTTGATGTGAGATCTGAGCTGTTGATCTTGATTATTTTAATGAAATCTGAGTGTTGATCATAATAGTCATGTTTTGAAGAGATCTGACCGTTAGTTTGAGGATCTGATTTGATAGATTGTTGATGTGAGAGATTCTTTGAATTCACACCGTTAAGTGAGGATCTGACTTGATACAGTGAGACATATTTTGACTGAAAATAATACATGAGATGTCATGTCTATTATGCTTACATGTTTATTGTTATGCTTATTCAAATGCTTCTTGCTATATTGATTCACATGCTTTCTTGCTATATCTGAGCTGATACATGTCTTGTTTGAATTATTGGCAATAACTTACTTTCTGTTACACCCTAGTTGAACTGTCATATATGTACACCTAGTAGACATATTAGGTGTGGGGACGTGCATATAGGCACCCACATTCATGGGAAAGGTAATAACGAAAAAATAATAAAAGTCTTAATCAAGAATCATGAAGATTAGCCCAACACAATCCAAATTAGGGTTTTAGGTCAAGTGTAGCTTTAGGACGATCCCTACCCCTCAACTCATCTTCCCTAGGGTACAGAGACCTAGATAGGTGTGATGTAAATCCAACCATTAGATCTTTTAGGATCATCATTGGGTCCTACGGGACCACTCATATTCTGACCCAACCGAGCACCCAATGAACATCCATCTCTCACCTCATCCCTTTGCTTGGGGGATCTATGAACAAGTTGACAGTTATGAACTACACGGATCCTGATTCTGAGGGTAGTATCCTAAGATACGTAGGTAGTTTGGGAAAGAGACCAAAATACAGACCCACACTTTAGTCTTGCAAAATCATTTCATATCCTAGTCTCCTTGCTTGGTAAGGCTTTATCCTTGTGTCGTGTTTGTGAGTACGCACCTCTTTGCTTAGCGAAGTTCTACATACAAGTACGGGTCCCTTCGCTTGGTGGGACTACTTCTTTGCTTGGCGAGGTTCATCTATTCCAAAGTTGTGCTTGTAAGTACAAATCTCTTTGCTTGGCGAGGTTCTGCTTATAGGTACGCATTCTTAGCTCCTTTAGGTTATCCATATCTATCATCATCTACACATCTGCAACCCATTCCTTTCGAACTACGTAGATCCTGATTCTCAGGAAGTTACCCTGAGATACGTAGGTAGTTTGGAAAAGAGACTCAAATACGGACCCACACCCTATTCTTGTGAAACCATTTGCGACCCCTTGCTTGGCGGGACTATCCTCTTGCTTGGCAGGATCATTTACCTTATCCCCTTGCTTGGTGGGACCATCCTCCTGCTTGGCAGGATTCCTTACTCATCCCCTTGCTTGGTGGGACCATCATCTTGCTTGCCAAGATCCCTTACCTCATCCCCTTGCTTGGCGGGACCATCTTCTTGCTTGGCAAGATCACTTACCTCATCCCCTTGCTTGGTGGGACCATCCTCTTTCTTGGCAGGATCCTTTACCTCATCTCCTTGCTTGACAGGACCATCCTCTTGCTTGGCAGGATTACTTACCTCATCCCCTTGCTTTGCGGGACCATCATCTTGCTTGGCAGGATCACTTACCTCATCTCCTTGCTTGGCAGGACTATCCTCTTGCTTGGCAGAATCCCTTACCTCATCCCCTTGCTTGGTGGGGCCATTCTCTTGCTTTGCAGGATCCTTTACCATATCCCTTTGCTTGGCGGGACTATCCTCTTGCTTGGCGGGATCCTTTATCTTATCCCTTTGCTTGGCAGGATCATTTACCTTATCCCCTTGCTTTGACGAGATCACCTCTTTGCTTGGCAAGGTTTCTCTGTTCCTCAGATGTGCTTGTGAGTAAGTACCTCTTTGCTTGGTGAGGTTTTCTATTTACAAGTATGCATTCTTAGCTCCTTTAGGTTCTCCATACCTATCAACCATATCCATACCCGTCATACTCATATCGATCCATCCATATCTATCTACAACCTGCAACGAACTACGTTGTACCTGATTTTTAGGACCTCTGAAATACGTAGGCAACTTGGAAGACTCTCCAAGTATGGTACCACATCTTAGTATTCTTAGGTTATCCATATCCATATTCACTTCAATCTACATAGGCTATCTAGATTCAATCTCAATCATCTATTAAGCATAAACTTCAACTTGAACATTGAATCTAATAAAGCTTAATCATAATCCATAAACTTTAATCATATTTTGTTTCGAATTACGTTTTGAACTTGATTTCCAGGATTTGAATAAGTAGGCAATTTGAAATGTTTGTAGACATCTCAGATTTAGTCCATCACCGAACCATCTTTGGTTCAGTTCATTGTATATTATTTCATTAGTTTATTTACTTTGAGAACATGTCTGACTGAACTTAGGTTAGAAGAACTTAGCAACTTGACATAGGATCCCCCATGAGCCTTAGTCATCATCCATTGACCATGAACGATCAGAACCATAGAGTCTAAGGAAAGCAGAATCACATAAGATGCCAATTTTTGGATCGGTCAGCTTTGGGTGCCTAACACCTTCCCAAACTGTACCCTAAACGCTCACCTGATCTTTAATAGATCAAAGCCAATATGTTGGGTCATGAGTCAATAGAAGTCTTATCCTAAGAGGAGACTACATTTGAGGTCCTAAACTATAATCTAGGTGGCGACTCCAAAACATTACCGTCCATCAGCGTGGGTGGACATTTGTCCTCACAATGATGATGATGATATTAGGAATAGGCATGTGATTGTATGTGTGGTTAGTGTGTTAGATGCGAGTGGAGCATTAGGGGGAGGACATGGCACTATGTGTCACACCCCAATTCTGTACTATTCAGAATGGTGTGATGAACAGCTAATAAACCAACGGTTTAACCAGGATCTCTAATAGGCTGTGTCCGTTGAAATTAAACCATACACATCCACAACCATAATCAGAATAAATACACAATAGCGGAAGTCTTAATATTAAATGAACTGAGGAATCTAACTGTGATAATCAATAAATAAAATATCAAGTTATGTTATATCAATCGAGACATAAGTAAATAAAATATCAATTACATTTCCTTAATAATTCAAATGAAAATCTAATCGAAAACGCATGCATTGCACTCGCATGAAGAGTCATGCGTTTCCACTAAGTCTTCAGCCTCCATCGCAGCAATGTGCCCGTGTACAGAAGCATTCATATAGTCTTCCACCGTGGTACCTGCATCATCAACTAAAAATATTCGACATTGAAAGGGTGAGCACACATCACGGCTTAGTGAGCAAACAAACCATGCAAGAAACATATGCATGCATTCAATTAATATCTGTGGTCTGGTATATAAGTTTGCAATGTGCTATAGAAAGGTTCGGTGGCCGTCTTACCTCTATACACAGGGTGTGTAAGCCTACCCAACGGATCAAACACCATTTTCGTCCACATCCACCCCAACATGGAATAGAGATAGAGCTAAAGTGCCCGGATCAAACACCGCATAACACTTCCCCTGATGCCCTACCCATACCAACACGTAAGCCCCTGCTGGCGAGGGCTTGCAAACTGGGCTCGCAACTAACCAATCCTAATGTCAAACAGTGTATCCAAGGGCTCACCCTAGCATCCCTCAATACGTCCATAGAGATAGAGCTAAGGCCCCCCGGCAGAGTCGAAGACTACACGGTCTGAGACCACCTCCCCTAACACTCTACGACGTAATAGTTTTGCGAAGGTAATGGCAATACGACGATGTCAGTGGACAAGACTTGAGTAGAGATAGAGCTAAGTGCCCGGATCAAACACCGCATAACACCTCCCCTCATGCCCCACTCGCATCAAGTACACCAACCACACACAAACATTCACATGTCTATTCCTAGCATCATCATCATCATCATGTTATAAACAAAATAGAATTTAATATGCATGAACATTAATAGCAAGAATATTGGATGACATGTTGAATGCACATTACAAGCATACACGTATAGAATCAGTCATGGCATTGGACTCAAGAAAATAAAAATAGTTTATTATTAGCCAATTAGTTTAGGTCTTGTTCCCTCACCTTTACTTGAGTGTAGATCCTCTTCAAGCTTTAAAAAACACTTTTATATCAATAGAAAAACCTAGCAAGTCGATAGATTTTAGTTAGAAGTCATTCCGGCACTTTTAGGCTTGTTTTTAAGCGAGGGTCGCAGGGTGGGTCACAGGTAGGGTAGCAGTTTACTGTGACCCCCACGGTAGGGTCGATGCCAGGGTCGTATGTTCCATCGACCCTGGGTGCGACCACCCCTTTCCTGGACTTCCCGAATGTTGGGGGTCGATCTTGTAGTCTGCTAGGGTCGATTCCCAATCGACCCCATGTGCGACCCCCCGTGGGTTGAGTCGAGAATATCATTCTACAGTCCATTCTTTCATGTTTGGGTCCTATGGCTTACTTCCACAATCCATTCTATGCTTGTTCTATGGCTTAGAAATCTAGGTTTCTTCCTTACTTTGCCTACCATGATTTCTCCATGGATTTCATTAAAATCCTCCCATGGAAGTATGATTTGGGTTTCTCCTAGACCATACCCTCTTCATGAACTATTCTAAGGTCTTAGATCATCAATGGAAACGTACCCATACCTTAGGTTTTGCTGAGATTCAGAGGTTTCTCAGAATTATTCACTTTAACCTTCTTCTCCAACTTTCCTTCTCTTCTCTTTCTCTCACTTTCAATTAGGGTTTTAAAAGGAGTGAAAGAGGCTTAGGGACATCCTATTTATAGAGTAGAATCTCCCAAAATAAGTTCCATTGAGATTAAGAAGGAATCTCATTGAAATTTGAAAAGTTTCCTATTTGCGGTTTCTGTCAGCAAACAGGGGGTCGATGAGGGGGTCCGAGATCCCGACGACCCTCAGTTCTAAGTTATCTGACCCCCAGTTAAAATATCAGGGGTCTGACTTCTTAGTGGGGGGGTCGACCGTGCCTATCTAGGTAAGGGTGTCAAAAATGGGCCCGGCCCGGCTGCACGGACCGAGCCAGCCCGATATAACCCGAACCCAACCCAGACCGAACCTTAATGGACAGGTTTCGATTTCGGCTTGTAAAGCCCTACACCATTTCAGCCCAAACCGAAACCAGACCGGACCAGCCCGTTAAGAAGCCCGAACTAGCCTGAACTAATAATACCTAACCCAAACACCGGTAAGGTCCATCCGGGCCTAGTTTCTTATTTTAATGGTTTTAAATTTTGATGAATTATATTACACTGTTATAGTTCACTTATTGATCAGAAAGATTATATGAATCTATAGTTGAAAAGAGTATGTTAATTGTTACAATTTACTGAATTACATGCATATAGAAGGAATGATGCTAATTTTATAGATAGAAATAATAAAATAGGTTATATATCTTACATATAAAATAGGTCCGATAAGCTTGACAAGCCAGTCCGGACCGAACCAGCCCGAAATCACCTCAATAAGCCCAACCCGATAACAACCCGACACCGGACCAGCCCGATAGTTATTGTGTCCAGCGCAGCCCAACCCAGCCCGAACTCTTAATGGACATGTTTTGGGCTGGGCTTATAAAACCCGACACTGATTCAGTCAGGACCGAAACAGGCCCGGACCAGCCCGTTGACACCCTTATATCTAGGTATGCGACCCTACCCTCCAATTTATTGTTTTTGGGTCAGTTTAGTACCTGGTTTCGCTATTTCCTTCACACACTTGGTCCATTTGGCTCGACCATGATAGGTAGACCTGGTACAAAGTGGTAAGATCGGTTAGTTCGATACGGGTCTTACAACTCCCCCCTACTTATAAAAATTTTGTCCTCGAAATTGTACATACCTTCCGAGTCGAATAGATGAGGGTATTGCTTTCGCATAGCATTCTCTTCTTCCCATGTGATTTCTTCTATATCTCTACTTCTCCAGGGGACGTTAACATAATAAATGTCACGGTTGCGTAGTTGTTGCACCTTTCAGCTGGTGATTTCAGTTGGTGCTACTTCAAATGTCAAATCCTTATTCAAATCAGGTATATCTACTGTCAATACGTGCATTGGATCTCTGACATACTTCTTCAATAAGGAGATATGAAATACATCATGCACACTTGACATAGATGGTGGTAGTGCTAACAGATAAGCTACTTTTCCACGTTTAGCTAGAATCTCATATGGTCTGACATATCTCGGACATAGTTTCCCTTTCTGTCCGAAACGTTTCAAACCTCGCATAGGTGACACTTTGAGGAATACCTTATCACCTACGGCGAATTCAAGGTCTCGGCGTCCAGTATCCGCATATTGCTTCTGATGATTCTAAGCTGTTCTTACTCTTTCCTTGATAATGTCGACTACTCGACATGTCTCTTCAATAAATTCCGGTCCAACAATACTACGTTCTCCAACTTCATTCCAAAACAAAGGAGTTCGACATTTCCTGCCATACAGTGCTTCATAGGGTGACATCTGTATAGTAGCCTGATAGCTATTGTTGTAAGCGAACTCAATTAGTTGTAACTTTTCATCCCATGATCCTTTAAAATCAATTACACAAGCTCGGAGCATGTCTTCTAGAATCTGAATGGTGCGCTCCAATTGTCCATCTCTCTGAGGATGGAATGCAGTACTGAACTTCAATGTTGTACCCATAACCTTCTGCAATCCTTCTCAAAACTTTGAAGTAAAACGTGGATCTCTGTCGGACACAATGCTTTCAGGTACACCGTGTAATCTGACAATGTTATCCACATACAGCTTAGCTAACCTCTACAGTGTATACTGAGGTCGTATAGCTATAAATCGAGCCATTTTTGTCAATCGGTCTACAATCACCCAAACTGCGTCAACTACTCGGGGAGTCAATGGTAATCCTGTGATGAAGTCCATAGTGATGCAGTCCCATTTCCATGTTGGTTCTGGTAACGGCTGTAACAGTCCTGTTGGTCTTTGTCGTTCAGCTTTCACCTTCTAACAATTTAGGCATTGAGACATGAACTTGGCTATATCTACTTTCATTCCTCTCCACCAATATAATTTCTTTAGGTCATGATACATTTTTGTACTTTCAGGGTGTATCGAATAGGCGGTGGTATGGGCTTCCTTCATTAGTCGGGGTCTAATGTCCAAAATTTCTGTTTTAGGTACACATATTCTTTTTTTTTTACTTCAGTACCTTTTCATCATTTAAGGTGAACTCAGGAGTAGTCCTACCTTTTTCGATGTCTTCTTGTACCGTATTTAAATAAGGGTCCGCTTTAATCGCTGTTTTCACTTCCTCAAGTATATCGGGTACAATCTTCAATGTGGCAAACATATTTGAAAACTGATGGATAAACCCTTGGTTGGTTGATTTACCTGGTACATCTATCACAAACTGCTCATTACCGTAATTGAACACTCTTTCGGTAGTACACATTGCGGCAGCCGTGCTAACCTCCCCTTGAGATTTTATCATTGCCTTTCTACTCAGTGCATCGGCAACCACATTAGTTTTCCCCAGATGATACTGGATATCACAATCATAGTCTTTCAATAGTTCCAGCCATCTTCTTTGTCTCATATTCAACTCCTTCTGATTAAAGAGGTAAGTAAGGCTCTTATGATCTGATTAAATCTAAAATTTCTCTCCGTACAAGTAATGTCTCCATATTTTGACAGCATGTACTACTGCCGCTAATTCCAAATCATGAGTGGGATAGTTCTTCTCATGTGTCTTCAATTGTCTTGAGGCATAAGCAATTACTTGTTCTCCTTGCATAAGTACACATCCTAATCCCAACCCTGATGCATCAGTGTACAAAAATAAATGGTTGTCCTAGAATCGGAATGGTCAAGATTAGAGCTGATATCAATCTAGCCTTTAATGTTTGGAAACTCTTCTCGCATTTATCAGTCCAAACAAACTTCTCTCCCTTCTTAGTCAAACTGGTGAGAGGTACGGAAATTTGGGATAGTCTTCCACAAATCGTCAATAATACCCAGCTAGACCTAAGAAACTTCTAATTTCTGGAACGCTCTTTGGTGCTTCCCACTTTACAATAGCTTTGATCTTGCTAGGATCTACTTTAATTCCTTCAGCGGATACAACATGGCCTAGAAAAGCGACTTCCTTTAGCCAAAACTCACACTTTGTAAATTTGGCGTAGAGCTTCTCCTTCCGTAATCGCTGCAGAGCGGCGTTTAGATTCTTTATATGAGTTTCTTTGTCCTTGGAGTAGACCAATATATTATCGATGAATACAATAACCGACGTATCCAACATATCGTGGAATACCCGATTCATAAGTTCCATAAAGGTTGCTGGTGTGTTCGTCAATCCGAAAGACATGACCAAAAATTCATAATGTTCATATCTGGTCCTGAATGCTGTCTTGGGGATATCACCATCCTTAATCTTCAACTGATGGTAGCCTGACCGAAGATCGATCTTGGAGAACACTTTGACACCTTGCAACTGATCGAATAAGTCATTGATCCAAGGCAATGGATACCGATTCTTGATTGTCAGTTTATTCAGTTCTCGATAGTCTATACACAATCGAACGCTACCGTCCTTCTTCTTCACGAATAATACTGGCTCTCCCCACGGTGATATGCTAGGTCGGATGTAGCCCTTGTCCAGTAGTTCTTGTAATTGTACTTTTAATTCTTTCAGTTTAGTAGGAGCCATTCGATAAGGTGCTTTAGATACTGGTGCGGCTCCAGGTATCATATCTATAACAAACTCTGTAGCGCAGTCGGGTGGTAGTCCTGGTAGTTCTTCAGGAAATACATCTGGATAGTCACGCACGACATCGATACCCTCCATTGGTGGTTCTTCTTTGGTAAGATCGACCACAGATACTAAATACCCAATTGCTCCTTTCTCAAGGCACTTCCTAGCCTTTAATGCAGAGAGTATGAGCTTTCGTTTACGGGGAAGTTTGGTTCCCACAAAATTGAACTCTGCTCCTTCTCTGTCTTTAAATGTCAACTTATTTTTGGCACACAATAGGTTTGCAGAATGCCTAGCTAACCAGTCTATTCCCAAGATGACGTCAAAGTCTGTCATCTCAAGTCAGATCAAGGTTGCATCCAAAGTCTTTTCATCAATAAGAACTGGACATGGTCCATAACCTTTTTCTAATTCCACTTCTAATCCCATAGGCGATCGTACAAGCAGTTTGTAGTCTAAGGATTTGAGGGGTAGATTTAGCTTCTTTTCAAATGACACAGATATAAAAGAATGAGTAGCTCCTGAATCAAAGAGTACTCTGGCGAGAATGCCATTAATAGGTACGATACCTGTGATTTGTCTTGATTTAGTCTACATGCTCACATAATGTAACACAAAATGATAAGATTCAGGTCATACCTGTGACCACATCAGGCGATGCGACAGCATCCTCAGATGTAACCGCGTAAACTTTACCTTTTTGTAGTTGCTTCTTGGGCTTAGGACACTCCCGATAATAATGTCCCACTTGATTGCAGTTATAGCATTTTAGCCCTTCATTATTTGGCTTTTGTTGCTGTTGAGCTGCTGAAGTAGTCTTGGCTGCAACATTGAAACCTTGAGTACGGAAGGGTTTGAATACCTTGGTGTTCCCTCCGTTGTAAGAATTCCCACTTGGCCTTTTGGTTCCTCTATTTTGAGCAAAGTAGCTCTCTTTCTGGCTCGACTCTATCACTCGAGAAATTTGTACAGCATCATTGTAGATTTTCTTTTCAAGTCCCAGAACATGTTCATGTATGCTCCCCTAAGTCCCATGATGAACCTTCGGGTCTTTGTATCTTCCACCTGCATACTGACCAGTGCAAAGAAAAACAGCTCCTCATAACGCTGTTGGTATGCATTGACAGTCATCTGTCCCTGATATAAACTCAGGAACTCCTTCTCCATGGAATCTTTGAAACTCCTAAGAAAATACTTCTCAAAGAATGCCTCCTTATATATATCCCAAGTCAATTGGGTGTGCTTTGTCATCAGATATGTCCGTGTGGACTTCCACCAGTGGTGTGCATCACCTTTCAGCATAAATGCTGCACACAATACCTTTTCTTCCTCATTCACTGTCATCATCGTGAAATTTCTCTCCATCTCATCGATCCAATGTGCTGGCCACAACGGATCAGCTGGCTTACCACTATACTCCTTGGGCTTCATCTTCAGAAAATGCTCCACCAGTCTGGAGTGATCTAGTTGATGCGGGACATAAGCCCCATACATAGGTGGTTGGTATTGATATCCACCTGGAGCTACTTCAGGGTTTTGTACTTGAGCCTGCATGATGGGAGTCTGAGGTGCGTGGGGTACTATGTTACTTCCTCCTGGTACTATGTTTGCCTATCCTGCTGGCATCGATATCGTCTGTGCAGCTGGAAAGGTCATGCCTATGGCAGCTTGCATAGTAGCTTGTGCCTGTTGTATTTGCTGCAGCTGTTGGGCCAAATTCATGATGGCTGTAGCCAGGTCTGTAGGTGGAGCTGACAGATTTATAGGATTTGTCTGTCCATTAATTACGGAAGGTGCCATGTTCGTATTCTCCTGTGTTTTTGGGTGTGTCTGGCTGTCTTCCCCCACAGGTGGTGGTGGTGGGATAGAGTTACGGCTTTGTCTAGTCACTCTGCGTCCAGCCATTATCTGTTCTGGTAGTGGGAATGCCTGAAAATCATAGAATACGTGAGACAATCATTATATACTTCATTCTCATATTTTAAATCCACTAACCAATGAAAATTTCAAATTTTTCAGATCATTCTGTCAAAAATACTGTATTTTTCACTGCAAGGTCGATGGTGGGGCTCGATGGATGTCCGACCCTCAGTATGCGACCCTGAGAATCACTGATTCTTACCGAGAGCCGGGGGTCGATGAGGGGGTCGATGGATGTCCAACCCAGGGTTCGACCCCTGGTTCTCTGTCAGATTACCGAGAGCTGAGGGTCGATGAGGGGGTCGGATGTTTTGGTCGAATTCTCCGACCCTCGGACTAAAAAAAAGGTTTTTAATCCCGATATTGAATCTATTTCTCATTCTTCCTCCTCCTTTCCGACTCGGCTCGTCCCTCTGAGTTGCTACAGTGACAAATTGGACCCATTGGTGATATTTTCTTCTCATTTCGACGTCTACTCCTCGCCTACAGGTATGTTCTCTACAGTTTCATGTTTTTAGGGTTTCTT
Organism: Protea cynaroides; assembly: GCA_028583415.1. Taxonomy (NCBI): domain Eukaryota; kingdom Viridiplantae; phylum Streptophyta; class Magnoliopsida; order Proteales; family Proteaceae; genus Protea; species Protea cynaroides. Next base: position 75,097,897 of record CM053268.1, read on the forward strand.
AACTAGGTTTTTGCTTATTTATATCGTTTTCTTCAAATTAAACTTTTTTCAACCGTAAAAATTCAATTTTTATTGGGGGCTTTTGTTGTTGGTGACTCAATGGACGAAAGCCCTCAAAAATATAGTTTCATCGGTTGGTTATCGAGAAACTTGAAATTTCCCATTTTTGCCCTAATTTGTCAAGATTTTTGAATTTCTTGAAATTTCTTCAAATTCGATCTCTTTAGATGAAATTTCCAACTGTATGAGTCTTGCAGGATTGTTTAGAACCTCTATAAGTCCTCATGCCCACGTGTCTGGGGTGAAAAGTGAGGCTTTTGACCAATTTACGTCGCTATACTGTCGAAATTTTTGGGTTTTTCATCCTTACTAAACCAATATCTGTTTTTCTTTGTCTTTGCAGATATTATGGCTCGTACCAAAGTACCCAGGGTATATGACCCAGTCCGCTTCCGTTCTAACGAGGCGGAGACACAGTATGCCCGCTACTCTCGTAAAAAGGTAGAGGGAGGTCGCCGGGTGGACTTGGCTAGCCTGGCCCTGTTCAATGTGGAGAGGGCTTTTGGTGACATGGGCTGGCTTCCTGTGATCACCTATGACGCCTGCACTCAGCTGGATTTGGTGAGACAGTTTTACTGTAATCTCCAGGTGGTGGGAGATTACAACGATACCGAGAGGGGTAGAGAGCTCCGGATCACCAGCTACGTCAAGGGGGTCGAGATTTCATTTGATTATCGACAGCTAGCAGACTTGTTGGGCATTTCATATGACGGCCCCTTGGTGTTCTGTGCTCCTGGAGAGCCCCAGTTCTTTTCATTGGAGATGAGAGCTGAGATTGACCGTCAGATCATCAGAGAGGATCACTAGGAGATGAAAGCGATCTATCTTCCTCCAGAGCCTCGGGTGTACTGCAAGATTATTCAGCACAACCTGATACCTCAGAGTGGGCATTACGAGAGGATCTTCCAGTTGACCCAGTACCTGTTGTACTGTATCTGCACGAGGCAGCCCGTCTGCCTTCCTTACATCTTCATGCGGACGATGATCAGTGCTACGTTGCCCGGTCATAGTGGCAACCTGCCCTATGGACGCATGATCTCTATGCTGCTTAGCTGCCTGGGTATTGACATGGTGGATGAGAGGATTTAGGAGAAATCTTTCTCATCACCTCTGGATTGGGAGGCCATCTGTAAGATGGGCATGCGGGATGCCCAGGTCAGCGACGAGGAGAGGAATGCTCTAGTGCGTCCACGTACTCGAGTGGAGATGGCTGACACTGAGGCAGCAACAGCAGCAGCTGGAGTAGGGGTTCATGGGGGTGATGATGATTGTTTATACATGGGTGTGGATTCCATACCCCCTCCATCACCTACTCATGCTACGGGAGCTGGTCCTTCTTATGCAGCTGGTCCTTCACATGTAGTTGGTCCTTCACATGTACCTTCTTATGACATGATGGGGATATTGCATGAGATTCAAGAGGCTCAGCTCATGTCCGATCTGAGGATGGGAGAGCTTCTAGATGCTCAGCGCATGTCCGATCAGCGGGTGGGAGAGCTTCTGGATGCTTAGTGCATGTTGGATCAGCAGGTGGGAGAGCTTATGGATGCTCAGCGTGTGACTGACCAGCGGGTGGCTGATCTCACAGCTAGTATCTAGACGAGCCAGACTCAGATTGCTTGGTTGACTAGAGTCTATGCTGAGCATTATAACAGAGACTACGAGGCACCGCCTCCCCCATCACCTCCAGCTTCTTAATGTATTTTCTTTTTATCTTTCTTTTCGTACTTCAGAGTAACTGTTCGGGTTGTGGACTGTACTCTACTTTAGACTTGTATATATATACGTTTGTTCTTCCTTTGAATGTATATAAATTTGTTTCTCATTTAATAGATGCATTATTCTCTTTCAATTTTTGTCTCAAATAACACAGATGCTTATGGTGTGTTATTATTACAGCTTTTAAATTTTTATCCTATCTCAGTTCACAAACTTTTGTGGTAGTATACTGGTTTACAAGACAGGGCCTGAGAGCTCTGATACCAAGTTGTCACACCCCAATTCCGCACTATTCAGAATGGTGTGATGAACCGCTAATAAACCAACGGTTCAACCAGGATCTCTAATAGGTTGTGTCCGTTGAAATTAAACCATACACATCCACAACCATAATCAGAATAAATACACAATAGCGGAAGTCTTAATATTAAATGAACTGAGGAATCTAACTGTGATAATCAATAATAAAATATCAAGTTATGTTATATCAACCGAGACATAAGTAAATAAAATATCAATTATATTTTCTTAATAATTCAAATGAAAATCTAATAGAAAACGCATGCATTGCACTCGCATGAAGAGTTATGCATTTACACTAAGTCTGCAGCCTCCATCGCAGCAATGTGCCCGTGTACAGAAGCATTCATATAGTCTTCCACCATGGTACCTGCATCATCAACTAAAAATATTCGACGTCGAAAGGGTAAGCACACATCACGGCTCAGTGAGCAAACAAAACCATGCAACAAACAAATGCATGCATTCAATTCATATCTGTGGTCTGGTATATAAGTTTGCAATGTGCTATAGAAAGGTTCGGTGGCCGCCTCACCTCTATACATAGGGTGTGTAAGCCCACCCAACGGATCAAACACCATTGTCGTCCACATCCACCCCAACATGGAATAGAGATAGAGCTAAAGTGCCTGGATCAAACACCGTATAACACTTCCCTTGAGGCCCTACCCATACCAACACGTAAGCCCCTGCTGGAGAGGGCTTGCAAACTGGGCTCGCAATTAACCAATCCTAATGTCAAACAGTGTATCCAAGGGCTCACCCCAGCATCCCTCAATACGTCCATAGAGATAGAGCTAAGGCCCCTCGGCAGAGTCGAAGACTACACGGTCCGAGACCACCTCCCCTAACACTCTACGATGTAATAGCTCTGCTAAGGTAATAGCGATACGACGATGTCAGCGGACAAGACTTGAGTAGAGATAGAGCTAAAGTGCCCAGATCAAACACCGCATAACACCTCCCCTCATGCCCCACTCGAATCAAGTACACCAACCACACACAAACATTCACATGTCTATTCCTAGCATCATCATCATCATCATGTTATAAACAAAATAGAATTTAATATGCATGAACATTAATAGCATAAATATTGGATGACATGTTGAATGCACATTACAAGCATACACGCATAGAATCAGTCATGGCATTGGACTCAAGAAAATAAAAATAGTTTATTATTAGCCAATTAATTTATGTCTTGTTCCCTCACCTTTACTTGAGTGTAGATCCTCTTCAAGCTTTAAAAACCACTTTTATATCAATAGAAAAACCTAGTAAGTCGATAGATTTTAGTTAGAAGTCATTCCGGCACTTTTAGGCTTGTTTTTAAGCGAGGGTCACAGGGTGGGTCGCAGGTAGGGTAGCAGTTTACTGTGACCCCCAGGGTAGGATCGATGCTAGGGTCGGATGTTCCATCGACCCTGGGTGCGACCACCCCTTTCCTGGACTTTCTGAATGCTGGGGGTCGATCCTGTGGTCTGGTAGGGTCGATTCCCAATCGACCCTACGTGCGACCCCCCGTGGATTGAGTCGAGAATATCATTCTACAGTCCATTCTTTCATGTTTGGGTCCTATGGCTTACTTCCATAATCCATTCTATGCTTGTTCTATGGCTTAGAACTCTAGGTTTCTTCCTTACTTTGCCTACCATGATTTCTCCATGGATTTCATTAAAATCCTCCCATGGATGTATGATTTGGGTTTCTCCTAGACCATACCCTCTTCATGAACTATTCTAAGGTCTTAGATCATCAATGCAAACGTACCCATACCTTAGGTTTTGCTGAGATTCAGAGGTTTCTCCGAATTCTTCACTTTAGCCTTCTTCTCCAACTTTCATTCTCTTCTCCTTCTCTTCTCTATCTCTCACTTTCAATTAGGGTTTCAAAAGGAGTGAAAGAGGCTTAGGGATGTCCTATTTATAGAGTATAATCTCCCAAAATAAGTCCCATTGAGATTAGGAAGGAATCCCATTGAAATTTGGAAAGTTTCCTATTTGCGGTTTCTGTCAGCAAATAGGGGGTCGGAGATCCCGTCGACACTCAGTTCTAAGTTGTCCGACCCCTAGTTAAAATATCAGGGGTCTGACTTCTTAGTGAGGGGGGTCGACCCTGCCTATCTAGGTATGCGACCCCGCCCTCTAATTTACTGTTTTTGGGTCAGTTTAGTACCTGATTTCGCTATTTCCTTCACGGACTTGGTCCATTTGGCTCGACCATGATAGGTAGACCTAGTATAAAGTGGTAAAACCGGTTAGTTCGATTTGGGTCTTACACTATGGTCTCTAGCCTGGTTACCATACTCTAGCTCTATCTCTACTCAAGTTTTGCCCACTGACATCGTCTTATCGCTATTACCTTAGCGAAGCTATTACATAGTAGGGCATCAGGAGAGGTGGTCTAGAACCGTGTGGTCTCTGACTCTGTTGGGGGGCCTTATCTCTATCTCTATGGTCATATTGCGAGATGCTAAGGTAAGGCCTTGGATACATTGGATTGCATTAGGATTGGTTAGTTGTGAGTCCAGTTAGGAAGCCCTCTCCAGCAGGGGCTTATGTGTCGGTATAGATAGGGCTTCAGGGGAGGTATTGGCAGTGTGTGATCCGAACGCCTTAGCACTATCCCTATTCCATGGTGGGTGCATGTGGGATGGCAATGGTGTTTGATCCATTGGACGGATTCACATACTCGTCTATAGAGGTGTGCTAACCACCAATCCTTTCTATAGCACATTGCAAACTATAAACCAGACCAAAGATATGAATTGAATGCATGCATATGTTTGCGCATTGCTTTGTTTACTCACTAAGTTGTGATTTGTGCTTACCCTTTCGGTGTCAAATATTTTTTAGTTGTTGATGCAAGTCTTACCGTTGAAGATTATATAAATGCGTCAACGCACAAACACGTAGCAGCTATGAACGTAGAAGTTATGGAGGAAGCGCATGATCCATCGTACGAGTGCAACCAATGTGTTTTTTTATTAATTTAGCTATTTTTTTTACTGTTAGAACTTGTAATTGATTAATTTATGTTACATCATGAGTTTACTTAGAGATAATTAGATTTACTTATTTATTTATCATTATTAGTCATCAATTCATTATTAATAAAGACTTTCACTATTATTTATTTACTCTAATTATTATTGTGGAATGTGTTTGGTTTAACTAGGTGGGCACGGCCTGTACGAGATCCGGGTTTGAACTGTTGGTTCTCATGATGGTTCATCACACCATTGGTTAGTCCAGAATTGGGGTGTGACATATCAGAATGATATATGTGCTGACTACCTGACGAGGATGAGGCGGCTTATATAGCCAATGCCTCGGAGATGTATATATACCTGGCATTTTTTTTACTCCGGGTTCAAAATCCCAATCCCCAGGGAAGCGGTAAAGATATTGAGGTTCTATGGCCTGGCCCCTGCGTAACTCCATGCGAACTCTTGGACGTCTATCCTAGTATTCATAGTGATGCTCTGCCATCTTAATAGGACTGCGTCGGCGGAGTTGTTTCGGAGTCTGCTCATCTTGAACAAAGATGACCCGAAGAGTGAGATGCCCACCAATTGGTATTTCTTGAAGGCGCTTTCGAGGGCTCTGAAAATAATCACAGTGCAAAACAAAGTCCACAACTGGTCGAAGAAGTTCTTCTTCATTAATTGACATGATGGGAAGCCTATGACGCTCCATGTATGGCAACTTCCAAAAGTCGTTGCGAAGAACTGCTCTCCAGACTTAAGTGACAATGGCCAGGAGAGCTACGATATGATCAAGGTCTACGATTTCATCTCCTTTTCCAAACTTGCATGTGCGGATGTAAATTACCTCGGTGACTTTGAAAACGGAGATGACGAGTATGCTGATGATGAAGGAGATCCCCGCGAAGGAATCTGATGACATCGTAGAGGTTCCTCGACCTCCACCCTATGACCAAGAGGGAGCCTTCATGTCCGTAGGCGTAGAGGTGGGGAAGTCACTCTTGAGGACACCTTCGGATCTACCCTCCGTCAGCGAGCGAGGGAATGATCGCAAGCACATCCCCATGCTATTTTCGAGGCAAGTCACTGAGTCGCCTGAGTTCGGCAGCATTCACTGAAGAGATCAATCTCGAGCCTATCTGGAGGGGCTCACTGGACAGAAAGGGAGAGCACTTCTCGTGAGCAGGAACTTAGCCCAGGTACAACTCGATTCCCAAGGTGGAGTGTCCGTCGATCGACCAATGCGATGGACCTGGAAGTATCTCGGTAGCTGGTGGAGGGAATTTGCCTTCCCACCGCAGTCGAGTACTTCAGAGGAGTGGAGACCGAGGAGCTTTACCAAATGATGGTGACAGATTTAGTTCGGGTAAGTATTAATTTTTTGCGACTTCATTTTTCACACATCCTCCACAAAAATGTCACTGACTTTTTTGCTTACTTTTAAATTTGGTAAGACACCCACGCCATAACAGAGTTTTGACTTTGCGGGGCGATCCTGGTGGGTGAGCTCCGTCAGACAGCCCTTGAGAGGGATGGTGCGCTTGAGTGTGCCTGGCCTGTCGAGACCTCCAGGGATGGCCCCATTGAAGGAGACGCCTATTCTCAGAGGAAAACAATTCCCTGAAGAGAGAAAGAGATGGTCTGGCAGAGAAGTTGAAAGACGTCGAGACCCTTGCTGGAGTCTACAAGAGGTGCCTGGAGGACGCCCTCCGCGTAGAAAAGACCAGGGCAGATAACCTGGAAAAGTCAATCGCCGCAGAGAAGGCCAAAGCGAAAGATGAGAAAAGGTGGGCCAGAGACAAGCAGAGGAAGGCTAACAGCAAGAAGAGGAGAGCTAATGACGAGAAGAAGAGGACTGACGAGTTGGACTCTCAGCTAGAGGCCGAAAAGAAGAAGAGCAAGAACCTTCACAGCGAGTTGGAGAAGGTAAAGACTGGCATCCCGAGGTTGCTCAGCGCAGCTGTCGATGATTTTAAAAAGTCAAAAAAACTTGGAGATCTATGTTGACGAGGACCCCAGCATGGAGGAATTTCTTATCTGTTTCGGCGCTAGTCACTTCTTTGATGGGGCAAAGAGCCTTAGCGAGTTCGTGCACAAGAGGCTTCTGTCCGATGCTGACTTTTCGGGCTACTCCCTCCCCTTGGACGGGCCAGATAATGAAGGTAAGGATACTAAAGAAGGTACCTTAGAATATGCCTAAGGAGAAGGGGAGGGCGACGAAGAAGTCACACAAGACAAAGGCACAGACTAGGAATGGGTGCCTGATGGAGTCGACGCGGAGGATGCGGCTGATGAGGACCAAGATGATTGGAATGATCCTGTAGAGGGACCTACAGAAGGCATAGAAGCCATCTCATGGGATGTATCCCTTGTAGGGAATGTGTCCCCCATCCTTGCGCTCTTGCCAGGCAACCTAGTCCCACCGCTTGCCTTGCCAGAGTCAGCCACCTAGCAGGACCAAGCCATTCAGGTGGAGCAGCAAGACCCCAGATGCTTTCTCTTCTTTTCCTATACCTGCCTCTTCATACTTTTGCACTTCTGAAATTTAGATGTGTATATTTTTCCTTCTTTTTATCCTTGTATCGGAACAAAGAATTTTTAATATAAATTGTCAGTTTGCTTTCTGCATGTGTTGTTCTTGTATTGCGACTTAACTGCATGTTTTCCTTGTCGCCTTAGGTTTATTATAGGGGAAACCTTTCTTTGCTTGAAACATTACATGTTGACCGGCCTGCTCCAAGACACGTCCTCGAAACCCGCCTTCAAAACATCTCAGTCGAGCAAGAGAGGCTTGTCGCCCACATGATGAGATTAAAAGAAGAGCTCAACCACCTCCATATCGAGTGTTTCTCCTGCTGAGGTAAGGATGATTCAACTGGCCAAGAAGCTTACCAAAGCGGAGAAACAAGAAAAAATATTAACGGACTGTGTTTCCTTCAATACAAGATATCTATAATACCATGTAGCAGCCAAGTGCGAGTGCCCAGTATCAGACAATGTTAGTGGCAAAGAAACTACTTGAGGATGTTGAGAGGTTGAGGGAGCATGCACCTAAGTTGATGTGGAGCTCCTCTATGTGGATAGTTTTTCTTTCTTTTTGTTGTTTGTGTAGCGGTGAATTATCTGGTGCTTTGCCTTCGAGTTCTTAGCAGTTGGAGTTTGTCCACTGCTAAGAAGTATGCATCTTGATGTATCTGTTAAGGAAATAAGGAAATTTTTGGTGTGACAGTTCTTTTTAGTTTTTGCCTAAAGTATGAACTTGAATGTGTTTCCCTCTTCGCAAGTTCATAAGTAGTTGCATTAACGCATGGGCCAAAAAAGGTGGGTTGTCCAGTATTATGTCAAGTCGCGTTGTGTACACCTCATGGTTAAATTGCAGGTTTGTTCGCCCAGGTATTCCATAAGGTGACATGTGTTCAGCTTTCGTCGAAATGTTACATTAGATCCAGTTAGGCAAAAAAGTTTATAATATAAAGACAATTTCATTAAAAAATGAGTAAAGCCTATTACATTATTGGTATAATTTTTGTGAATTCTTTGAATGCCATGGCTTTTAGATATATTTTCTTTTCATTGTCTCGAGATAATAAGTACCTGGCCTGGTGATACGGATTATTCTATACGGTCCCTCCTAGGTTGGCATTAACTTGCCTTGGTGCTTGGGTTTTGAAACTGCGGTGCGGCGAAGCACTAAGTCGCGGACCTTGAAGTTCTAAACTCGAACATGGGAGTTGTAATATCGAGCTACCCTTTGCTGGTAAGCCAGTATTTAAGTCACGCATTGTCGCGAATTTCTTCCGCCAAGTCCAGATTGGCTCTTAGGTCCTCATCATTTCTCATTTCGTCATAATTGACGCTTCTAATTATTGGATGAGTTGCCTCAACCGGTATGACTACCTCTAACCCATATACCAGCGTAAAAGGTGTCTCCCCGATTGGGGTTTTGCTAGTCATCCTGTAAGACCAAATCATGCTTGGCAATTCAACGGCCCATTTTCCCTTGGCTGAAACAAGTCTTCGAGCGATGTCGTGAGATATGGTCTTGTTAGTTGCTTTAACTTGACTTGCGGTCTTTGGATGGTAGACTACTGTGAAGCGCTGTAAAATGTTGAATCCTTTGAGGAATGCTTTATACTGTTGGCTATCAAATTATGGCCCATTATCGGTTACAATAACCGGAGGAATGCCATGTTTGTATATTATGTTGGTCCTAGTGAAGGCTTCAACCTTATCCGTATAGATTTTCACGATGGCTTCTGTTTTTGCCCATTTTGAAAAGTAATCCACCACCACAATGAGGAACTTTTTCGACGACTTGCCCCCCAACAGAGGACCAACTATGTCGACCCCCTACATTGCGAAGGGTAGAGGACTTGCGATGGGTTGCAAGTCATTTTAGGGCATATGGCTAACCGTGGCATGCTTTTGGCATGTTTCGCATTTTGCGGTATATCCAGTGCAATCAGCCATCATCATTGGCCAATAGGAGCCTTGACGTAGAAGTCGCTGGCATAGGGCAAGTCCTCCAAGCTGATTATTGCATATCCCAGCATGAACTTCCCACATTACTTCTTTAGCTTGTGTTGGTGTGAGGCATAATAAGAAGGGGCAAGTTAGAGACTTTTGGTATAACTTCCCGTCAAGGACAGCATACCTCGGAATTTTTTTTGAACTCGTCATCGCTCGTCTTCTGGTAACTCACCAGTTTTAATGTAGGTCTTGATCGGGTCTATCCAAGTCATCTTAGTGTTAACTTGGTGAACCTCCTAGTCGCCTCCTATGCTTGGTTTTTTCAGTATGTCAATATACACTGACGAATCCAAGGCAGATAAGTCATTGGCCATTAGGCGTGATAATGCATCAACTTCTTTATTATTCTCGCGATCTACATTGCTGATTTGGTAATCTTCAACCTGCGTGAGTTGTGATTTAGCTTTGGCTAGATATTTCAGCATGTGCTGTCACACCCCAAATTTTGCACCAGCCAGAATGGTGTGATGAACTTTCTATGATCCAACAGTTCAATCAGGATCTCGAATAGGCTGTGTCTTTTTTCTTAAACCATACACATCCAAAACCATAATCAGAATAAATAAACAATAGAGGAAGTCTTTAATATTAATGAACTGAGAATCTATCAATGATAACATAAATAAATTATCCAGTTATCTCCAAATGACTAAGACATAAAATTAATCAATTACATGTTCTTAATAATCCAACAAATAAATCTAATCAAAGACGCATGAGTTGCACTTGCACGACGAATCATGCGACTCCATCATAGCTTCTGCATCCATCGCCGCAACATTTCTATACATCGGAGCATTCATATAATCTTCTACGGTAAGACCAGCAACATCAACTAAAAATATTCAACGTCGAAAGGGTGAGCACACATCATGGCTGAGGGAGCAAACAAAACAATACAACAAACATATGTATGCGTTCAATACATATCTTTGGTCTGGTTCATAAGTTTGCAATGTGCAATAGAAGGTGGCCGCCGCACCTCTATACACGAGTGTGTGAAGCCGCCCAATGGATCAAACACCATCGCCGTCCCACATGCACCCATCATGGAATAGAGATAAAGCTAAAGTGCCTGGATCAAACACCGCATGACACTTCCCCTGATGCCCTACCCATACCAATACGTAAGCCCCTATTGGCGAGGGCTTGCAAACTGGGCTCGCAACTAACCAATCCTAATGTCAAACAGTGTATCCAAGGCCTCACCCCAGCATCCCTCAATACGTCCATAGAGATAGAGCTAAGGCCCCCCGGTAGTGTCAGAGACTACACGGTCCGAGACCACCTCCCCTGATGCCCTACGACGTAATAATTCTACTAAGGTAATGGTGATACGACGATGTTAGTGGACAAGACTTGAGTAGAGATAGAGCTAGAGTCTAGTGACCGGGATGAACCACAGTGTCACGTCCTCCCCCTGATGCCCCACTCGCATCAAGTACACTAACCACACACATATATTCACATGCCTATTCCTAGCATCATCATCATCATCATGTTATAAATAAACTGAATTAAATATGCATGAACAGTAATAACAGGAATATTGGATGACATGTGAAATGCACAATACATGCATACAAGCATAGAATCATTCATGGCATTGGACTCAATAAACAAAAATAGTTTATTATTAGCCAATTAGTTTAGGTCTTGTTCCCTCACCTTTGATTGATAGTAGATCCTTCGTTCAAGCTTTGTAATTCACTCTTAGATTACTTGAAAACCTAGCAAGTTTATAGACTTTTAATTAGAATTAATTTCTATGTATTTAGACTAACAGAAACTGAGGGGTCACAGGTGTAGCAGCACATGTGGTCTCAGTTTCTACCACCACAGGGCATGGGGTCGCAGGGTGGGGTCGGACATACTCCGACCACAAGTGCGACCACACCCTCCCTGGAAACTTCTCGAGGGCATGTGGTCGGACATGTGTGTCTTGTGGGGTTGGACATCATGCGACCTCACGTGCGACCACACGTGTTATGGTTGACCTTTCACTCTTAATTCCATTCCTTCATGTTTGAATCCTTTGGCTTATCATCATGGTCCTTCCTTTGATTGTTCTATGGCTCAAAACTATTATTTTATACACCATCCATTGTCTACATAATTTCCTCCATGCATTCTCTTGGAATTTGTCCATGGATGGATGATTTGAGTTTCTCCTAAATCCTATCTTCTTCATGAACTATTCTAGGCTTTCAATTTAACATGGGAATATGTTCATACCTTAAGCTTGCTGACGATTCAGAGTTTTCTCTGAATTTTCCTCCTTTTTAGTCTTCCTCTTCAATTCTCTTTCTCTTTCTTTTCTTCTCTTTCTCTCACTTTCAATTAGAGTTCTAAAAGGGTGAAAGAGGCTAAGGGACATCCTATTTATAGAAAAAAAACCCTCCATAATATGCCCTAATGAGTTTAGGAAAGACCCCCTTCGGATTAGGAAGGTTTTCTAATTTTCGGTTCTGACTAGGTTAAGTGGGGTCGGAGGTGGGGTCGTAGAATCCGTCGACCACACCTTCTAAAATTTCCGACCACATGACCTAAATTCATGTGGTTGGACTCTTTTGAGGTGTGGTCGGTCACACCTGTTTAGGTATATGACAACACACTCATAATTAACTGTTTTTGGGTTCATTTCTTACCTGGTCTTGTGGTTTCTTCACACAATTGGTCCACTTGGCTCGACCATGATAGGGAGACCTGATACAAGGTGGTAAAACCGGTTAGTTCGATACGGGTCTTACAAATCCCCCCCCCCCACTTATTAGAAATTTTGTCCTCGAAATTTACACATACCATTCGAGTCGAAAAGGTGAGGATATTGCTTTCGCATAGCATTCTCTTCTTCCCATGTGATCTCTTTTATATCTTGGCTTCTCCAAGTAACCTTAACATAATAAATGTCATAGTTGCGTAGACATTGAACCTTTCGGCTGATGATTTTAGTTGGTGCTACTTCAAATGTCAAATCATCAGTTAGACCCAGTGGATCCGCTGTTATAATGTATGTAGGATCTCTGACGTACTTCTTCAGTAATGAGATATGAAATACAACATGCACACTTGACTTAGATGGGGGTAGTGCTAAATGATACGCCACTTTTCTACGTTTAGTTAGAATCTCATATGGCCCGACATATCTTGGACTTAGCTTCCCTTTCTGTCCGAATCGTTTGAAGCCTCGCATATGTCATACTTTCAAGAATACCTTATCACCTACGACGAATTCAAGGTCTCGACATCGAGTATCTACGTATTGTTTCTGACGATTCTGAGTGGTTTTAACTCTTTCCTTGATAATGTTGACTACTCGACAAGTTTCTTCAACAAATTCTGGTCCAACGATACTCCGTTCACCAACTTCATTCCAAAACAAAGGAGTTCGACACTTCCTACCATACAGTGCTTCATAGGGTAACATCTGTATAGTAGCCTGATAGCTGTTGTTATAGGCAAACTCGATCAATGGTAGTTTCTCATCCCATGATCCCTTGAAATCAATAACACAGACTCGAAGCATGTCTTCTAAAATCTGAATGGTACGCTCTGACTATCCGTCTGTCTGAGGATGGAATGTAGTACTGAATTTCAACGTTGTACCCATAGCCTTCTGTAATCCTTCCCAAAACTTTGAGGTAAAGCGTGGGTCTCTATCGGACACAATGCTTTCAGGTACACCATGTAATCTGAAAATATTATCCACATATAGCTTGGCTAACCTCTCTAGGGTATACTGAGGTCATATAGCTATGAAACGAGCTGTCTTAGTCAAACGATCTACATTCACCCAGACCGCATCAACTACTCGGGGAGCCAATGGTAACCCGGTGATAAAGTCCATAGTGATGCAGTCCCATTTCCATGCTGGTTCTGGCAGTGGCTGCAATAATTCTACAGGTCTTTTCCTTTCAGCCTTTACTCTCTGACAATTTAGGCATTAAGACACAAATTTAGCTACATCTTCTTTCATTCCTCTCCACCAATATAATTTCTTCAAATCTTGATACATCTTTGTACTTCCAGGATGTACCGAATAAGCGGTGGTGTGAGCTTCCTTCATTAATCTGTGTCTAATGTCCAAGTTTTCCGTTTCAGGAACGCATACTCTTCCTTGGTACTTCAGTACCTTTTTAACGTCCAAGGTTAACTCAGGAATAGTCCTACCTTTTTCGATGTCTTCTTGCACCATTCTTAGATAAGGGTCTGATTTAATAGCAGCCTTCACTTCATCTAATATATCAGGTACAATCTTCAATGTTGTGAACATATTTGAAAACCGATGAATAAACCCTTGGTTGGTTGATCCACTCGGTGCATCTATCATGAACTTCTCATTACCATGATTGAACACTTTTCCTGTAACATACATTGTCGCAGTCATGTTAACCTCTCCTTGGGATTTTATCATTGCTTTTCTAGTTAGCACATCAGCAACTACATTAGCTTTCCCTGGATGATATTGAATATCGCAATCATAATCCTTCAATAATTCCAGCCATCTTCTTTGTCTCATGTTCAACTCCTTTTGATTAAAAAGATAAGTGAGACTCTTATGATCTGATTTAATCTGAAATTTCTCTCCATACAAATAATGTCTCCATATCTTGACAGCATGTACTACTACTGTTAATTCCAAGTCATGAGTGGGATAGTTCTTCTCATGTGTCTTCAATTATCTTGAGGCATACGCAACTACTTGTTCTCCTTGCATAAGTACACATCCTAAACCCAACCCAGACGCATCAGTGTACAAGGTAAACAGTTGTCCTAGAATAGGAATAGTCAAGATGGGAGCAGATATCAGTCTAGCTTTCAATGTTAGAAAACCTTCTTCACATTTATCAGTCCAAACAAAATTTTTCTCCTTTCTTAGTCAAACTGGTGAGAGGTATGACAATTCTGGAGTAGTCTTCCATGAATCGTTGGTAATACCCAGCTAGACCTAGGAAACTTCTGATTTCTGCAACACTCTTAAGTGCTTCCCATTTCACAATGGCTTCAATCTTGCTAGGATCCACTTTAATTCCTTCAACGGATACAACATGGCCTAAGAAAGCGACCTCATTTAGCCAAAACTCACACTTTGTAAATTTGGCGTAAAGCTTCTCTTTTCTTAGTCGCTGCAGAGCTGCTCTTAGATTCATGACATGAGTTTCCTCGTCTTTGGAGTAGACCAATATATCATCAATAAACACAATGACTGACGTATCCAACATATCATGGAATACCCGATTCATGAGTTCCATAAAAATTGCGGGTGCGTTAGTTAATCCAAAAGACATGACTAAAAATTCATAATGTCCATATCTTGTTCTGAATGCTGTCTTTGGAATATCACCTTCCTTAATCTTCAACTGATGGTATCTTGACCGAAGATCAATCTTGGAGAACACCTTGGCACCTTGCAACTAATCGAACAAGTCATCGATCCGAGGCAACGGGTATCGATTCTTGATTATAAGCTTATTCAATTCCCGGTAGTCTATACACAGTTGAACGCTTTTGTCCTTCTTCTTTACAAACAATACTAGCGCTCCCCATGGTGATATGCTGGGTCTGATATAACCCTTGTCCAATAATTCTTGTAACTATACCTTTAGTTCCTTCAGTTCAGTAGGAGCCATTCGATAGAGTGCTTTAGATACTGGTGCAGCTCCGGGTATAAGATCTATAACGAACTCTGTCGCTCGGTCGGGTGGTAGTCCTGGTAGTTCCTCAGGAAATACATCTGAAAAGTCATGCACAACATCAATATCTTCCATTTGTGGTAGTTCCTTGGTGAGGTCGACCACGGATACTAGATACCCAACTCCTCCTTTCTTGAGACATTTTCTAGCATTTAGTGCAGAGAGGATGAGTTTTTGTTTATGGGGAAGTTTGGTTCTCGCAAAACTAAACTCTGCTCCTTCCTTGTCTTTAAATGTCAATTTTTTTTCAGCACATAATAGGTTTGTAGAATGCCGAGCTAACCAGTCCATTCCCAAGATAACATCAAAGTCTGCCATCTCGAGTTGAATCAAGGTTGCATCCAAAATCTTCCCATCGATAAGAACTGGAAATGGTCCATAACCTTTTTCTAATTCCGCTTCTAATCCCATAGGTGATCGTACAAGTAATTTGTAGTCTAAAGATCTGAGGGACAGATTTAGCTTCTTTCCAAATGACACAGATATAAAAGAATGAGTAGCTCCCGAATCAAAGAGCACTCTGGCAGATGCCATTAATAGGTACGATACCTATGATTTGTTTTAATTTAGTCTATATGCTCACACAAGGTAATACAAAATGAAAGGTTCAGGTCATACCTGTGACCACATCAGGCAATGCGGTAGCATCCTCAGATGTAACTGCATAAATCTTTCCTTGCTGTAGCTGCTTCCTGGGCTTAGGACATTCCCTTGAATAATGTCCCATTTGATTGCAATTATAGCATTTTACTCCTTCATTATTTTGCTTTTGTTGAGGTTGGGCTGTTGGAGTAGTCTTGGTTGTAGCATTAAATCCTTGAGTACAGAAGGGTTTAAATGTCTTTGTGTTCCCTCCGTTATAAGAATTTCCATTTGGCCTTTTGATACCTCTATTCTGAGAAAAGTAGCTCTCCCTTTAGCTCGATTCTAGCACTCGAGCAATCTGTACTGCTTTATTATAAACTTTCTTTTCTAGCCCCAAAACATGCGCTCGAATGCTTCCCCTAAGTCCCATGACGAACCTTTGGGTTTTAGTATTTTCCTCCTCCATGCTAAAGGGAGCAAAGAAAAATAGCTCTTCATAACGCTATTGATATGCAACCACAATCATCTGTCCCTGATACAAACTCAGGAACTCTCTTTCCATAGCGTCTCTGAAATTTTTGGGAAAATATTTCTCGAAGAATGCCTCATTTTAAATAGCCCAGGTCAATTGGGTGTGTTTTCTTAATAGATAAGTCCGAGTAGACTTCCACCAGTAGTGTGCATCGCCCTTCAGCATAAATGTGGCACACAACACTTTTTCCTCTTCATTAATAGTCATCATCATGAAATTCCTTTCCATCTCGTCGATCCAGTGAGCTAGCCACAAAGGATCTGCTGGCTTGCCATTATATTCCTTAGGCTTCATTTTCAAAAAATGATCGATCAATCGAGAATGATCCAGCTGATACTGAGCATAGGCCCCATACACAGGTGGTTGATACTGGTAACTGCCTTGGGCTACCTCAGGGTTCTGTACTGGAGCTTGTGCAACTGGCGTTTGAGGTGCTTGGGGTACCATGTTGCTACCCCCTGGTACGGTGCTAGCTTGTCTGGCTGGCATAGGTATAGTATGTACAGCTGGGAAAACCATTCCCATGGCAGCTTGCATATTGGCTTGTACTTGCTGTATCTGTTGCAGCTGTTGTGCTAGGTTCATTACTGTTGTAGCCAAATCTGTAGGTGGTGCTGGCAAGTTTGTAGGATTTGCCTGGCCATTAGCTCCTAGTGGTGCCATATTCTGATTCCCTTGTTCTTTAGGATTTCATGGCTATCTTCCTCCACAGGTGGTGGTGGGGGAATTGGGTTACGTCCTCCCCTGGTTACTCTTCGCCCAGCCATTTCCTGTTCCGGTGGTGGTAGTGTCTGAAAAATCATAAAACATGTGAGGCAATCATAATATATGTCATTCCCATGTCATAGTCCAACTAATCAATGTAAAATTCCAATTTTCCAAGTTATTCAGTCAAAATACTGTATTTTCCATCTTAGGGTCGATGGTGGGGTCGCACTATGTCCGACCACAGGGTATGCGACCTCACAAAACCCTGTCAGCTCACTGAGAGCCTGGGGTCGATCGTAGGGTCGGTATATGTCTGACCACAGGGTCCGACCACACGATGTCTGTCAGCTCACTGAGAGGCTGGGGTCGATCATGGGGTCGGTCGTGTGGTCGCATATTTAGTCGAATTTTGCGACCGCACGACTCCAAATCAGGTTTTTAAACCCGATTTTTGGAGTCATTTCCCACTTTCTCTTTTTCCTTCAACTCAACTCACTTCCCCTGAGTTGCTACAGTATCAACTACTTGTGTTTGGTGATTATTTCTTCCATTTACGACTTCTGTTCCTTTCCTTCAGGTATGTTCTCTACTGGTCCTCATTTTTAAGCTTTCAAAACTAGGTTTTTCTCCATTTATAGCGTTTTCTACAAATTAAAATTTTTCTAATCGTAAAAATTTGATTTTTATTTAGGGATTTTGCTATTGGCCACCCAATGGATGAAAGCCCTCAAGAAAATTTGAGTTTCATCAGTTAGTTTTTGAGATACTTGAAATTTTCCATTTTTGTCCTAATTTTTGGGATTTTTCCAAATTATTGAAATTTCTTCAAATTCAATCTTCCTAGTTTAAATTTCCAACTGTATGAACCTTGCAGGATGGTTTGGAACATATGTAAGTCCTCCTGCCCAATTGTTTGGGTGAAAAGTAAGGCTTTTGGCCAAATCACGTCGTTATAATACCAAAATTTTGAGTTTTTCACCATATCTAATATCTTGTCTATTTGTCTGTGTCTTCGTAAATAGCATGGCTAGCACCAAGGTTCCCAGAGTTCATGATCTCATCCGCTTCCTATCTAATAAAGCAGAGGCTCAGTATGCTCGTTATGAGCGTAAAAAGGTGGATGGGGGTCGCTATGTAAACTTGGCTAGTCTAGCCTTGTTTAATGTAGAGGGTGCTTTTGGTGACATGGGTTGGCTCCCCGTGATATCGTATGAGGCTTGCACTTGTCCTGCTCTGGTGAAGCAGTTTTATTGCAACCTTCAGGTAGTGGGTGATCCAAATGATACAGACAGGGGTAGGGAGCTCAGGATCACCAGTTATGTGAAAGGGGTGGAAATCTCCTTTAACTGTCAGGAGTTGGCTGATCTCCTGGGTATATCAAACGACGGCCCCTTGGTGTACTGTGCACCTAAGGAACCCCCGTTCCTATCTTTGATGATGCGTGCAGAGATTGATCGCCAGCTTCTGAGAGGTGATCGCTGGGAGATGAAGGCAATCAACCTACGCCCGGAACCTCGGGTGTATTGCAAGATTATTCAGCACAACCTGATTCCTCAAAGTGGGCATTATGAGAGGATTTTCCAGTTGACCCAGTATCTCCTATACTGCATCTGCACTAGGCAACCTGTCTTCTTTCCATACATTATCATCAGGATGATGATCCGTGCTACGACGCCTGGTCAGATAGGCAACCTACCCTATGGGGGTTTGATCACTACCCTGCTCACTCGCCTGCATGTCGACTTAGTGGATGATAGGATTCATGAGGATACCTTCTCGTCTGACCTTGACTGGGAGGGCATCTGCAAGATGGGGATGCAGGATGCACAGGTTCAGTGACAAGGAGAGGAAAGCTATGGTGCGTCCCCGCACTCGGGTTGAGATAGCAGACACTGAGGCGGCAGCAGCAGCAGGAGTTCATGCGAGTGATGCTGAGGATGATGAATGTATGTACATGGATGTGGATGTCATACCTCCTCCATTACCATTTCATTCCACTGGAGCTGGCCCTTCTCGGGTTCCTTCTTACTCAGCTGGTCCTTCGCACCCACCACCAGATGACGTGATGGGGTTGCTGCGTGAGATTAGGGTGGCCTAGCGTGCCTCTGATCAGCGGATGACCGATCTGGCAGCTAGTCTCCCGGTGACCCAGACTTAGGTAGCCTGGCTGACTAAAGTGTATGCTGAGGACTATGACCGAGATCGTGAGGCACCTCTTCCAGCACCTCCGGCTCCATGATGCATTCTTTTTACTTTTTCCTTGTACTACAGAGTAACTGTCTGGATTATGGACCATACTCTAATTTGGATATATATATATATATATATATATATATATATATATATATATATATATATATATATATATATATATATATATATTGTTTTTATTCGATGTGTATATGAAACTTGTTTTTCATCTTAATAGTGCATTATTCTCTTTCTTAATTTTGTCTCAAACAACACAGGTGCTTATAGTGTGTTCTTATTAAAGCTTTTAAATTTTATCATAACTCAGTTCACGAACTTTTATGGAAGTATACTGGTTTAATAGACAGGGCCCGAGAGTTCTGATACCAAGTTGTCACACCCCAAATTCTGCACCAACCAGAATGGTGTGATGAACCATCTACAACCCAGTGGTTCAACCAGGATCTTGAATAAGCTGTGTCTTTTGGTTTAAACCATACACATCCACAACCATAATTAAAATAAATAAACAATAGAGGAAGTCTTTAATATTAATGAACTGAGAATCTATTAGTGATAACATAAATAAATTATCCAATTATCTCCAAATGACTAAGACATAAAATTAATCAATTACATGTTCTTAATAATCCAACAAATAAATCTAATCAAAGACACATGAGTTGGACTCGCACGACGAATCATGCGACTCCATCATAGCTTCTGCATCCATCGTCGTAATATTTTCGTACATCGAAGCATTCATATAATCTTCTATGGTAGGACCTACATCATCAACTAAAAATATTCAACGTCGAAAGGGTGAGCACACATCATGGCTCAATGAGCAAACAAAATAATGCAACAAACATATGCATGCATTCAATTCATATCTTTGGTCTGGTTCATAAGTTTGCAATGTGCAATAGAAAGGATAGGTGGCCGCCGCACCTCTATACACGAGTATGTGAAGCCACCCAATGGATCAAACACCATCGCCGTCCCACATGCACCCATCATGGAATAGAGATAGAGCTAAAGTGCCCGGATCAAACACCGCATGACACTTCCCCTGATGCCCTATCCATACCAATACGTAAGCCCCTATTGGCGAGGGCTTGCAAACTGGGCTCGCAACTAACCAATCCTAATGTCAAACAGTGTATTCAAGGCCTCACCCTAGCATCCCTCAATACATCCATAGAGAGAGAGCTAAGGCCCCCGACAGAGTCAGAGACTACACGGTTCGAGACCACCTCCCCTGATGCCTTACGACGTAATAGTTCTGCTAACGTAATGGCGATACGACGATGTCAGTGGACAAGACTTGAGTAAAGATAGAGCTAGAATCTAGTGACTACGATGAACCACAGTGTCACGTCCTCCCCCTGTTGCCCCATTCGCATCAAGTACACTAACCACACACATACATTCACATGCCTATTCCTAGCATCATCATCATCATCATGATGTTATAAATAAAGTGAATTAAATATGCATGAACAGTAATAACAAGAATATTGGATGACATGTGAAATGCACAATACACGCATACAAGCATAGAATCATTCATGGCATTGGACTCAATAAACAAAAATAGTTTATTATTAGCCAATTAGTTTAGGTCTTGTTCCCTCACATTTGATTGATAGTAGATCCTCGTTCAAGCTTTGTAATTCACTCTTAGATCACTTGAAAACCTAACAAGTTTATAGACTTTTAATTAGAATTAATTTCCATGTATTTAGACTAAGAGAAACTGAGGGGTCGCAGGTGTGGCAGCACCTGTGGTTTCAATTTCTGCGACCACAGGGCATGGGGTCGTAGGGTGGGGTCGAACATACTTCGACCACACGTGAGACCACACCCTCCCTAGAAACTTTTCGAGGGCATGTGGTCGGACATGTGTGTCTTGTGGGGTCGGACATCATGCGACCTCACGTGCAACCACACATGTTATGGTCGACCTTTCACTCTAATTTCATTCCTTCATGTTTGAATCCTTTGGCTTATCATCATGATCCTTCCTATGATTGTTTTATAGCTCAAAACTATTATTTTATACACCATCCATTGTCTACACATTTTTCTCCATGCATTCTCTTGGAATTTTTCCATGGATGGATGATTTGGGTTTCTCCTAAATCCTATCTTCTTCATGAACTATTATAGGCTCTCAATTTAACATCGGAATATGTTCATACCTTAAGCTTGCTGAAGATTCAGAGTTTTCTCAGAATTTTCCTCCTCCTTAGTCTTCCTCTTTAATTCTCCTTCTCTTCTTTTCTTTTTTTTCTCTCACTTTCAATTAGAGTTTTAAAAGGGTGAAAGAGGCTAAGGGACGTCCTATTTATAGAGGAAAAACCTCCATAATATGCCCTAATGAGTTTAGGAAAGACCCGCTTTGGATTAGGAAGGTTTCCTAATTTTCAGTTCTGACTGGGTTCCATGGGCTTGGAGATGGGGTCGTAGATTCCATCGACCACGCCTTCTAAAATGTCTGACCACACGACCTAAATTCATGTGGTTGGACTCTTTTGAGGTGTGGTCGGTCACACCTGTTTAGGTATATGACCACACGCTCATAATTGACTGTTTTTTGGTTGATTTCATACCTGGTCTTGTGGTTTCTTCACGCACTTAGTCCACTTGACTCGACCATGATAGGTAGACTTGATACAAGGTGGTAAGACCGGTTAGTTCGATACGGGTCTTACATGTGCGGCTGTTTAGCTTCATACTCGCCATTAATTTGTCTTACAATGACTTGAGAATCGCTGTAGATGTCCAATCTTCGTACCATCAGAAACTTCGCCGGCCTGAGTCCAACCAGCAGGGCTTCATATTCGGCCGAGTTATTGGTTACGTGGAAATCAAACTACAGAGCGACCTACACTCTAAAATTCTCTGGACTGGTTAGGATAACCCCAGCCTTCGAGTGCTAGTCGTTTGAGGACCTGTCCACGAACAAAGTCCAAGTCGGCGAGGGTTCTGTCTTCTGTCTTTTTTGTTTCTGCAAAATGTCTTCCTCTTCTAGAGTCTTATCGATGTCGACGTTGTCATCTGTAGAGGTCGGCCAGCACTTGTGCTTTGATTTTTGTTCATGGCTGAAACTGAAGGTCAAACTCACCAAGCTCGATTACTAATCGGCCCAAGATGTCAGGTAGGCCAATATTTTCTTCAAGCGTTTGTTGGTCAGCACTAAGATTGTGTGGGCTTGGAAGTAAGGCCTAAGTTTACGGGCTGAGATGACCAGTGCTAATGCTAACTTCTCAATTGGTTTGCACCTTGTTTCAGTGTCTAGCAGTAACTTACTGACATAATATATTGGGCACTAAATTTTATCAATCTCTTTTATTAAGACAGAACTGACGGCTTTTGGCGAGACAGCTAGATAAAGTTGTAGTTGGTCGTCGACTTCTGGATAGGCTAGTAAGGGTGGGGATGTTAAAAAGACCTTCAACTCGTCAAAGGATTTCTGGCATTTTGTAGTCCATTCAAATTTCTTAGTTCCTTTGAGTGCCTTGAAGAAAGGTAGACAACGGTTTGCTGACCTAGACATAAACCTGCCCAAGGCAGCTATCCTTCTTGTCAGTTCTTGGACTTGCTTTGGTTTGGATGGAGGTGGCATGTTCATGATGGATTCTATCTTTATCGGGTTCACTTTGATGCCCCTGTTGGACACCATGAACCCTAAAAATTTCCCTGATTCGACTCCAAAGGAGCAGTTCATGGGATTGAGTCGATCTGATTCTCATGTATTACCGCAAAGGCTTCTTCCAAGTCGCTGAGATGGCGAGTTGTTTCTTTACTCTTTACAAGGAAGTCGTTTAAGTAAACTTCCATAATTCTGTCGCTTTGTTGTGCAAATACCTTATTGACTAGGAGCTGGTTGGAGGCGCCAACATTTTTTAGGCCAAAAGCATCGCATTATAGCAGTATAAGTCGTTACTTGTTATGAAGGCGGTATTGCTTTCATTGGATTTGTATATTTTAATCTGATTATAACCCAAATATGCATCTAGAAAAAACAGCAACTCATGACCAGCTGTAGCATCAATCAACCTATCAATTCTAGGGAGAGGATAGTAGTCTTTAGGGCATGCTTTATTCAAGTCTGAATAATCGATACAGATCCGTCACTTGCCATTGGCCTTTTTTACCATTGCAATGTTGGAGACCCACTCGGGGTACTTAACTTCTCTGATGAATCCGGCAACGAGTAATTTCTCCACCTCTTCTTTGATAGCTTCCTCCCTTTCTAGTCTAAAGTTCCTTTTCTTCTGTTGTATGGGCTTATGCTACGGATCTATTGTCAGCCGGTGCTCTATAATGTCGCGCAGGATCCCTGGCATCTTTGAAGCCAACCAAACTAAAACGTCCAGATTGTCCTTAAGGAATGTAACAATCTGATCTCACTGGTCCTTCTGTAGTGACGAACTGACTTGGAAGTACTTCTCTGGCCCTTCCTCTGACACTGGTATCCGGATCAAGTCCTCAACAGGGGATCCTCTCTCCTGCTCAAAGTCATCATGGAGGTCCTCAATTAGGATCGAACCAGCTAGCTTATCTTCGTGTGTTTCCAGGTCTGTGGCATAGCATCTGTGTGACAGTCTCTGATCCACCTTGCAACGATCTTCTCCATGCTCTGTGGGGAACTTCATGACCAAATAGTATGTTGAGATGCAGGCTCAGAGTAAGTTGAGCTTGGGTCTTCCAAGGATAACATTGTGGCTGGAAGGAATGTCCAGCACAAGGTAAAAGAGGGAAACAATGGCCCTTCTGGGTTTAGTTCTGACTCTAGTTTCTAGGATGATTCCACCCATCACTTTGACTATATCCCCAGAGAAACTGATGAGGGAGAACTTAATAGGGCGCAAACACCATTCGCTGAGATTCATTGCCTTGAAAGCATGATAGTATAGAATGTCGGCCGAACTTCCTGTGTCAACAAGTACCCTTTCTACTACTTTGCCCATTATCATAGTAATGACCATGGCATCTTCATGGGGAACCTTCACATCGATCAAATCTTCATCGGAGAATGTCATGACATCTCCATTTTGGGACGGTAGTAAGGAAGTGGATGATTGGTAGTCCAATTTGTCATAAGTCTTCCTGCCAATTTTGGATGTATTTTCGGCAACGGGACCTCCTATGATTGCGCTAGAGTAATGTGCTGGTACTACAAGTCTCGTCTAATAGTAGTCCCAACTTGTGTACTCGCCCTCTCCCAGTATAAGGAGATCCTTCTTTGGGGGCTTCCCAACTTGGCGTAGTAGTGGGCTTAGACTCCGACTTGACTTCTTTATGTCCATTCGATTGGAGAACTCATCCCCCAACTTGTCTTGTCACACCCCAATTCTGCACTATTCAGAATGGTGTGATGAACCGCTAATAAACCAACGGTTCAACCAGGATCTCAAATAGGCTATGTCCGTTTGCTTAAACCATACACATCCACAACCATAATCAGAGTAAATAAACAATGGCGGAAGACTTATATATTAAATGAACTGAGAATTATAAGAGTGTTAACATAAATAAAATATTCAATTATCTTCATTTGACTAAGACATAAGTAAGTAAAATAATCAATTGCATTTTCTGTATAATCTAAACAAAATCAAATAAAAAACGCATGAGTTGCATTCGCATGACGAATCATGCGACTCCATCATAACTTCAACGTCCATCGCCACAGTATGTCCGTACATAGGAGCATTGATATAATCTTCTACAGTCATACTTGCATCATCAACTAAAAACATTCGACGTCGAAAGGGTGAGCACACATCACGACTCAATGAGAAAACAAAACAATGCAACAAACATATGCATGCATTCAATTCATATCTTTGGTCTGGTTCATAAGTTTGCAATGTGCTATAGAAAGGATAGGTGGCCACCACACCTCTACACACGAATGTGTGGAACCGCCCAACGGATCAAATACCATTGCCGCCCCCACATGCACCCCCATGGAATAGAGATAGAGCTAAAGTGCTTAGGATCGCACCGCATCACACTTCCCTTGATGCTCTACCCATACCAACACGTAAGCCCCTATTGGTGAGGGCTTACAAACTGGGCTCGCAACGAACCAATCCTAATGTCAAATAGTGTATCCAAAGCCTCACCCCAGCATCCCTCAATACATCCATAGAGATAGAGCTAAGGCCCCCCTGTAGAGTTAGAGACTACACGGTCCGAGACCACCTCCCCTGATGCCCTACGACGTAATAGTTCTGCTAAGGTAATGGAAATACGACGATGCTAGTAGACAAGACTTGAGTAGAGAAAGAGCTAGAGTCTGGTGACCAAGATGAACCACAGTGTCACATCATCCCCCTGATGCTCCACTCGCATCAAGTACACTAACCACACACATACATTCACATGCCTATTCCTAGCATCATCATCATTATCATGTTATAATAAACGAAATTAAATATGCATGAACAGTAATAACAGGAATAGTGGATGACATGTGATATGCACATTACAATCATATAATCATAGAATCATACATGGTATTGGACTCAATAAATGAAAATAGTTTATTATTAGCCAATTAGTTTAGGTCTTGTTCCCTCACCTTTGATTGAGCATAGATCCTCGTTCAAGATTTATGAATCACTTTCAAATCAGTAGAAAGTCCTAACAAGTCGATAGATTTTAATTAGACGTAATTCCAATAAATTTAGACTAACCTAAATCATAGGGTCGCAGGTAGGGTAGCACTAGGGTAGCAATTTTCTGCGACCCTAGGATGTAGGGTCAGGCTTGGGGTCGGATACCATTCGACCCTACGTGCGACCACACCCTTCCTAGGACTTTCCGAGGGCATGTGGTCGATCCTGTGGTCTCGTAGGTCCATTCTATGATTGTTCTATGGCTCACAACTATGATTTTTACACACTTTCCATTGCCTATGATGATTACTTCCATGGATTCCTTTGGAACTCGTCCATGGATGGATGATTTGGGTTTCTCTTAATCCTAACTTCTTCATAATCTATTCTACGGTCTTAATTTATGAAGGGAATTAAGTTCATACCTGAAGTTGGCTGAGATTCAGAGGTTTCTCTGAACTTCCTCCTCTTCCTTATTCTTTTCTTCAATTTTCCTTCTCTTCTTCTTTTCCTTCTCTTTCTCTTTCTCTTACATTCAATTAGGGTTCTAAAAGGAGTGAAAGAGGCTAAGGGTCATCCTATTTATAGAGAAAATTCTCCAAAATAAGTCCCATCGAGTTTAGGAAAGAACCCCTTTTGAATTAGCAAGGTTTCCTAATTTACGGTTTCTGTCTGTCATTGTAGGGTCGGACGTAGGGTCGTAGGATCCATCGACCCTATAGCTTCTTAGTCATCCGACCCTACGACTAAAAAGTCATGGGCTGGACTTCTGTTGAGGTGGGGTCGACCCTACTTGTTTAGGCATGCGACCCTACCCTCACATTTACTGTTTTTAGGTTAAACTCATACCTGGTCTTGTGATTTCTTCACGCACTTGGTCCACTTGGCTCGACCATGATAGGTAGACCTGGTACAAGGTGGTAAGACCGGTTAGTTTGATACGGGTCTTACAACTCCCCCCCTCTTATTAAAAATTTCATCCTCGAAATTTGTACATACCTTCCGAGTTGAAAAGGTGAGGATATTGCTTCCGCATAGTGTTCTCTTCTTCCCATGTGATTTCTTCTATATCTCGGCTCCTCCAGGTAACCTTAACATAATAGATGTCACGATTGCGTAGTCGTTGAACCTTTCGACTAGTGATTTCAGTTGGTGCTACTTCGAATGTCAAATCATCAGTTAGATCTGGTGGATCCGCTGTCAAAACGTGCGTTGGATCTCTGACGTACTTCTTTAACAATGAGACATGAAATACATCATGCACACTTGACATAGATGGTGGTAGTGCTAACTGATAAGCCACCATTCCATGTTTGGCTAAAATCTCATATGGCCCAACATATCTCGGACTTAGCTTTCCTTTCTGTCCGAATCGTTTTAAACCCCGCATAGGTGATACCTTCAGGAATACCTTATCACTTACGACAAATTCAAGGTCTCTGCGTCGAGTATCTGCATACTATTTCTGACGATTCTGAGCTGTTCTAACTCTTTCCTTGATAATGTCGACTACTCGACAAGTCTCTTCAATAAATTCTGGTCCAATGATGCTACGTTCTCCAACTTCATTTCAAAACAAAGGAGTTCGGCACTTCCTTCCATACAATGCTTCATAGGGTGACATCTGTATAGTAGCCTGATAGCTGTTGTTATAGGCGAACTCGATCAATGGTAGTTTCTCATTCCATGATCCTTTAAAATCAATTACACAGGCTTGAAGCATGTCTTCTAAAATCTGAATGGTACCCTCCGATAATCCGTCTGTCTGAGGATGGAATGTCGTACTGAACTTCAACGTTGCACCCATAGCCTTTTGCAATCCTTCCCAAAACTTTGAAGTAAAGCGTGGGTCTCTGTCAGACACAATGCTTTCAGGTACACCATGTAATCTGACAATGTTATCCACATATAGCTTGGCTAACCTCTCCAGGGTATACTGTGGTCGTATTGCTATAAAGCGAGCTGTTTTAGTCAGACGATCTATAATCACCCAGACCGTGACAACTACTCGAGGAATCAATGATAACCCAGTGATGAAGTCCATAGTGATGCAGTCTCATTTCCATGCTGGTTCTTGCAGCAGCTGCAATAGTCCTGTAGGTCTTTGTCGTTCAGCCTTCACCCTTTGACAATTTAGGCATTGAGACACGAATTTAGCTACATCTGCTTTCATTCCTCTCCACCAATATAATTTCTTCAAATCATGATACATCTTTGTACTTCTAGGATGTACCGAATAGGCGGTGGTGTGAGCTTCCTTCATTAGTCGGTGTCTAATGTCCAAATTTTTTATTTCAAGAACACTTACTCTTCCTTTGTACTTCAGTACCTTTTCATCATCTAAGGTGAACTCAGGAATAGTCCTACCTTTTTCGATGTCTTCTTGTACCGTTCTCAGATAAGGGTCTGATTTAATAGCTACTTTCACTTCATCAATTATATTAGGTACAATCTTCAACGTTGCGAACATATTTGAAAACCGACGAATAAACCCTTGGTTGGTTGATTCACCCGGTGCATCTATCACGAACTGCTCATTACCATAATTGAACACTTTTCCTGTAGTACATATTGCTGCAGTCTTGTTAACCTCTCCTTGAGATTTTATCATTGTTTTTCTGCTTAGCGCATTAGCAACTACATTAGCCTTCCTGGATGATACTGGGTATCACAATTATAATCCTTCAATAATACCAGCCATCTTCTTTGTCTCATGTTCAACTCCTTCTGATTAAAAAGATAAGTGAGACTCTTATGATCGGATTTAATCTAAAATTTCTCTCCGTACAAGTAATGTCTCCAAATCTTGACAGCATGTACTACTGCCGCTAATTCCAAGTCATGAGTAGGACAGTTCTTCTCATGTGTCTTCAGTTGTCTTGAAGCATACGCAATTACTTGTTCTCCTTGCATAAGTACACATCCTAAACCCAATCCCAACGCATCAGTGTACAAGATAAATGGCTGTCCTGGAATAGGAATAGTCAAGATCGGAGCAGATATCAATCTAGCCTTCAATGTTTGGAAACTTTTCTCACATTTATCAGTCCAAACAAACTTTTCTCCTTTCTTGGTCAAACTAGTGAGAGGTACGGAAATTCTGGAATAGTTTTCCACGAATCGTCGATAATACCCAGCTAGACCTAGGAAACTTCTAATTTCTGCAACGCTCTTTGGTGCTTCCCACTTTATAATGGCTTCAATCTTGCTAGGATCCACTTTAATTCCTTCAGCGGATACAACATGGCCTAAGAAAGAGACCTCATGTAACCAAAACTTAGACTTTGTAAATTTGGCGTAAAGCTTCTCTTTCCTTAATTGCTGCAGAGCGGCTCTTAAATTCATGACATGAGTTTCCTTGTCCTTGGAGTAGACCAATATATCATCAATAAACACAATGACCGACGATCCAACATATCATGGAATACCCGATTCATGAGTTCCATAAAAGTTGCGGGTGCGTTAGTCAATCCAAAAGACATGACTAAAAAATTCATAATGTCCATATCTTGTTCTAAATGATGTCTTTGGAATATCACCGTCCTTAATCTTCAACTAATGGTATCTTGATCGAAGATCAATCTTGGAGAACACCTTGGCACCTTGCAACTCATCGAACAAGTCATCGATCCAAGACAACGGGTACCGATTCTTGATTGTGAGCTTATTCAATTCTCAGTAGTCTATACACAGTCGAATGCTTCCGTCCTTCTTCTTTACAAACAATACTGGCACTCCCCAAGGTGATATGCTAGGTCTGATATAACCCTTGTCCAGTAATTCCTGTAACTGTACTTTTAATTTCTTCAATTCAGTAGGAGTCATTCTATAGGGTGCTTTAGATAATGATGCGGCTCCGGGTATCAGATCTATAACAAACTCTATCGCTCGGTCGGGTGGTAGTCTTGGTAGTTCTTCAGGAAATACATCTGGAAAGTCACGCACAACATCAATATTCTCCATTTGTGGTGCTTCCTTGGTGAGGTCGACCACTAATACTAGATACCCAACTCCTCCTTTCTGTAGGCATTTTCTAGCCTTTAATGCAGAGAAGATGAGTTTCCATTTACGGGGAAGTTTGGTTCCCGCAAAACTAAACTCTGCTCCTTCCTTGTCTTTAAATGTCAGTTTCTTTTCTACACATAATAGGTTTACAGAATGCCGAGCTAACCAGTCCATTCCCAAGATGACGTCAAAGTCTGTCATCTCAAGTTGAATCAAGGTTGCATCCAAAGTCTTCTCATCAATAAGAACTGGACATGGTCCATAACCTTTTTATAATTCTACTTCTAATCCCATCGGCGATCGTACAAGCAGTTTGTAGTCTAAAGATTTGAGGAGTAGATTCAGCTTCTTTCCAAATGACACAGATATAAAAGAATGAGTAGCTCCAGAATCAAAGAGCACTCTGGCATGTATGCCATTAATAGGTACGATACCAGTTATTTGTTTTAATTTAGTCTACATGATCACACAATGTAACACAAAATGAAAGGTTCAGGTCATACCTATGACCACATCAGGCAATGCGGCAACGTCCTCAGATGTAACAGCATAAACCTTCCCTTGTTGTAGCTGCTTTCTGGGTTTAGAACACTCTCTTGAATAATGTCCTATTTGGTTGTAGTTAAAGCATTTTACTCCTTCATTGTTTTGCTTTTGTTGCGGTTGAGCTACTGGAGTAGTCTTGGCTGCAGCATTGACGCCTTGAGTATGGAAGGGTTTGAATGTCCTTGTATTCCCTCCATTATAAGAATTTTCGTTTGGCCTTCTAATTCGCCCTGTTTTGAGCAAAGTAGCTCTCCTTCTGGCTCGATTCTATTTCTCGAGCAATTTGTACGGCTTCGTTGTAAACCTTCTTTTCCAATCCCAGAACATGCTCACGGATGCTTCCCCTGAGTCCCATGACGAACCTTCGGGTCTTTGTGTTTTCCTCCTGCATGCTGGGGGGTGCAAAAAAAACAGCTCTTCATAACGTTGTTGGTATGCATCCACAGTCATCTGGCCCTAATATAGACTCAGGAATTCTCTCTCCATAGAATCTTTGAAACTTCTGGGGAAGTACTTCTCAAAGAATGTCTCTTTATATATAACCCAGGTCAATTGGGCGTGCTTTGTTAACAGATAAGTCCGTGTGGACTTCCACCAGTGGTGTGCATCGCCTTTCAGCATGAAGGTTGCACACATCACTTTCTCCTCCTCATTCACTGTCATCATCATAAAATTTCTTTCCATTTCATCAATATAGTGTGCTGGCCACAAAGGATCTGCTGGCTTACCATTATATTCTTTGGGCTTCAACTTCAAAAAATGCTCAATCAATCGGGAGTGGTCCAGCTGATACAGAGCATAGGCCCCATACATAGGTGGTTGATACTGGTAACTGCCTTGAGCTACCTCAGGATTCTGTACTTGAGCCGGCATGACTGGTGTTTGAGGTGCGTGGGGTACCATGTTGCTTCCCCTAGTACTGTGCTAGCTTGTCCTGCTGGCATAGGTGTCGTATGTGCAGCTGGAAAAGTCATGCCTATAACAGTCTGCATATTGGTTTGCACTTGCTGTATTTGCTGCAGCTGTTGAGCCAAGTTCATTACTACTGTAGCCAGATCTGTAGGTGGGGCTGGCAAGTTTGTAGGATTTTCCTGGCCACTAGCCTCTGGCAGTGCCATATTCAGATTCTCTTGTGCTTCATGATTTACGTGGCTGTCTTCCTCCACAGGTGGTGGTGGTGGAATTGGATTACGGCCTCGTCTGGTCACCCTTCGCCCAACCATTTCCTGTTCTGGTGGTGGTAGTGTCTGAAAACAATCATAGCACATGTGAGGCAATCAACATAAGTTGTTCTCAAGTAAAAATCCAACTAATCAATATAAATTTCAAAATTTTCAGATCATCCTGACAAAATACTGTATTTTCCATCATAGGGTTGATGGTAGGGTCGGTCCTTATGCAACCCTAGGGTATGCAACCCTAAGAACACTGTCAGCTCACCGAGAGCCTACGGTCGATGGTAGGGTCGGTATATGTCCGACCCTAGGTCTGACCCATGGTTCTCTGTCAGATCACCGAGAGCCTAGGGTCGATGGTAGGGTCTGACGTAGGGTCGCATATTTTGGTCGAATTTTGCGACCCTTCGATCCAGAATCAGGTTTTTAAACCCGATTTTGGATTCATTTCTTATTCTTTCTCCTTTCTTCCAACTCAACTCGCTTCCCCTGAGTTGCTATAGTATCGACCCCTAGGGTTTGGTGATTGTTTCTTCGGTTTGCAACTTTCGCTCCTTCTCTAAAGGTATGCTCTCTACTGTTTCCCATTTTTAAGCTTTCTAAACTAGGTTTTTGTCCATTACATCGTTTTCATCAAATTAAACTTTTTCCAACCATAAAAATTTAATTTTTATTGGGGGATTTTTCTATTGGTCACCCAATGGACGAAAGCCCTAAAAAATATTTGAGTTTCATCGGTTGGTTATCGAGAAACTTGAAATTTTCCATTTTGACCTAATTTTTGAGATTTTTTGAATTCATTGAAATTTCTTCTAATTCGATCTTTCTAGATTAAATTTCCAACTATATGAGCCTTATAGGATGGTTTGGAACCTATGTAAGTCCTCCTGCCCAAGTGTTTGGGTGAAAAGTGAGGCTTTTGGCCAATTCATGCCGTTATAATGCTGAAATTTTTGAGTTTTTCACCATTACTGATCTATTATTTGTTTTTCTTTGTTTTGGCAGATAGTATGGCTCGTACCAAGGTTCCTAGGACTCATGACCCAGTTTGTTTTCGCCCCAATGAGGCCGAAGCTCGGTATGCTTGCTATGAGCGTAAGAAAGTAGAAGGGGGTCGTTGTGTGCACTTGGCTAGTCTAGCCTTGTTCAACGTGGAGGGTACTTTTGGTGACATGGGCTGGCTTCCTATGATCACCTATGAGGCTTGTACCCGCCCTAATCTAGTGAGACAGTTCTATTGCAATCTCCAGGTAGTGGGGGATCGCAATGATACAAAGAAGGTAGGGAGCTCAGGATCACGAGCTACGTCAAAGGGGTAGAGGTTTCATTTGACTGCCAGCAATTGGCTGATCTTTTAGGCATATCAAATGATGGCCCTTTGGTGTACTGTGCTCCCAAGGAACCCCAGTTTCTATCCTTAGAGATGCGTGCTGAGATTGACAGTCAACTTATTAAAGATGATCGTTGGGAGATGAAAGCGATCAACCTACGTCCAGAGCCTCGGGTGTACTGCAAGATCATCCAGCTCAACCTGATATCCCAGAGTGGACATTATGAGAGGATCCCAGTTGACTCAGTATGTCCTCTACTGATTTGCACTAGGCAGCCTGTCTGCCTACCTTACATTATCATGAGGACAATGATCCATGCTACGCTGCCTGGTCAGCTAGGCAACCTGCCCTAAAAACGTCTGATCACTACACTGCGCACCCGCCTAGGCGTTGATTTAGTAGATGAGAGGATTCAGGAGAAGACCTTCTCATCGGATCTTGACTGGGAGGCCATCTGTAGGATGGGTATGCGGGATGCTTAAGTCAGTGATGATGAGAGAAATGCTCTGGTGTGTCCTCGTACTCGAGTAGAGACAGCAGACGCTGAAGCGGCAGCAGCAGCACCAGCCGGAGAAGGGGTCCATGGGGATGATGCTGAGGATGAGGATCGCATGTATATGGAAGTAGATGCCATACCTCCTCCATCACCTCTACATTCTACTGGAGCAGGTCCATCTCGGGATCCTTCACACATGACTAGTCCTTCACACCCACCATCTAATGATATGATGGGATTACTGCATGAGAACAGAGAGGCTCAGCGCACGACGGACTTGACAGTGGGTGAGCTTCTAGATGCTCAGCGTGCGTCTGATCAACGAATGGCCAAGTTGACAGCTAGTCTTCGGACGACCCAAACTCAGGTAACCTGTTTGACTAGAGTGTATGCTGAGGACTACGACAGAGATCGCGAGGCACCTCCTCCTCCATCATCTCCAGCTCTATGATGTATATTTTTCTTTTTATCCTTTTTTTTGTACTACAGAGTAACTGTCCAGGTTGTGGACTGTACTCTGCTTTGGATATGTATAAACGTGCTTTTTATTTGATGTATATGAAACATGTTTCTCCTTTTTATATATGCATTATTCTCTTTCTTAATTTTGTCTCAAACAACACAGGTGCTTACAGTGTGTTCTTATTAAAGATTTTAAATTTTATCCTAACTCAGTTCATGAACTTTTGTGGAAATATACTAGTTTAATAGACAAGGCCTGAGAGCTCTGATACCAAGTTGTCACACCCCAATTCTACACTATTCAGAATGGTTTGATGAATCGCTAATAAACCAACGGTTCAACCAGGATCTCAAATAGGTTGTGTCCATTTGCTTAAACCATACACATCCACAATCATAATCAGAGTAAATAAACAATAGCGGAAGACTTATATATTAAATGAACTGAGAATTCTAAGAGTGTTAACATTAATAAAATATCTAATTATCTTCATTTGACTAAGACATAAGTAAGTAAAATAATCAATTATATTTTCTATATAATCTAAACAAAATCTAACAAAAAATACATGAGTTGCATTCGCATGACGAATCATGCGACTCCATCATAACTTCAGCGTCCATCACCGCAGCATGTCCGTACATAGGAGCATTGATATAATCTTCTACAGTCGTACCTGCATCATCAACTAAAAACATTCAACGTCGAAAGGGTGAGCACACATCACGGCTTAGTGAGCAAACAAAACAATGCAACAAACATATGCATGCATTCAATTCATATCTTTGGTCTGGTTCATAAGTTTACAATGCGCTATAGAAAGGATAGGTGGCCATCGCACCTCTATACACGAATGT
The DNA here is from genome assembly GCA_028583415.1 of Protea cynaroides. Taxonomy (NCBI): domain Eukaryota; kingdom Viridiplantae; phylum Streptophyta; class Magnoliopsida; order Proteales; family Proteaceae; genus Protea; species Protea cynaroides. The sequence continues at coordinate 75,132,711 of CM053268.1, forward strand.
GTGGAACCGTCCAATGGATCAAACACCATTGCCGCCCCCACATGCACCCACCATGGAATAGAGATAGAGCTAAAGTGCTTAGGACCGCACCGCATCACACTTCCCCTGATGCTCTACCCAAACCAACACGTAAGCCCCTATTGGCGAGGGCTGGCAAACTGGGCTCGCAACTAACCAATTCTAATGTCAAACAGTGTATCCAAGGCCTCACCCCAGCATCCCTCAATACGTCCACAGACATAGAGCTAAGGCCCCCCGGCAGAGTTAGAGACTACACGGTCCAAGACCACCTCCCCTGATGCCCTATGATGTAATAGTTCTACTAAGGTAATGGCGATACAACGATGTTAATGGACAAGACTTGAGTAGAGATAGAGCTAGAGTCTGGTGACCAGGATGAACCACAGTGTCACGTCCTCCCCTTGATGCTCCACTCGCATCAAGTACACTAACCACATACATACATTCACATGCTTATTCCTAGCATCATCATCATCATCATGTTATAATAAATGAAATTAAATATGCATGAACAGTAATAACAGGAATAGTGGATGACATGTGATATGCACATTACAATCATACAATCATAGAATCATACATGGTATTGAACTCAATAAACAAAAATAATTTATTATTAGCCAATTAGTTTAGGTCTTGTTCCCTCACCTTTGATTGAGCATAGATCCTCGTTCAAGCTTTATGAATCACTTTTAAATCAGTAGAAAGGCCTAACAAGTCGATAGATTTTAATTAGAATTAATTCCAATAAATTTAGACTAACCTAAATCGTAGGGTCGCAGGTAGGGTAGCACCTAGGGTAGCAGTTTTCTGTGACCCTAGGGTGTAGGGTCGGGCTTGGGGTCGGATACCATTCGACCCTACGTGCGACCACACCTTCCCTGGGACTTCCCGAGGGCATGTGGTCGATCCTGTGGTCTCTTAGGAACATTCTAAGATTGTTCTATGGCTCACAACTATAATTTTAACACACATTCCATTGCCTATGATGATTACTTCCATGGATTCCTTTGGAACTCGTCCATGGATGGATGATTTGGGTTTCTCTTAATCCTAACTTCTTCATAATCTATTCTAGGCTCTTAATTTATGAAGGGAATTAGGTTCATACCTGAAGTTGGCTGAGATTCAGAGGTTTCTCTGAACTTCCTCCTCTTCCTTAGTCTTTTCTTTAATTTTCCTTCTCTTCTTCTTTTCCTTCTCTTTCTCTTTCTCTTACTTTCAATTAGGGTTCTAAAAGGAGTGAAAGAGGCTAAGGGTCATCCTATTTATAGAGAAAAACCCTCCAAAATAAGTCCCATCGAGTTTAGGAAAGAACCCCTTTTGAATTAGGAAGGTTTCTTAATTTACGGTTTCTGTCTGTCATCGTAGGGTCGGACGTAGGGTCGCAGGATCCATCGACCCTACAGCTTCTTAATCATCTGACCCTATGACTAAAAAGTCATGGGCTGGACTTCTGTTGACGTGGGGTCGACCCTACCTGTTTAGGCATCCGACCCTACCCTCATATTTACTGTTTTTGGGTTAGACTCATACCTGGTCTTGTGATTTCTTGATTCACTTGGTCCACTTGGCTCGACCATGATAGATAGACCTGGTACAAGGTGGTGAGACTGGTTAGTTCAATACAGGTCTTACATGTCTTGCAGATGGAGTTTGGTAAGTCGCTCAATTAGGTTGGCAACATATCCCTTGGATCCAAGGTCGGCCCTCGACTTTTGGCCCAAGTCGTTCTTTTGTATGTGACTTGCGAGACTTGCACGGTTCGTCCTCTGACGCCAAGTTCCGGTGCATCTTCTTTGCTGGAGGGAATCTCTATGCTCTTCAAGATGACACCGATCCGTCCCCTTGGGTCACCAATTTTGTTGAGAGGCAGGGATACGGAATTGTCTTCTTCAGGGCCATTGTGATTTCTATGGAATTGTCATGGCTCTACATCATTCTCTTTATTGGCGGGTTGCTTTCCTTTCTGTCTGTTGTCTGCTTCTGGTGGCTTATCCACGTACTCACGGATATGGCCGCACTTGATCAGATCCTCAATTACATATCGAAAGGCGCAACATTTATCTGTATCATACCCATTTTCATGGTGATACCTGTAATATTTTTTGGATCTTTCTCTTCTTGGGTCTGGCTTCATCGGAGGTAGTTTCACCAACTCATATTGTGTCCCCCTTAGGTTTTGTAGCACTTCAGACATGGGGACAATGAGCTTAGTAAAACAATCCTAATCAAAGTTGACCCTGGCGATTTACTTGCCCGAAAATCCATCTTTCCTAGTCTTTTGCTTCTTGGTGGCCTCGGTAGAAGTTTGATTAACGACTTGAGTATCGCTCCTTCCCTTTTCTTCGGACTTAGAGTATGTGAGGAGGAGCACCTCATTCATCGCAGCGTACTTCTCGGCCCTTGTCATCAGCTTGGCATAGGTCAGTGGCGACTTCTTGTAGATCGACTTCAAAAGATCTTTTTCTATGATTCCACTTTGCAGTGCCATCATCTTGACCTCTGAGCTGGCGTTCTTGATCTCTAAAGTCTCATGGTTAAACCTTGAAAGATATGCTCTCAGGGTTTCTTCCAATCTCTGCTTAATGGTGATGAGGATCTGGGAAGTCTTCTTGGGAGCCGCTTGAGTCTGAAAATGCTCAAAGAAATGGTCACTGAGTTGATCGAAGGACTAAATAGAGTTGGCTGGCAAGCTATTGAACCAGAGTCTCCTGCACCTTGCAACATTGACCGAAATGATCGACAGAGAATGACATCTTCATACTTGTGGAATACCATCAGGGTAGAGTAATTGTCGAGATGCAGCTGAGGGTCTGTTGTCCCATCATATGGATCGATCTTTGGCATAAAGAAATGCTCCAGTCTTGGGAAATCCATTATTTCTTTCATAAAGGCCATGTCAGCTCGATACTCCTTTTTTCTTGAAGCAATTGCAGGCACCGATTGCTTCTTTTCCATTTTTGTCAAGCGAACCTGTATAGCCAAAAACTGCTATTTCAATGTGTCTTGCGGCAAAGCTACCCGTGCTTCCCTTTCTGCAGTGTGCTTCTATTCGGCAACCTGATTCTTGATAGCCTCTCTTTCTAACCGAGCTGCGTTTAACCTTTTTTGGGCATCATTTTTAGGCTTCCCCTTACCTCTCTGGCCAAGATCATTTGCTCTATTGTGCTGCCCTTCCGATGAGTCTGTTTCGGAATCGTCTCCGGGGATGTACTCCAGGTCTTCTTCATCATTAACCAGACCTGGAAACTCTTCTTTTGGGGGTAGTTCTTGATTCTGATTAGAGCTTCGTGACCCTTCTGGCCCTCGGCCAGGTACGCAAATGCCTCTTGGCCGAGCGGGTGCTCATCATTGCTTGAGCAATCGTGTTATGTCTAAAAGTTGTGCTTTCAAAAAGTTGAATTGCTTAATGGTGGCATATTGTAGTGTGGTTCCTGGACTGTAAGGGCGTTTTTTTGTGGGGAATTGTAGTCAGTAGAGGGATTTCTATTGGCGTTCTCAGTAGGATCAACATTTTTAGTAAGATTGTTCCCACCACCTTGGCCTGGAATCGCCTCTGTCGAATCATTGTTTTCACCACGATTGCTTCCGTCAGGATGATTGCCGATGTGTCTCACCATTGTTCAAAGGATGAAGATGAAGGCTCTTAAATTTGGGTTTCTTGAAAGAATAAGGCCCCACGGTGGGCGCCAAACTATTGCTTGACGGGGGCCCCAGCTGCATGTTAATCCTGCAAAGTGAAGAACCTTGCCCCCGCGAACCCTCTTGAAGGGGGGTGCCGTGGGCTGGCTCGTGCCTAAGGTGTTGTTAAGTCCCGCAACGAGCGCAACCCTCGTGTTTAGTTGCCACCGTTGAGTTTGGAACCCTGAACAGACTGCCGGTGATAAGCCGGAGGAAGGTGAGGATGACGTCAAGTCATCATGCCCCTCATGCCCTGGGCGACACACGTGCTACAATGGACGGGACAAAGGGTCTGAAATACTGACGGCCTTGTGGTTCTTGTATTCCTGCAAGATAGGGGAGACAAAATATTATTGGACGGTGGACCAAAATGGTCCAACGTTTACTCTGACGATCAAATCAATATAGGAACTAACAGTATGGAGCTTGACAAGGAGAAGGCAAGCTCCTAAGGCGTAGGGAAGAAGGAGAATTTAAGAGAGTATGAAGGCATGAATCAGCTGAGAAGTGTGATTAAATCATAGAATGAATCTTACCTTAGACCATCAAGTGGTTATATAGGCGCTGGAGAATCTTGGATAATCTTTGGATAAGATCCAAGTATAACCGTTTAACTGCCAGGAGCATGTCCAATGATCTTGCGTGATCGTAGGATGGTGATCCTATGGCTGAGGTGTAATTCGCATTGTTCGTTACAAGGAGATTCCCTACTTTAATGAATTTATTGCTATCGTGACGATTTGGGACTCTTGTAAGAGCGCGTCAGATGAGAAGTGACACGAGTGCGAGTTTGGCTATCTTTGGAAAGACGAGTTAAGATACATTACTACCAAGTCGCAGGCCAGTCACGCAACTTGTTGCACTGTACAGATGGATGACAGGTTCCAACCCGACGAATGCGGCAACTTCCAACCCGGCAAGACTAGTGAATTGGAAATAATGACTATCCGGTCACATGTCACCCTCCCATATTGTCATGCTTGGGGACACATGACAACTAACGGGTGGAGGGTGAAATATGACATCAATATACTACACATTGCATTTTTTTTTTTTTTTTGGAATAATATTTCAACATATTTTGAAATGCCTAATTCATTTTTGGGCTCTCTTTGGTATGTATTATAGAATTAATTATATAATACATTATGACATATGTAGTCATTTGATATGATTTATGGTACTTATTTATATTTGAAATAAATTGATATAATCTAAAATCTACAAATAGGTTAGAATGTGTTTATCATTATTGTCATAATCTATTATTACTTTTTTATGTCTAGTGGTATTACATGATTATTATTAATGATTTATAATTTGTTCTCATAAACAATTTATTATAAATAACTCATAAACATAAATATAAACTATACCAAAGAGAGCCAAGTTTCAAAGTAAATTTTGATCACTCAAATACATGGTTCAGCATTGTACATAGGGAATTGATGGGCTAAGATTGGGATTTATTTTTTGAACAAACCCTGCTTAAAATTATCTGTTGTCAATGAAATTTGGAGAAAATTTTCTTTCCCCCCTATGGGATTTATAATGACCTACCCACCTATTTACAAAACATTCAAAGTGCCTTGGCACTGATCCAAGAGTCTCATCCAACTAAGGTGATCCCAAGAGTGAAGAGATTCCTCTTCACCGTTGGTGAAGGAAACTGTCCCCAAGTAATTTGTATCAAGAATGACACAGGTGATACCATGAGTTTTTAGCTAGGCATATGCCTATTATTTGTGAAATTTTGGCCTTTGGCCCCAACCCAGCCTATTTTAATAGTTATTGTAAGGAGAATTTTCCTAATTTAGCAGGTCTAAATTTCATATGCATCTTTATTATTGGTTCAAATCTTGTGTTTGTCATCATAAAAAAAAGGGAGATTGTTAAAAAAAGCCTACATCCTTACTTCGGTTTTGATATTAACGAAAATATCTTCATTGAGTGTTAATATCAGTGTCAAGACATCTCATCATTTCTCAAGCCAATCCAAAACATGCAAATCAATAATTGAATGATCAAATTGAAGAGAATATCCAATCAATAATGTTGATCAAATCTTAAGCATGAAGTCAAGTTTTACACTCAAAGAATTGTCCAAGTTTAAAGACCAAGAGTTGAAGATTGAAGTTGAACATGAAGACTATGTGACTTGTTTTAGGATATTTATTATACAATAGACCTAGACTAGTACACTTGCACAAAGCATGATATAACATTGCATATCATGCATCTAACACATTTAGATAGACCTTAGGAGATGTCAATCTATCACCCAAAAGTCCTAAAATAGTTGGGATTTGATTGAGTTCAAAGCCAAAGAAAATGAGCTTAAATAACCCAAAATTAGATATTTCCGGTTGAAGCAAAAAGTCAGGCACCAGTCAACCTGAGGACCTTCCGGTTGACCAGATCCAATTTACATATACAGAAAATATTTGCAATAGCATAACTTAAAAGATTAAAGTTCACTGGATTCAGCTGGTTCTTCAACCGATCGTCCGGACTCCACTGGTTGACAAGAATCGAATGGATCGGCAATTTCTATACAAGAAATAGTAGACAACTAAAAAAAAAAACCAAAAGTCATTGGCATCAGCTGGATGACCAACTGGATCATCCGGTACCCATCGACCGGACTTGTACTGATCGACTAGAATCAACCGGTGGACAAAATATTTGTCCAACAACTAAATCACAACTAGTTTCCAATGACTATTTTCACTGGTCAACCAAATGGAGCAACTGATTGAATGGACACAATAAAATAAATCCATTTAAAAGTCTTTTTTACCAACCACTTAGGCCAATCAACGGGCCTATTTAAAGACTCATTTATGACACATAGTAACCAACTATTCACATCATCTAAGACTACTCTCTTGAACTCCAAAATTGCAAGAAGTAATCATACCTCACTCAAAAAGAGATCAATCATCACTCCTTCAATACTAGTGATCTCTTAAACTCAAGCTCTAAGCTTACACTTCTCTTAACATCAATCATCAAGAGCGTACAAAGCCTCATCATCTTCATATCATCTTATTGCACATTACAAAGGGTAGCGTCACATTTCCTTGATTAGGTAATTTTACCTTATTTTCAATTATTGTAAAGTGCTTGTATTAACCTTACGAACTTGGCTGCTAACACAAAGATCCTCTTGTCCACATAAAAGTTGAATAAGCTATATTGTACTAAGCTTGTGCAGTGACTCTCTCATCTTTTAAAGATTACATGTAAGACCCGTACGCCACGAACCCGGTCTAACCTTACACTTCATGTCGTGACCAGTCTACATATCATGGTCGAGCCAAGTGGACCAAGTGCGTGAAGAAACCCAAGACCCAATATGAAATTTAACTCAAAAACAATCAAAATGAGGGTAGGGTCGCATGCCTAAACACGTAGGGTCGACCCCACCTCAATAGAAGTCCAACCCATGACTTTTTGGTCGTGGGGTCGCATGTTTTAAAATGTAGGGTCTCGGATTATGCGACCCTACATCCGACCCTACACCCTAGGGTCTCACGTTTTAAAAAACGTAGGGTTTCAATACATCCGACCCTACGTCCGACCCTACGAAAACAGCACGAACCGAAAATTAGGAAACTTTCCTAATTCCAAGGGGGATCTTTCCTAAACTCAATGAGACTTATTTTGGAGGGTTTTTCTCTATAAATAGGACGTCTCTAAGCCTCTTTCACTCCTTTAAAACCCTAATTGAAAGTGAGAGCAAGAGAAAGAGAAGGAAGAGAAAAAGAGAAAGAAACTTGAAGAATAAGACTAAGGAAGAGGAGGAAGCTCAGAGAAACCTCTGAATAAAGGTATGAACCTAATTCCTTACCTAAATAAGAGATTTTAGAATAGTTATGAAGAACATAGGATTAGGAGAAACCCAAATCATCCATTCATGGACAAGTTTCAAGAGATTCCATGGAGGAAATCATTATGGACTATGAATAGTGTATAACTTGTAGTTTTGAGCCATAGAACAATCATAGAATGGACCATGAAAGTAAGCCAAATGATCCAAACATGAAAGAATGGACTTTAGAATGAAAGGTCGACTCAGAATACGTGTGGTCGCACGTAGGGTCGAATGATATCCGACCCTACGAGACCACAGGATCAACCACATGCCCTTGGGAAGTCCCAAGGAGGGTGTGGTCGCACGTAGGGTCGATTGGTATCCGACCCCATGTCCAACCCTACACCCTAGGGTCGCAGAAACTGCCACCCTAGGTGCTACCCTACCCTACGACCCTACGATTTCAGTTAGTCTAAATCTGTTGGAATCAATTCTAATTAAAATCTATCGACTTGTTAGGTCTTTCTAGTGATTTAAAAGTGATTCATAAAGCTTGAACAAGGATCTACGCTCAATCAAAGGTGAGGGAACAAGACCTAAACTAATTGGCTAATAATAAACTGTTTTTATTTATTGAGTCTGATGCCATGAATGATTATATGTTTGTATGCGTGTAATGTGCATTTAACATGTCATCCAATATTCCTGTTCTTACTGTTCATGCATATTTAATTTCGTTTATTTATAACATGATGATGATGATGATGCTTGATGATGCTAGGAATAGGCATGTGAATTTTTGTGTGTAGTTAGTGTACTTGATGCGAGTGGGGCATCAGGGGAAGTGTTATGCGGTGTTTGATCCAGACACTTTAGCTCTATCTCTACTCAAGTCTTGTCCACTAGCATCGTCGTATCGCCATTACCTTAGCAGAACTATTACATCGTAGGGCATCAGGGGAGGTGATCTCGGACCGTGTAGTCTCTGACTCTGCCGGGGGGCCTTAGCTCTATCTCTATGGACGTATTGAGGGATGCTAAGGTGAGGCCTTGGATACATTGTTTGACATTAGGATTGGTTAGTTGCGAGCCCAGTTTGCAAGCCCTCACCAACAGGGGCTTACATGTTGGTATGGGTAGGGCATCAGGGGAAGTGTTATGCGGTGTTTGATCCGAACACTTTAGCTCTATCCCTATTCCATGATGGGGTGGATGTGGACGACAATGGTGTTTGATCCGTTGGGTGGGCTTACACACCCTGTGTATAGAGGTGCGGTGGCCACCTATCCTTTCTATTGCACATTGCAAACTTATGAACCAGACCAAAGATATGAATTGAATACATGCATATGTTTGTTGAATTGTTTTGTTTACTTATTGAGCTTAAGTTGGAGAGCTGACCCTCACGAGCACAATTCTTTTTAGTTTCTGATGTTGCAGGTATTACGGTTGAAGATTATGTCAACACGCCAACATATGAACATGTGGCGGCTATGATGAGCAAGCTGTGGAGGACTATTATGATTCGTTAAGCGAGCGTTTCACTGTGGATACGCTTATAGTTTAATTTTCGTATTTGGATATTTGTAATATGTATTAAATTATGTTTTGGTCACTTTGAGATAAATGGAATATTAATTATTTATCATGACTAGACCTCAGTTCATTATCTGTAAGACTTCCGCTATTTACTTTATTATTAATGTGGAATGTGTTTTGGTTTATCAAAGGTGGGGATAGCCTATTCGAGATCCTGGTTGAACCATTGGTTTATTGACGGTTCATCACACCATTCTGAATAGTGCGGAATTGGGGTGTGACATTACAGGTTCCTCTTACCATGAACGAAAATTCTTATAAGGTTCCTCTTTACCAAAAAGATTTGTAAAAATGTATTTTCCCCACCTACCTACTGTATTGAAAGAGAGAGTATTGGATTTATAGCTAAGACGTACTTGAGGAGGAGTGGACTAGATTGGGGGATCCCAATTAAACCACTATATACCTTGTGTTGTAGTTTGTGAATTTAACTATTTGCATTCATCTACAACACTTGTCTAAATCCCAAAAAAGTTTCAATCCACTAAGGAACTATTGAACAAAAAATCAGGAACAAGCCAAGGCCTCTTTTACAACAACTTCATGAAGCCAATGAATGGAAATAGGCCATTCAACCAACCCTGAAATGGTTGAGGCATTCCTAGCAAGGGTATGAGCGCACTAAGGAAAACCTATTCACCTCCCTCCAAGCTTACCTAATATTATTTTGATGTGTTTGCATTTGGTTATCCTTCCATATAATGAATGTGGCCTTTATGTAATGTTATTGTTGAAAATACATGTTTACTTAATCTATTGTCATGGCAAAATATTGTTTTGTGGATCCTGATATGAACATGTCTACTACCATTGATTCCTCACAAGGTTTGAAGGCAGTGTTTAGAGGCGGAGTTTAGGCAAAATGGATAGGTCAAGTTTGGAGGTAGATTTGAATAACATTATTATTGAGGCTTAGAATGCAGTGATGGAATGGGAAAATAGTCTGGATTGATTTAGTAAATGATGTCATTGTTGCTTGGCTCTTATAAGGTGAACTTGAATTCATGTAATGAACATATCTTATATTGCTTGTGGTTGTTTAATGAATAATTCCAGCAATTGAGGTATACCAAACTACCTCTTTGGTTACTGGACAGAACTATCAGAAAGTTAAATTCATCCATAAGGGTACTACCATGACAGTATATACTGACTCTACAGCCATGAACACTTTGGCTACTAGACAGAACAATCAAGAAATAGAGAAGAGCATAGTGCAAGACATATCCCTCAGTGGGTTCCAAATCGGCAGCATCTTGACCACAATAGAGCCAAACCCTACAGATTTGGATTGGGGTACACCCCCATAGAAGAGGACTTAAAGCTGATCAGGCAGAAACAGAGGCGGGCCGATAAAGGTTTCCAAAGGCTCAAAAGGAGGAAATATAAAAATAATAACCAGCATAGTAGAAGTTTAATGAGCACAGCAGGCCAGAACAATGGAAAATGATAACCCCAAAAGACCGACCAGCCAGTCTATCAAGCAATATCAGAAGGTCTACATAGCATGGAAGATCCAGTACTCCAAGACTCTTAATGGATACTTCGTCAAAGAAGGTGACAATCACATTTTTTATGGATTTTTGGAACCTTGGTCCAATATGCACCTTCAAAGACGAGTACGTAGGTTCGAGATCTTCCATGATTGTACCATTGATTGGGTAGAACTTGAGTGGATCAGGATCCAAGAGCAGAATGAAGAGCAGAAGTCAGAGATGGAGACCATCGACATCAACAACCAGTTCGATGATGATCAAGTGTTAATGATCACCAGAGAAGATCAAGACGAGAGTGCTGACCTGCAGCAATTTATCCTCTCCATCAGCCGAACAATCCCGAATTGGAGTTTCTTAAATAATATTGTGCACCGAAGTCGTTTGTCATGTAATCCACATAGTATGGCCATGTCTGGGCTCATAATAGTCTAGTCCTTAGATAGGTTTGAGTCTTTTAAAAGTTTTGAGTCCATTCCGATAGGAACCAACTCCTTTGTACCTCTATTTCTGAGCATAAATAAAGATCATATTTTCAATTATATTGCGTTTACTTCTTCCATTCCTGAATCTTCTAACTCTAATTTTGAAAATGAAGAGAATGATGAACCACCTTTTAAAATACTTTAATCCATCCAATCCTCAGAAGAGAAGAAGGTTCAACCTATCGGCAAAGACTTTAAGACAATCAATCTCGGTTTACCAGACCAACCTTGAGAGATAGAAATAGGAGCAACCTTAACAAAAGATGAAACCAACCAAATGACAGAGCTACTAAGAGAATTCCAAGAAGCGTTCGCCTGGTCCTACGAGGACATGCTTGTCTTAGATCCCAAGGTCATACATCATAAGATACCTTTAATCCCAGATGCCAAACCACATAAGCAGAAGTTGAGGCGACTAAGGCCCGAATGGACCCTCAAGGTCAAAGAGGACATTATGAAGCATATTGATGTTGGATTATTGGAAGTGATGAAGTACTCCGAATGGTTAGCTAATGTGGTCATTGTGCCATGAAAGATGGGAAATTGAGAGTACGCATCGACTATAGAAATTTGAAGAAGGTCAGTCCCAAAGATGATTTTTCATTACCTAAGATAGACATTCTAGCGGATAATATGGCAAGCCATGCACTCCTATCATTCATGAACGAATATTTGGGATATAATCAGATCAAGATGGCACCAAAAGACAAGGAGAAAACTACCTTCACCATAGACTAGGGCATATATTGTTACACGATGATGTTGTTTGGCTTAAAAAAATGCTGGGGCAACTTACCAAAGAATGACTATTACGATTTAGCATGATCTGATCCATAAAGAAGTTGAGGTATACATGGATGACATGATAGTGAAATCCTTCACCAGAGAAGGTCATATCCTGGCACTAAGAAAATTCTTCGAGAGGATCAAACACTACAAGCTAAGGCTCAATCCACAAAAGTGTGCATTCGGAGTAACAACAGGCAAGATGCTAGGCTTCATGGTCAATCAAAGGGGAATTGAAATTGACCTGACTAAGATAAAAGTTATTTCTAAAATGCCACCCCCTCAGACAGAAAAGGAAGTAAGAGGATTTTTGGGAAGACTCTAATACATCAACCAGTTCATCGTATATATTATTGCAACATGCAAACCAATCTTCAAGTTACTGAAGAAAAATCAGCCCAAGGAATGGAATCCCCAATGCCAGCTAGCTTTTGACAAGATCAAGACATATTTGTTGAATCCACCAATCATAGCTCCACCAGTGCCAAGAAGATCTTTATCCTCTATTTGTTAGTACTGGAAGACTCAATGGGATCGTTGATAGCCCAACATGACTTGGATGAAAGAATAGAGAAAGCCATATACTATTTGAGCAAGAAGTTTACAGACTACGAGGTCAATTATACATAACTGAAGAAGATATGCACAGCCTTAGTATGAGTGACAAAGAGATTGAGGCACTACATGCTATCATACAAAGTCATACTTGTTTCAAGAATGGACCCTCTGAAATATCTATTCAAGAAGCCGGCATTGACAGGGAGATTAGCAAGATGGTTATTGCTATTGTCTGAGTTCGACATCACATATTCCATGTAGAAGTCCATCAAGGGGAGTGTGATTACAGAACATCTATTAGCCTTACTAATAGAAGACAACCTCAAATACTTGGAAGATGTGTTCCAGGATGAAGAAGTCTATACTACCCAAGAGGAAAACAAGGATGATACATGGATAATGTTCTTCGATGAAGCAACAAATCACATGGGATGTGGAGCCGATGTCCTATTCATAGACCCAGAAGGAGCGAGGAGCTTTTGTGCCCTTTTTATTCAGATTGAACTTTAAATGCACAAACAATATTGCAAAATATGAAGCATGCATCATGGGATTAAAAGTAGCCTTGACTATTGAGGTCCGTAAACTGAAGGTCTACGAAGATTCATCAATTATTATCTACCAAATCAAAGGAGATTGGAAGACTAAAGATGAAAAACTGGTATCCTACCAACAACGTGCGGCAACATTGGTTTAGAAGTTTACAGAAGTTGAATTTGATTACTCCTCAAGAGACACCAATAAGTACATCGATGCATTGGCCACACTGGCTTCAATGATAGGCAATGACCCCCTAGGACGAATCAAAATGCTTATCATAGAGAAGAGGACATGACCAGTTTACTCAGAAGTAAATGCACTGATAGTAGATGGATGACCGTGGTTCACCCCATCATAGATTTCATCAAGGAAAGAAAGTACCTAACAGATGCTACAATAACTAAAAAGAAATCCCTAAGGCGGTACTCCTCATAGTTCATACTCTGTGAAGGCATCTTGTATGAGAGATCATACGAAGGTGTGCAGTTAGTTTGTATAAACGAAGAACAAGCACGAGACATCATAGAGCAAATCCACCAGGGAATCTGTGGACCTCACATGAATGCCAGAATGCTCACAAAGAAGATCCTCAGAATGGGTTACTATTAGAATAAAATGAAAACAGATTGTGCAGAGTTCATGAAAAAGTGTCACAAATGCCAAATTCATGCCAATCTAATACATGTACCCCTGACAGAATTGCATACTCTCAGTTCTCCATTTCCTTTTTCAACTTGGGGCATGGACATAATCGGAAAGATTCATCCAAAGGCGTCAAACGGGCATGAGTTCTTCTTGGTCATCATTGATTACTTCACAAAATGGGTGAAATCATAGTCATACGCCAAGCTCACAACAAATAAGGTGGCCAAATTTCTACAAGAGTACATCATATGCAGACATGGGACGCCTTATACTCTAATCTCGGATCAAGGACAATACTTTCGGGGTAAAGTCAAAGAATTGTATGGCAAGTTCCATATCCAAAGGCACAGATCCTCACCTTATCATCCATAAACAAATGGAACAGTAGAATTAGCCAACAAAAATGTCAAGGTTATCCTTCAGAAGATGATAGAGACAAATGTTGACTAGGCAGACAAATTACCATACGCACTATGGGCATACATAACATCAATAAGATCATCTACTGGTGCAATACTATATTCTTTGGTATATGGTATGGAAGCAATCCTCCCGATAGAAATAAAGACACCATCACTGAGGGTCCTAATGGAATGTAAAATCCCAAAAACATAGTGGTTACATGCAAGATATAATGAGCTGGACTTCATTAGCAAAAGAAGAATGAAGGCAGAAGATAATGCAAAGAAATATCAACAGAGAATGGCAGTAACCTTTAATAAGAAGGTGCAAGTCTACCACTTAGCAGTTGGAGATTTGGTATTAAAGGAACAACGGGCACCCGTTTATGACCCTAATGGCAAATTCGATCCTAATTGGAGTGGACCATTCATTGTAAAGGAGATCTTGCCTGGCAAAGCTATTTGTTTGGTCGATCTCGATGGCATCAAGCTACAATACCTTACCAACGATGATCAAGTGAAACGGTACTATGTATAAGCTAAACATCCTTCAAAAAAATGGAGGATGTAAAAGGCCCTCTCTCTCTCTCTCAATCTTGAAATCAACAACAACCATCGCTCATCTAAAGAGCTTACCAACAAGGTTGACCAGATTCTCCAATGGGTGCAACATCCTACTACCTGAGTGGTGGTCCACCTTCTTGTAATAATCAAAAGAAGAACTTTCCTGCTTTTCTAGCATATCTCTTTCTTTCATTCATCTATCTAAAGGAATTTCCAATAGTTGTACATCAAACGCATCTTTCACATCATTTGACATGGATTCCTCATGGACTTGTCAATTTGAAAAATAATAATATCGAATATTCTGGCTGAAACTCTTATCTCTCGTCCATTACATCCAGTGGCGTCTCAAGATTCCACTAAGCCTTTCTCTTCTTAAGCCAATAAAATGGGATTTTCTTGGAAAGACAAGCCCATTCTACATAAACAACCAAAAGCTCTTCCAAATGGTGGACCCATTTGGCCAATTTCTTATCAGCCATCTTAAACCTTTGCTTTATCTCACCTGTCTTTAGAACTTAGACACTTAGGCCCAAACAAGGACATGCATATGCATACATTTCATATGCAACCCATGAGTAATTACAATAAAAGAGAATTCCAATGATTCCCTAATTAACCTTGTTTGTAGGATAAAATTCTCTCAAGTTGCATCTAACGAGAACCAACAACTGGTCATTCAGTTAAGCGAAACCATAAGGATGGACAAAGCTCTAGAATATTAGAGTTGGCACATAGAGTTTACTAAAGATATAACATTCCTGAAGAAGATTCAACTGGAAGCTCTCCTTCAAATGATGACAATAAGGTTATGTCCAAGCCTACTGAAAGCATCCATTCAACACTGGGATCCGATGACTCATGTCTTCAAGTTTAGAGAAGCTCAATTATGTCCTACCATAGAAGACTCCAGGGCATGTCTCATTTACTTACTCAAGCGCAAAATTTTCAAGCCATCCCCAGCAGAGTCGTCATTGTGAGGACATGTGAGGGAATTCGCATCTTCCTTGAAAAAATGATTTGTTTGGAGTCACCACCTAAATTAAGGTTTATAACCTCAAATATAGTCTCATCATAAGATAAGACTTCTATTGACTCATGACCCTTAGATTGGTTTTTTGGTCTTATTAGAGATTGGGATAAGCATCAGGTTATGATTATGGGAAGGTGTTAGGCACCTAAACCTCCCGATCGTGATCGGTCTCTTGTGCCTTTTTTATGCTAAACTTTTTTATTAAACTAAACCAAACCATATGGTTTGATATCATTGAACCAAATCTAAAATCTTTCAGATTGCCTACGTATCTCAGAAATCTTCTAAAAATCAAGTTCACCACTATAGTTCAGGTGTGATTAAAGTTTATGCTTGTAATTTATGCTTGATTTGATTAAATTCCTTATTCAAATTAAAATTTATGCTTGATTGGCTTGAAGAAATCTATGGATTAAGATATGGGTATGGATATTGTCACACCCCAATTATGGACTAACTAATGGTGTGATGAACCGTCAATAAACCAACAGTTCAATCAGGATCTTGTATAAGCCGTACCCACCATATTAAACCAAACACGTTCCACAATAATAATCAGAGATGATAAATAAACAAGCGAAAGTCTTTATAAATAATGAATTGAGGACTAATAATGATAAATAAGTAATTAAATCCAATTATCTCTAAACGACTCAAGACATAAAGTAAATAATCCATTACATGTTTCAGTACTCAAATATAACTAAACTAATAAAAAACACATTGGTTGCACTCGCATGACGGATCATGCACATCTTCCACAGCTTCTACGTCCATAGTTGCCATGTGTCCATACGACGACGTGTTCACATAGTCTTCTACAGTATGACCTAGATCATCAACTAAAAATAATCGACGTCGAAAGGGTGAGTACACATCACGGCTCAGTGAGCAAACAAAACAATGTGCAAACATATGTATGCATTCAATTCAATATCTTTGGTCTAGTTTTAAAGTTTGTAATGTGCTATAAAAAGGATTGGCGGCCACTGCACCTCTATACACGAGTGTGTGAATCCACCCAATGGATCAAACACCATTATCGTCCCACATGCACCTACCATGGAATAGAGATAGAGCTAAAGTGTTCGAATCATACAACTCCAACACTTCCTTGATGCCTTATCCATACCAACACGTAAGCCCCTATTGGCGAGGGCTTGCAAACTGGGCTCGCAACTAACCAATCCTAATATCATCCAAATATATCCAAGGCCTCACCCCAGCATCCCTCAATACCTCCATAGAGATAGAGCTAAGGCCCCCTGACAGAGTCAGAGACCACACGGTTTGAGACCACCTCCTCTGATGCCCTACGACGTATAGTTTCGTTAAGGTAATGGTGATACGACAATGTCAATGTGAAGCATGATTTAGGGATCAAACACCCTTCCC
>CM053268.1:75150231-75250712 GCA_028583415.1 Protea cynaroides
CGTACGGTTTCAGAATCCATCGACCATACATCTCAGAAGTATCAACCATACGTCCCCTTATCAGTGGTCTTCATTCCTCATCGTATGGTCGACCATACTTACCCAGGTAGTCGACCATACACTTAATTTTAAGTGTTTTAGAGTCGTTTCTCTTACCTGGTCTCATGGTTTTCTTCACACGATTGGTCCACTCAATCCAGCAATGATGAGAAGACCAAGCACGACATGGTTAGATATGATTAATGGAGTGCGGGTTTTACAGATATGGATATAGATAGTGGATATAGATAAGGGAGATAGATAACCTTTGTGGACTAATGAATAGTCCAAGTAGGTCATGGGTCCAAATTTAGAAGTTCTTCCTAAATTGCCTACGTATTTTAGGGTTTCTTTCTTAGAATCAGGATCTATGTAGTTCGAAACGGATTTAAGGGTAAATAATCTTGTTTAAGGTTAAAGGGTTTAGAACCTATTCTAGGTTAAGGGATGATAATCTTGTTCTAGGTTAAAGGGACATTGAGGTGTAGGGATTTGCCTAAAACTACCTTTTTAACCTAAGCTCTATTTTTTGAATGTTTGGCTAGGCACAGTCTTTCTTCATTTAGATTTTTATGTTATTCTCATTTTTTCCCTTACCATGTATGTGAGGGCTAAATGCACATCCTCACACTTAGTTTGTCTTCTAATGTATACAAATATAGCATGTTCAAGTAGGGTATTGCATAAATTAAATTATTACTCAAATAATTTAACTGTTGGTATAGTGTCGGTGCAACTTGGGTCTCTGATATCCCATAATTTTCCAAAACCATTTTACTGACCAGTAGTATTTATTCTACATACCACCATATTGTCAATAACTACTGGTATAGTGTCGGTGCGACTTAGGTTTCCTAAACAATTTACAAATAGACTAGAAGAATCCTCAACACCCCAATATGTCGTACTGTCAAAGATAAAAATGGACTACATTTTCCCTTCTGATCATTGAGAACCAAAACGACTAGCTATATGCCTATACCAGTAGTCCATTAAGTCAATTTTTTATTTATTTCTTAGAGATTGATTTGTCAGTACCGCTAATGGGAGGAACAGTCACAGAATATAATATAGGAGAAATATAGAGGAAAAGAAGTAGAAATATCTAAAAGAAGAACAAAATAATGAGAACTCAACTGAGAATGGAGGGCCTTACAGAGAGAGGGAGGGGGAGAGAGAGAGAGAGAGAGAGAGAGAGAGAGAGAGAGAGAACACAGAAAAGGGGAAATAGCATACCTGCTCACAGTTCACTTCTTCACTTCTTGCAGACCTAGAAACGGACTCTTGTAGACCTAGAAATGCAAATCGCAGAGACGGGAAACGCATTAGAGAGAATTGGAAAAAAAAAACCCATAACAATAATGAAATTGTAAAGAGAAGAGGGAAAGGGGGGATAGGGAGAGGAAGAAGAACATACTTGTGCGGGTTCTCCACGAAGAGGTGCGAGAGGGAGGAAAGAGTTTAGAAAGAGGAGCTGAAATAAACCGTGAGAGGTTTTATCGGGTTTTTCAAGTTTAGTTGATAATTAAGAATAATACATTATTTCAATAATGATTGTAAGACCCGCACTCCATGAACCCGATCTAAACCTTTAATTCATGTCGTAAAAGGTCTTCCAATCATCACCGGGCCAGACGGGATGAGCGGGTGACAATCAGGTATGAAAACGGACCAAAATTGATAAAAATTATCATACTCGTCTCATCATACTGGCCAATATACCAGTCGACCGGTATGTCTGCGCGAGTAGACTAGTTAGATCCAAAAATAGATCTTTGTGGGTCCCGCTTGCCAAATCTCGAGCCTAGAGACTTTCCTAACGTAAGAAAACTTCCTAAACTCTATCCTAGTCTATTTAAGGACCCTTAAACCTCCTTAAAACTCTTTGATTGATCCTCACAAATCCTAGAGAGGAGAAAGAGCAAAAAAAGGTGGAAGTGGAGCCACCATTGGACAAAGAACACTATAATTATGAACCAACAGTAATTGCTTGAACTTCTCTCTAAGTTAAGCATTATAGATGATTGATCATGACTGATCAATACCTTGCAAGGCTAAGTATTGATCTAAAACCCTTATTTTACCGTTAAACCATAATTATTCGTTAAACCCTAGATTCGAATTTTAGGCAAAGAATCATCGAAACTAGAACTTGAATGGAACATAAAACAATCTTAACTCGATGCTCAGGCCTAGAATGCATAGGATAAACCCTAGAACCAATAATGGGTGACCGACGGAAGGTGAACACCAAGTTGGTGGTCTTTCGAAGGCATACCGATCGACTATACCGGTTTCCCTATGTGCGACCAGTACTGCGATCGGTACCTCTTGGGAGCTGGTCAGTGGGGGACTGGTCGACCATACCAGTCGCACCTTTTTTCACAGTGCAATGACCGGTACCTGCGACCGGCATGCACTGTGAGGGGTATATTTTGATCGAGTTGGTTTTTCGACCAACGTAAACCCTAAGAAACTAATTCTAATTTAGCCCTAACATCATGTAGGACCTTGTGATAGCGAGTTTGGATTCCGTGACGTGGGGTAAGCTAACAATCAAGCGTCAAGTAAGGGAATCGGACCTAAACCCTAATAACTTAATAACAGTAAAATGTTGTTAATAATTATGATTATGTGGATTGGTGTTGTGCATACTCACATGTCATCTTTACTTTCAGTTATTATATTGTTCATGCATACTCGCTATGCTAGGTTGTGATTGTTAGGGATGTGATTGTTTTCGTTGGTGTGTAGAGTGGGAAGGGCGTGAGGTTTGGGATCATTCCTCACACTAAAACCTTTTCGTATCGCTTCTGTCTTAGCATGTTTGGTGCAGGTAGGGTATCAGGGGGAGGAAGTGGCACTGTGATCTCCGGCTTGACCACTAGACTCGAGCCCTATTTCTATGCCGTAGGGAGCTGTGTTGGGATAGGGCCTACTGTGATGACATATAGGATTAGTTAGTTGCCAGCCCAGTTTGCAAGCCCTCGCCAATAGAGGCTTACGTGTTGGTATGGGTAGGGCATTAGGGGAAGTGTTGGCAGCGTGTGATCCGGACACTTTAGCTCTATTTTTATTCCATGGTGGGTGCATGTGTGATGACAGTGATGTTTGATCCATTAGGCGGATTCACACACTCGTGTATAGAAGTGCAGTGGTTGCCAATCATTTCTATAGCACATTGCAAACTTAAAATCAGACTATAATGTGAATGTTATTCATACATGATGTATGTTGCATTGTCTGATTTTCTTACTGAGCTAAGTTGTGAGCTCACCCTTGTATATATACATGTTTTTAGATGTTGATGTAGGATACACTGTGGAGGACTACGTGGACACTCCAGTATATGGAGGTATTGCTGCATTGGAAGTGCAAGCAGGGGAGGACGAGCATGATGCTTCATGCGAGTGCCCTTTCTGCGTGTACCTCTAGGATATGGATGATTTATTTATTTTATTTAATTCAGTTGGATTTTTTTTTAAACGATGTAAAAATGTTATATTTACGTTTTGGTGTGGAGAATAATTGGTTATTATATTTACAATGTAGAACTCAATTCATTTAATTTAAGACTTTCGCTGTATTTAATCGTATTCTGATTATGGTTATGTGCAATGGTTTGTATAAGTGGATATGGTCTTGTAGAGATTCTGGTGTAAACCGTTGGTTCAGTGACGGTTCATTCACACTTCTGGTTCAGTCGAAATTGGGGTGTGACAATGATAAAACGATTAATAACCTATTTGTAGATAATGAATTATATCAATTTATTTTAATTATAAATAGACAATATAAATCACACCAAACAATCAAGTATTTCATAATACATTATATAATACATTACATAATACAAACCAAAGAGAGCTAAGATATTCTATCTAAACATAGCAATTATCACATGAATATGGCATTTACCACATATAACAAAATTTAATATGTTAAGATCTAAACATGGTATTTTGTAAGCATGGTAAGATCTAAACATGATATGTATATATATATGGTAAAAAATCTATCCAACCTACTAAATATATCAATATGAGTGAAAAATGCAAATATGATAAGAAATCTTTCCTAAACTTACCAAAATAAGCAAGCAAATATATATATGGTAAGAAAACTTTCTTATTATACTAAATATATCAAAATCCATATATGATAAGAAATATGTCCATCTTATTAAACACTTCATATATGTAAGAAAATTTTCCTATTCTATCAAAAATGTCAAAATCTATTTATGGTAAGAAATATATCAATCTTATTAAACACATTATATATGGTAAAAAATCTTTCCTATTCTACCATATATGTCAAAATCCATTCAAATGAGGTAAGAATTACCTTGCTTACCAAATATAAGTGAGAAAAATCAAGCGAATATGGTAAGAAATCTCCTACTTACCAAATATAAGCAAAAATTAAGCGAAAATGGTAAGATATCTCTTACTTACTAAATATAAACAAAAATCAAGCGAAAGTGGTAAGAAATCTTCTACTTACCAAATATAAGCGAAATAACCAAATATGGTAAGAAATCTCCTATTTACCATATTTGTCAAAATTATTCAAATATAGTAAGGAGGAGTCATGGTTTTAGTACACACATTTGTGTTGCATTGCATAGCTCCATGATAGCCTGTTTTTGATTTAATTTGTAGAAGGAAAGATTTGGTGGGTATTAATATCGATGTAAAATTGATATTGGTATCGTATTCCAAAACCATAATTGTACCAAATTATCATATTGAATCGAGCTGAATAAGAATCGCTACAGTGACAGTTTGGTAAACAAAAACAGAGCCGGTAGGATATGGCATTGGTATTAAGGACGGAATCGATCAATACGTACCAACTATCGAAATCATACCAAATATATTCCAATAAAAATTTATACCGATTTTTCTTCGTACATCAAATTTTGTATAGAACCATATGTATACCAGATAAAAAACCCTATATATATATATATATATATATATATATATATATATATATATATATATATATATATATATATATATATATATATATATATATATATATATATATATATATATATATATATATATATCGAATAAAAACTATTTATGATACCAAATAAAACCGTACCAAACCAATATGGTAACAATATGAAAAATTGGAACCAAAGCTGATATGGTACGATATTGGTATCACCATTTTGTCTTCAATATCATATCGAATATGACTAATTGACACCCTTAGCGGGTCATGTGACAAAGTGAAACCCAATTTGAGTAATCTTGTAAATTCTCCTTAAAAATACAAATAAATGGTTCTAACAAAGAGGAGTGTATAAAATTTGATACATGACCTGTCTAAACTATTCTCTAAATATTTAATGGTCAAATTTCCACATCACCATTCCACCCCATAAATTCCTTGGTGCAAGGTGTGTCTGTTATCTTTTACCATTTTCCATTAAGTTTACCCTTTATAAACCACAATATACAATGAGAGTGAGATCAAAGCTATCATGCAAAAGCCCTTGCTTTAGCAGGGTACAGGTTGTCCTACCTCTTTCTTTAGACAAAATTTTCCTGCAAATCGTGTAGCAAGAATTTTTATTGTCCCACACGTTAGTTGGTGCAAAGGAGATCCCTGCCAATTTGACAAATCTTGTAAATTTTCCTTGAAAATATAAATAAATGGTTCCAACAAAGAGAAGGGTATAAAATTTGATACATGAACTGTCTATACTATTCTCTAAATATCTAACGGTCAAATTTTCACATCACCTTCCACAAGCACAATTAAGTGTGCTGCCCATATATTCCTTGATGCAAAGGGTGTCCATTACTTTTTACCATTTGGAAGTAAGTTTACCCTTGTGAGATCAAAGCTATATATCATGCAAAAGCCCTTGCTTTAGCATGGTACAGGTTGTCCTACCTTCTTCTCGGACAATTTTTATTTTTGCAAATGGTGTAGTAGGAGTGTTTATTGATCCACCCGTTAGTTGGTGCAAAGGATATCGCTGGATCCTGAACCTCTAATTCCTAATTGATCCGATGCATAACATTAGGAAATTTTATAGGGCCGAAAGTAGCAACAATCATTCCACCTCAATAATAAAATTTTTAGCAACACAAGATAAGGATATTTCCAATGGACATACTTGAATAGTTGGATGGTGAGTTGAAGGAACGTTATTATTGATATTCTTACGTAAGTTCATTTCATGAACCTGTCTCATACTATTCCGATTGATACAATTTTGATTGTCAATAAAAGCGCCCGATTTCTTGTGCCCCACATGCTATCATGCATCCATTAGAAAGGTATTTTAGAAAATACAAAACCTTAAAAGCGATGTGCGCACAAGTTAAGAAAGGAGCACATTCCATATCGGCGGCGCACATGAAATCGGACTGAAGGATACGCAGGAAAAAATTTTCCGCTCTTTTAGAATGTTTCGGGTGTCATCGACTCCGTTCTGTTAAAAGGTTAACTTGATTTTGGTCAACTTAACGACTTGATAAGGTGGCTTACTGGGAGAACCGCAGAAGGAGAAGGGCATTTGCAAATTACAAACAGTGGCAGCCAATCAAACAGCTGCGGATTTTTTTTTTTTTTTTCAACCTTCGTATTTTCTGCAAGTACTATTAGTCAGCCTGCTAGTTTTATAATGAGTCGGCAAATGCTCACGTAAAGAAAGAGAGAGGAGTTGAAGATCTTTCCGATCCGAATACATCTTCCCAGAAAACGTATTCGGTTGATCCCTACGTTATTGGGTGCATCTGTAGTAGTATATTCTCTGTTTCGAGGTCTGTAAGAACGAAAGATATGGGTTCGATTGACTGGGAGGAGGAATCTTACCCTGAATACAAAGATTTCATTGCTCTTCTCTTCTTCGCTTTGTTGTTTCCGGCGATACGCTTCTTTCTTGACAGATTCGTCTTTGAGGTATAATCATTAACGAATTTATTTGGGTCTTATTTTATAAAATTTTATTTCGTAGTTTTGGATGTGCTGAATTAAGATTGTTCAGTTGAACCTAATGAAGTGTTTTTATTTTTTATTTTTTTTTAATTGATTTAAGTTAAGCTATTAGTGCGTAACCATGTCTCATAAGACTAGTGTCACATTAGCTAGGATACATGAATTGAGAGGTTGCTGCAAATTTCTGTTACAATAATATCTGATTAGTTTGTCATATTTACATAGACTTCTCTAGTGGAGATCAGATTAAACAGCCTAAAAATGTCAGTATCAAATGTATTCAAATGCTGAATGCTTGGTAACTGTACAAATGTAAGTTGGTCATCACTGGACAAATGTAACCCAACTAGGGCGAGTAACTGTTATGATCCCACAACGGATCCCACGCACACTAAAGTGTGGTTCTTAAGTTTTGGGGCTCTTCCACCTAATAGGTTAATCTTTTGGGTTGGGCTCTCCCTTGGGCTTGAGTTGTAACATTTAGTGCTTTCATTGAGAGGCCGACGCTGTGGGAGGGGCGACCTAGAGAAGAAGTGACCTGGGAAAGGGCTACCTGGTGAAGCAGAGCGAAAGCCGTCTAGAGTGGGCAATCTAGAGTGGGCCGATGTGGGCGTCAGCTTTGAAAAGGGGGTGGCAATGTTATGATCCCACATCGGATCCCACACACACCAAACTGTAGTTCTTAAGTCTTGGGGCTCTCCCACCTAATATGCTAGTCTTTTGGGTTGGGCTCTCCTTTGGGCTTGAGTTGTAATAGTAACAATCACTTATATATGAAGTTTATGATCACTCCACCTCTTTTATTAATATCTGTTTTCTCTCTGATGTTAGGTCCTTAAATCCAAATTACTTGAAAGTTTAGAATCCTGCTCTTTTCTTAGCTAAGTTTTCCTAGTTCCTTCATTCCTTCCCATTCTCTCCCCCCTTCTATATTTGTTTGCCCAGTAGTCAGTTTGTCTATCTGTCATTTTGTCTTTTCTTCATTAAAGATTCTCTGGTGACATTGAAATGTTTAGAAATATCATTTGAATTTTTCCTGTCTGTACAAATTTGTTTTTGGCAACAGAGATACACAGCAAAGACTGGAAACCTGCAAGTACATCATCCTGTGATTCCAATTTATTAGTTTAGAACAATAATGTGTAATGACCCAGGGAGGGTGAAGTTTTCTTCCTCACATGTATAGCAGCTATATATTGAAAAACCAGATGCTGAGTACCAGTTTGGTAAAAACTGAGTTTTGGCAAAAGTTTACAATGCAATGATCAAGAAGGTAGAGAGACAGTCGATGTTGCATACTGCGGTTGTCTTGTTGTCCGTCCAACCAACCAGCCCCAAATGAGATCTGATGCATACTTCATCTGAGATAGTTGCTCGTAGAGCCTTCGAGTACCACAGCCTTCTTGTGTTAACCATTATGGCATGGAGGATTGATATCGCTTGGCATGCATTGTCAACCTTCCTACTGCTCTCGAAAAAGTCCTATTCTTCTTATGATTTTATGATTCCGATAAAAATAAATACTTGTTTGCCACAATAAGAAAATGGACTTAACGCTCTACTTGATTGAAGTTTGATTCGAGGGAAAGAAACCGTAAGAAAGAGTTCCCAGCTTATCGTCAAGGCAACAAAGAGTGCTACTTGTAGTGCACTAGCCTTTTGCAGCAGCCAGCAAACTAGTGCTTCTAGTGGCAGCCAGCAAGCAGTCTAGAGAGGGATAGATGCACTCCAGGGATTGATTGACCAGAAATCGGATCGGTGCTTGAACCAATGCTCCAATGCCATCCTACGCCATTCATTTCTGTGTTTGCTGGCACTACACTCCCACGCAAAGGGCAACATTTTGAAAGCAGTCAACTCAACATTGATATCTCTCTTATTCTGAAAAAAGTGGAAATTTGTAGAACTGCCATGTTCACATATCTTACACTCTATGTTACTTTTCGGCCCAACAAGCATGTATCCTCATCTTTCTGTCTATTCACCTTGTAACGGTGATTGTTAGTAGGAGCAGATATTGATGTAGGACAGCCTAGGGTCTAGGTTTTCTACACTTACAGCTAGAGCTAGGTTAGGTATTAGAATGCCTAAAGTTTAGCTAGTTAGGATAGGTGGCTGCAACATACATGTCATGCAATTAGAGGGTTTAGAGCTGAATTTTATTAATCAATGAGCAATATATACCTAAAAGGAGTTTACCAACTTAACAATGCTCAACTAGAGTGAAATAGAATTTCAGTAAATAAAAGACAACATTTGACAAGTGGTATTATGCTGGAAAATTTCAAGATTCTTAAAATAATAGAGCTACACCTTAGCACGCAGACACCATTATTCATGTAGAATCAGATACAATTCAATGCAATAAGGAAATAAATTAACTAATCAGTTTAAAACCAAAATTCTATCTGACAGGATTGCTGTCAACAGAAACTCATAAACAGGGAATAGGAATGGGCAGCATTATGAATAGGACTGTCCATCAAGGTTAGATGACAAGAACAGATATAAAACTAGAGGACAGCATTCTTAATGACATGGTAATGCGTTATAGGAAAGCAATGTACAGAAAAAAAATTGCATAACATACTATTTAATGAAGAGAAATACAGTAGAACACAAGGCAATATGTAAAATAAATATCAGGAGCCAAGGAAGACAGAGCAACCATTTCACGGACAGCACAAGGGAGAAGGCAATTCTGTATATGAGTTACAGAATTTAAAAAAAAAAAAATGCAAGAAGTAAGTTTCAGAAAATGAGAAGGGGAAAGGGAGGGAGCAGGAAACCAGAATTAAGATGGGGGGAAAAGAAGGAGGAGAGAAATTGAGAGAGAGAAGAGAGAGACTTACAAGAGGAAGAAGCCATTTTCATTTCCTAATTCCATTAATAATTGCATTAAAAAAAAATATTTTACAGCAGAAATTTAGCCTTTAATATCAAGGATTAAAATCTCGGAACTCTAGGGTGTCTCAACCCTTGAGACAATCAGATCTCGGTCGATATCTCGGCGAGATCCTGCCAAAACTCCCCAAAGGCTAAAAATGGGAGTTTTGACATGTTTTTGCTCATTTTAAGGTCATTTTAAGGCCATTTTAAGGTTATATACTCTAGGGAAGTACTATTTTAACATATATAAACACATTTAAAGTATAAAATTGTAAAACTAATCACATTGTGGGAAAAATCATATATTCATAAATCATAAATCCACACAATGACACAAATGCTCATAGTCTCAAAGTCTGAAATACTCAAAATCAAATAGTACATGTGAATATGTGATCAAGATCAACTACTAAAATACAATGATCCCAAGTTCTAGCCCAAGTTCCATCTTCCCATCACTCCATCCCAATGTCTAATCCCACGTAAAGTGGCGTGGAGGATCTATCTGGTCAGGTTGCCTTTGTTGAAGATAATATAGATCAGCCTGAAAACAAAGTCCTGCCACGACATCCTATGGCTGAAGTAGAGCTGGCAGTCGTCCACATGTCTCCTATACATGGAATCTGGTATGTCTATAAAGATACTTATCCTTGGGTACATTTCAACAAATGTAGATGAACTCATTGTACACTGGCTGGTGAGGCATGATTCACTGGGTGGTCGAGTAGGAGAAGAGACCGTCCACAAAGTTGGAGCCAGTCTGTGAAGTAGCATCAACGGAAGAACCATGTAAACTGGAAAGCATGCGGTAATCGTCACCGGAATAAAAACAGTACGCCGACATTGTGCCAAATCCAGGAGTAGGGAAAGATAGAGCACTCCACTGCCACTGCCCTTGTCCAGTGCTATCCTCAATACTTATTCGTCCAAAGCTTGTGGACATGCTATCAACCTCAGGAACGAAGTCAATGTAATCATCGTTGTCTTCTTGGGTTTGTTGCAAACGGCGACGAGACCTACGTGAATACCTAGTCATAGGCCATGATGAAGATGGATGCCCATCGTGGTCTGTATCTTGTGTAGCTTGAGTATGTTGGCTCTCCTCGGTCCATCTAACAATGGGTACAGTCGGTTTAGGATCAGACTTTCTCTCAGAGATACCGTGTTGCTCATGTGAGGCCCCACCACCATCACCACCATCGCTGTCATCAGTAACTGAAGCTGACCAACAAGTCTCATCAATTGTATTATCACCGCCAGTGCCTGTGCCACTGCCAGTTGGGGGGTCAAACGGTTGAGGCGACTGTATGTGTACACTACCCTCGTTCGAGGACAAAAACTGCTCGACATCAGCACCGATTTGACTAGCCAAAGTGGGGTCGGGCCTCCCATTGGTCTCATCCATCGTTGGTATTGCTTTGTCTTGCACCCACTCCACTAAGGGATCCTCCTCATCTGAAGATATCTAGAAGATGTTGGCGAGCTTGATCGGGGTTTGATCATTTCGTTGTGGTTGGCTTATACTCTGTACCCTCAGTCTCATGTTGTAATGCACATACACCAAGTCATTGAGCCGTTCAGAGCCCAATATATTCCGCCTCTTTGAATGGATGAGGGTTCGCCTATAGCCATATACGGAACATGTCTGAGTCTCTGAGATAGGATTTTGATTGCTATTTTCCTCAACTCAGATGCATCCTCATCATATAACATCTACCATTCAGCTGCAGAAGAAGAAGAACACATTTTAATGACATCTTATTCTCATGTCAATATACATATATATGTTACTTGAAAATTGCAATTTCTATAATTCCATACCAGGATCGGTTCTTTCTCGGCTAGTCACTGTGGCGGAAGTTCCAAAATTCCCAAGGCCATCTCTGAACGTTTTAATCTACACCCATTTGGAAACTTATAAAAATTAGCCATTGTAATATATGGATATTCAAATAATTCAGTACTTAAACCATAAAACTCACTTCCAAGTTGGCAAGTGCTTGTACATGTGAACTTAGCTCTAATTTTGCCACAACAGTTTTGACCGCAGTGATAAGATTAGTATTGAGCCCAAGTACATGTGAATATTGATACTTGGGGTTCAAATAGTATGCTGCAAAATGTGAGTCACATGATTAAAATCTAGTACTAAGTTGAACTAAATTAAATACTGATGGCAAAGAGGGTTCAAAGCAAGTCAAATTAACAAGCCCTCTTTGCTACGGGATCTTAATTTAGTCCAATACAAAAAATCTGCAGAGAAAAGTAATGAAGAAAACCACTTATCTTGAAATCTAATCGTCAGAATTAGATGAAACTTGGTATGGATGACCTTTGTAATGATTGTGTACACCCTTGCAAATTTGAGGAGGATCTGATGAGAGTTGAAGGAGCTACGAGCTTCGAAAACTGGCTGTACCTGGTACCGCCCAGATCTGGAGTAGTATTCAGCTGAGACTTGATGTTTTGTATTAAATCAGCAAAGGAATGATATAGTTTTGCAAGAGATCAATGTCGCCAGCCAAGGTATGGTGTTTGTAAATCAAAACAGAAAATAGAATCTCAAAGGAAAAAAAAGAACAAGTGGTTGAGTCTCACAACCTTGGAGACTCAACCAGAAAATAGGAGTTCAATCTCTTAATTTTCTGGAAAACTCTACTGCAGCCAGCCTGCATCTCATTATTTATAGCTTTGAAACATTACAAATAAAATAGGAAAGAACTAAACTTGGAAAAGCTAAACCTCCTTTATAACTTAGGAAGTTTCTAAAACATAGAAATAGGAAAGTTTCTAAAACTGGAATTAGAAAACTAGATTTTAAGCAAGTCTTAATCTCCAAGCAATTAAGACTTCTAAACTAACTAGTCAAATATTTAAGAAACTAAACAATGGAAATAAGTAAACTAAAAATTAGAAAACTAACCAAAATATTCTAACTATTGCTGTTGGTACTGTTCACGTGAACAGTACCGCGTGAACAGTGTTCATGTGAACAGTGTGGGTTGGGCCCATGTTGACACATCCTTGGACTGGTCCACTACTGGCTGGTCCTTGGACTGCATCAACTCCCCCACACTTAAAAAGAACTCGTCCACGAGTTTTGTGATGGTGAAGAATGACTACAGAGGGGTCGGTAGGCAACATTTGTTGATCTTGAAACTTAAACTGTGCTTGCAACGTTGGAAGAAAATCCATCATTTTGGGTTTACTTTCTTCAAGATATTTAGAAGGTATTACGAAATCAACATGCTCAACATCTTGAGGAAAGTCAAATGGAATCGTGGTATCCATGGGGACGTTCTTATTCAATTCTTTGTCTTTCGCATTTTTCTCCATAACACCGTGGTCTTCATCAGAACTGTGGTCACTATTGTCAATCCATGGAGCTTTAGTAAAGGCATCAAAATTATCCACATCCACTTTTGGGGCAATCAAGACATACTGGTGATTATATGGATTCCATATGAATCCTCACTATCATCCATGACATTCGTATTAGGAACAGAAGTGTCATCACTTTGCGGTTCACATACCTGTGTATTTGGGTTGGCCTCGATTGTAGCAACTAAGGAGTTTACCTTTAATTTTTGTGAACAATCTCTAGCAAAGTGACCATATGCATTGCAGTGATAGCATTGCACATCCGTAGCTGCTATCATGAGAGTTTTACCTTTATCTGTCGTTGGAGTAGCATGAGATGTAGTCTTTATGGTTTTGCTGTTTGGTGTAGGGTGCTTCAATTCATAAGAACTGGAGGTGGACTTCGGTGTTGACTTCAAAAGGTCCTCAGCTTGGAAAGCTTTATCAACACAGTCATTAAAACTAACAATATCAACCACTCCCATTTTTTCTCTAATTTCAGGTCGCAGCCCAAACGGAACCGAGATATTATCTGATCATCGTTGTCCCGTGATCCATACCGTGCACATAATTGATCAAATTGATATACGTAGTCTTCCATAATCATATTACCTTGTCGAAGATTGTTCAGTTGGTCATGCAACCTTCTTTGGAAGGACCGAGGCAAATACTTTTCTTTCAATTCTTTTTTCATCTCCTCTCAAGTGGTGGGTTCTCTACGACTCCTCATGAGACTATACTCATAGTTACGCCACCAATCACGAGCACCCCCGACAAGTTTAGAGCGGGCCAATTGTAGCTTTCAAGGTTCAGGAAGGTTAAACCAATCGAAATAGTCATCTAGAGCATTCAGCCAGTCTTGAAAGGTTTCGGGGTCTTGCCTCCCATGAAACTCCTTGAGGTCCATCCGTACCTTATGGGCTTGGTAACGGATAGATTCATCATAGTTTTCATAGGGTGGGTTGTAGTATTCCTCTCTAGGGACTCTTTGAAGAGCCCTAATAACACGTCTTGGCATTAGGTTGGCATTAGGAATTTCTCTTCTAGGGGCTTCTATTCTAGCCGGCCTAGGATTATTCCGTTCTTCCAAATTACTTATTCTCCCATCTACGCTATCTAACTTGGCATCCATTTTGGTCAATCGTTGGAGAACCAAATTAACAAGGTCATTGAGATTATTGGACTGATTAGGAGAGGTAGAACTCTCCTCAGCCATGCTCTGATACCAATTGATTTCAAAGAGGGTTCAAAGCAAGTCAAATTAACAAGCCCTCTTTGCTACAGGATCTTAATTCAGTCCAATACAAAAAATCTACAGAGAAAATAATGAAGAAAACCACTTCTCTTGAAATCTAACCGTCAGAATTAGATGAAACTTGGTATGGATGACCTTTGTAATGATTGTGAACACCCTTGCAAATTTGAGGAGGATCTGATGAGAGTTGAAGGAGCTACGAGCTCCGAAAACTGGCTGTACCTGGTACCGCCCAGATCTGGAGTAGTATTCAGCTGAGACTTGATGTTTTGTATTAAATCAGCAAAGGAATGATATAGTTTTGCAGGAGATCAATGTCGCCAGCCAAGGTATGGTGTTTGTAAATCAAAACAGAAAATAGAATCTCAAAGGAAAAAAAAGAACAAGTGGTTGAGTCTCACAACCTTGGAGACTCAACCAGAAAATAAGAGTTCAATCTCTTAATTTTCTGGAAAATTCTACTGCAGCCAGCCTGCATTCTCTTTATTTATAGCTTTGAAACATTACAAATAAAATAGGAAAGAACTAAACTTGGAAAAGCTAAACCTCCTTTATAACTTAGGAAGTTTCTAAAACATAGAATTAGAAAAGTTTCTAAACTGGAATTAGGAAACTAGATTTTAAGCAAGTTTTAATCTCCAAGCAATTAAGACTTCTAAACTAACTAGTCAAATTTTTAGGAAACTAAACAATGGAAATAAGTAAACTAAAAATTAGGAAACTAACCAAAATATTCTAACTATTGCTGTTGGTACTGTTCACGTGAACAGTACCACATGAATAGTGTTCACGTGAACAGTATCGCGTGAACAGTGTTCACGTGAACAGTGTGGGTTGGGCCCATGTTGACACATCCTTGGGCTGGTCCACTACTGGCTGGTCCTTGGACTGCATCAAATACACTATGAAATATACTCATAACTCACTAGCCTTATGTAATGGGTGCATCAGTTGACTCTCCCATCGATCTTTGATAATCTTGATAAAATTTTTGCTTCCACGTGGTAGCACAACACGAATATACTCCTTCAACATATTGATGGCAGCATATAGAATTGTCTTGGTGGGTTTGAATGATGTATCCACCAATCTCAGCACCTTCACCATTGGATCCAGAATTTTTACGTCCTTCAGGTTTCTCCAAAATTCATCTGAAACTATGGTAGACTATGCTTGCACCCCACCAGGGGAATTGGACTCCCTCCAACGAAACCACTCTTTAGATGCAAAAATCGATTTGAGGCCTACCATCTTTGCCTCAAAGCTCTTCAGTGCTATATAGTTGGTAAGAAATCTGGTAACGCTGGGTCTGACCAAGTCCCCTCCATATTTTTCCCTGAACAAGTTCAAAGAATAGTCATGGTTGTATACAAATGTTGTCACCTGTCTAGCTTGTTCAACCACAGTATTTACTCTGGATAGCTTGCCCATATCCTTCAGTATAAGATCAATGCAATGGGCAGCACATGGAGTCCAGAAGAAAATGTACTCTCTCTTGGCCATCATCATCTCTCTTGCTTTCTTGTAGTTGCTGCCATTGCCCGTCACAATCTGGACAACATTTTGTGCCCCAACTTTAGCCACCACTTTCTACAGCAGTCCATAAATGTAATTAGCATCTTTTGTCACAGAAGATGCATCCACAAACTTGAAAAACGCTGTTTTCCCATCACAGTAGACCATGAAGTTGATGATGAACTTTCTAGTGGGACTAGTCCAACCATCACACATAATGGTCACTTCATATGTACTCCATATCTTCTTTCAACATTCTATCCAATCTTGTAATTCTTTCTTTTGTTTAGGGAGATACACATTCATGATTTCATATGCATTGGGGCCTTCAACCCTAGGACCAGCCTCAGCAACTGCATTAAGCATGGTTTGATAGTATGAGCTCGTAGTGGCATGTGTTGGGATATAAGGATCACCTAGCATAGGCATCCCCAACAACTTGTGTTGCATTTTTCCACATTGACTTCAGTTTTTTTTGCTTGTTCCCATGCTTCCTAAAAGCTCCTGGATCTTAGCGTAGGATCTCAACATAATCCTCATCCCTAGCAGGTTGTGGCTGGGGTTATGCTCTAGTACTATGTAATCTTCTAAACATAGAAGCCAACCCTTTACTCCGTATTTGTGGCTGAGGCTGTTGAGCTGATCCACTACCACTATCACTTGCCCCTCCCATCATGACGATCCTATCCCAATCCATATCAAGGGAGACTCTACTAGCTGCTACTGCCCGTCTCATATCTCTAGCCTCAGCCTCAGTCATACTAGTAGTATCCATGCAATCATCATCATAAGAGTCATCATCCATACCACCTCCACCTCCCGTGGTGCCTCGAACTGTCTCCTCGAATTGCACCTTAGCTTTCTCTTTCTCTACCTTATTCTGTTGTCTTCCCTTTATGTGTTTGCCTACGGCCCTGAAAATCTCAACAAGAACCATAAGACACTTTGCTTCATCTGTACAGGTCCCACTCAAGTGTTGCTTAAGTCTAGTGATTCCACCAGACATAAGCCTTTTCCCACAGAATTTACATTGGGTCTTCCGTCTGTCACTGTCAATGGCAGTCCCATACTGCCATGCCGTATCAGTAAGACCACCATCAACTCCTTCACCAGACTCAGAAGTAGCCATTATCTCTCGTCAGCACTGTTGCATAAAATGATAAAATAAACAAACTTAAATTAATAGGTTTAATATAACGAAACTTAAAATGGAAGAACATAAAAAATAAAAAAAAATCAAATATGCGAATACAACTCAAAACACATTGAAATTACTTTTCCAAATTTTCTTCATTTTTTATATGAAAACAAAATATTTTTCTTAATTTTTCCCTATTTTACAGAATTATTTAGATATTATTATTAATTTCGGATATTACATAAAAATAATTCTTTTTCCAAAAAAAAAAATCTGACACCATGGAACCATAGATCAGCCGATGGTGTTCAACATATATTATTTTGAACACCAACAGATAAGTATTAATGCTATTTTTCCTAATTTTTAATTGCTGAAAAATAGGATTTTTAAATCAGAAATTCAAAAAAATAAAAATATGTACAAAAAAAAAAAAAACTGAAATCGGACTACATAGATCGACCAACGGTGTTCAACATATATTATTTTGAATGTCAACTGATTAATATTTACGAAATGTATTTTTTATTTTTTTAAACAAAAAATAATATATATATATATAAAAATGAAACCATGACCCCGTAGATCGACTAATGATGTTCAACATATATTATTTTGAACACCATCTAAAAAATATTTATCATATTTTTTTATTTTTTAATTGCTGGAAAATAGGTTTTATTTTTATTTTTATTTTTTTTAAACAGAAAATCAAAATAACAAATATATATGGGTGAGCTTGTATTTTTTTTGATCGGGGGCTCATGTATCTCACATATAAAAATCTCTCATGTATCTCACATATAAAAATCTCATTATCATCCAACATATATTGATCATGTTTATGTAAAAAACTAAGTTTTGGGAAAAAACCTTACCTTAAATAGTAGATTTGACGATGAATCAGTGATTTCCACCCTCGTACCAAGCTCCCACAAGACTTTGGTGTAAACAACAACCTTCCAAGCTTAGAACACCTAGTTGGAGAAGAAGAGAAGCAAAACAGAAGAAAAAGAGAGAAATCAACTGAAAACAGTAAGTCTTGGTCGAAATTTTCGACCGAGACTGATCGAGACCAGTCGAGACCAGCTCGAGAACTGGCCGAGATTCAGTTTCTAGGGGGTGTCTCGTCTCGACCCTGTCAAGAACTTCGAGAAAACGAGATCTCGCCGAGACTTTGAACCATGTTAAAAGGCTTTACAATGCTAAACCCCGGGGGGGGGGGACTGCCTACTAGAAAGAAGACGAAACACAAAGAACAGAAACAACAAAATTCAAATTATAAAAACAGAAACAGAAATAGAAACAAACAATTTCTAGTAATAGAAAAGGACAGAAAATAAATAGAACTGTAATATAAAAATAAAATGCTGCTGCTCCTGGCCAAATGGTAGCCTCAAAATTTATCGTTGAACCATGGGGGGGGGGGGATGCCTCCTCTGCTGGTACACTCTAAAGGCTGGATCTGCCACGGTGGTGTCCTCTCAAATATCTTGTTACCTTTTCCCATATAATAATTGGCATGCGTTTTTCACTAGTCCCTGCTGAATTCAGGAGTTTGTGATGGCAATTTTTTCCTTATTTTTGTTCCCTCCCAAACCTATGTGGACTAATCCAGAGTATGAATTTAACAAGATCAACCTTTAGAAATGGTTGCTTGGCTTGTTTTCCCACTGAAGAGTTTCGGAATATCATATAAACTTTAAATTTTTTGATGGAGATACTGTTCACCGACTCTTGGTTTGTTCCTCAATGAACCAAACAGCCACGCAACCCTGAAGTTTGTAATGAACTTGTGCCAATGCAAGCTAAAGTCTTAATTCAATTCTGGGAAGCGTATGAAAAAAAACCATGATTTGTTCACATTGTGGACAGAAAAATCACTTGGTTGAGTCTTGTCCTTTCTTTTTTATGCCATCACACAGTGAGCTGCAGATGTTACTTCAAATGTACGATGAAGTGGTCCAACCAAACCTCCTGACTTAGATATTATGAAATCTATGGTTGAATTCTATAATTGCAACTGGAGAGGTCCTTTTCAACACTGCTTATTTTCTAAATTCGGTAACCACAGTTTCTTGTAGCTGTAATGAGTGCACTAACTGAGAATTGTGCCCTGATCACTTGCTAGTATGCGAGCGCACAAAATATAATATGGAAGGGGAAGCAGGTGGGTGAGAGTGTTAAAATGAAATAAAATTTAAAGTCAAATGTAGCCCAGGACATATCTATATTTGCGTATGTACTAATTATGGATTTTAAGCTTCATTGAGTTAAAAAAATAAAGGATGGAAAACAAGATGAGCACTTCCAATGTTTGACCCATTATGCATTTTAAGCATAGAGGTGTGTAATAAAACCAAAATATCAGTTTACCATCAAACATACTACTAAGCAGTGGATTGGTTTTCTTCTAAGTGCTGTCCCAAGCACCTGAATTTGAGGATTGTAGGCACCTTGGTGTTTCAAAATTTGGTCTCATATCCTTCATGTCATCTGATTGTATTGGTATGTGGTTGAAAATGATTTCAGATGGTATGGGTATTGGATCAGTGGTCCATTTGTTGAACAATTTGCATCTTCCAGAATGATTTTAACTGAGATACCTTGGATGATCCTTCCACAACTATCCAAATCATGGGAACAATCCTTGTTATGATAATAACACTTAAAACCTTGCTCTGAGAGCAGTTTCAGGATTGTAAATGAGAGCTCCACTCTGACTGGAAAGATTAGGTGAAAGCTAGAATGTACACGCACAATATTGTCAGTGGGTTTCTTTATTTTCCCTCTCCAAACAACAAAACTCTGGTATCAGTGTCTGCCTTCTTCATTTCTTTTTCTTTGCTGTAGAACCTGAATTGGAGGGTACTAAATTGAACGGGAAAGACTCCACGGGACCCCATTTCCCCCAACTACCCATATAAGCACTTTAATTTAATTTGATCTTGTGGTATTGGGCCTACTGGCATTCCATTTGATGAAGTGTATTGTCTGAAATCCAGTTACTATTATACTGTTGCCATACAATGTTTTGGTGTCCACCTCTTCATTTCCTTTAAATTTTACTTTATTTTATTATTTTATTATTTATTTATTTTTTGGTTGGTTGGGGAGGGGGGGGGGGGGTTGGGGGTTGGAGTGTGTTTCTTTTGCCCACCTTTCCATGTTGTGAGTTTACTATGACTTATCATTTGTCAATCATGCTCGGTAGGATTGATGGATCCACTTAGTTTGTTGAAGTGGTGGAATTTTGGCCTCACAAAAAGGGATTAGATGTATGTGTGTTCTCCATAAACTGATGTTTCGTTAAATGTATGAATGTCAAGACTCCATGGAGGAATGTCAAAGGACGTTCATCATGGTTGAAACATTCTCTCTCTATTTGTGGCCGGCTGAGAGATAGGATTGATGGATCCACTTAGTTGTTGAAGTGGTGGAATTTTGGCCTGACAAAAAGGGATTTGATGTATTGGTGTTCTTTGTCTAAGTTTCTGTCCACAAACTGATGTTTCTTTAAACATATGAATGTCAAGGCTCCATGGAGGAGTGTCAAAGGACATTCATCATGGTTGAAACATTCTCTAACTATTTCTGGCTGGCTGAGAGATGAGAGAAGTTTTGATCAATCTAGTAAACATAAATTCACATGCTGATTTATACAACCCCCCCCTTTTTTTTTTTTTTTTGTGGGGGGGGGGGGATGGTAAGAGCTGGTTTGTACTGTTTGGACATTGTAAAAAAGTATTTAGCGTTGAACCATAATTTTCAAGGCCTCACCAAGGCCACAAGGCCTGCACTTTGGTCTAGCTTTTTTACAACTTGGCACTCGCTGTGGTTGCCAAGGCCTTGTCTAGGTCACCTTGGCCAGATTTTGACCTAGGCAGGCACCATTTTGGGTGTTCAAAGTTTTTTGTTAAATAAAAAAGATTCGTGTATGGTTGGAAAAGTCAATATCTCTCTATCCTAAAATCATGGTAATTAGAAACACCACACTCCCTTGATCTTTTACTACTTGTTGAAATTTTAAATGATCAGATTGATTGGTAAATGCGTCTTGTCTTCTCTTTAATTATACTTATTATCACTAACTATTACCATTACATGGTTATGTTATCAGTAGACAATACATTCTAACATAACTAAAAGGTTCTAAGCTATGCCTGTTTTATGCATGCCTTGACCAATAAAGCCTCACCTAGGCTAAGCCTTACGCCCCTAGGCCCCTGGTCAGTTATGGCACCTTGGAAACTATGGCTTGGACAGTGACTCTCCTTTGCTGGATCGAGGTAAGGTAAATCCTTTCTACTTGGAGGAGCCACAAAGTAGCAAGCAAGGGCTATTTAGCCAAACCATTAGAAATTTTATGAATCTATCCTATTTTGCATAGAGGAACATAACAGGTTTCAATTGGTCCTTCAGTTTTGATTCATGGTCCTTCCTATTTTATTTGGTTTTAGGAGCTTATGCATGAAATCCAACTTGTCAAATACTAGTTCTGCATCAAGCTGAGATGCTTCCCTTGTTGTGGGTGTAACCTATTTCCCTTTCCTCTCTGCTTTCTGTTCCCTTTCCTACTGGTTCTTTGCTTAGTCGAACTGAAGATATATATTCCTTGCAGAAAGTGGCAAGACGATTTATTTTAGGGAAGGGGCATCAAATGCTGGATGCTGAGACAAAAGAGAGGAGTCACAAGATTAAGAAATTCAAGGAATCAGCATGGAAATGCATTTATTATCTTTCAGCGGAGATTTTGGCAATATCTGTCACATATGATGAGCCCTGGTTCACTAATACCAAATATTTCTGGGTGGGACCAGGAGATCAGGTCTGGCCTGATCTAAAGATTAAGTAAGATATCTGAGTAATCACATAAAATAGTCATTGTTCTCAACTTAGGAAGTGTTCTTGCATACTACATGATTTTTTATCCACATTTTGGTTGGTATATTTCATGTTATCATATTAAATATTCATGATTCTCCTGATGCACAGATTGAAATTGAAGGGCTTGTATATGTATACTGCTGGTTTCTACATGTACTCCATATTTGCTCTGGTTTTCTGGGAAACAAGGCGTTCAGACTTTGGGGTGTCAATGACTCATCATTTGGCAACTGTGGTTCTCATTGTTATGTCTTACATAGTCAGGTATACTTTGAAGGGTTCATCTGTACCCCAGTTGGCTGATGTTCTTCACTGAAATCTTGAGGTAGTTGGTTCAATCCCAATTTACAAAGTACTAGGGATGGCCTTGTGCAAAGAGTCGATACTTTTTTATTTGTTTACACACATATTAATCTATATTTGAAAGAAGCCTCAGTGCTTGGTGCATATTAAGAATTGGTGTGAGGCTCATGAGAGTTATGTTATAAGATGCTTCGTGTTACTCTTTCTGTATTCAAAGTGTCTTAAAGTTCTGTTGCCATTTCTTGCAGGCTTGCTCGTGCTGGATCAATTATTTTAGCTCTGCATGATGCAAGTGATGTGTATATGGAAATTGCGAAGATGTCCAAGTACAGTGGTTTTGAAAAGCTTTCTAGCTTTTCGTTCGTCCTTTTTGTTTTTTCATGGATCATACTTCGTCTTATCTACTTCCCATTCTGGATCCTATGGAGTACAAGGTGAGTATAACTGGCAGCATTTGGGTTAACTTTTTGAGATTGATATAGTGCCGTCTTACTTTAAACAGAATATGGGCCAACAATGGAATCAATCATGCTCAACAATTTTTTTTTAGTTCTTTTATTTCCTCCCCTTAAGGATTTACTTTGAAAGGTGTTATATATTTTTAAACTTTCCAAACCAACATCACTGTAAATATATTTTAGAAAAAATTTCGTCTACACCCCATCAAGGATTGCTAACATCATCTACACCCACAAGATTGCAAAAACATTACCTAGGTCCACTTAATTGACGGAAATCACTAAAATTGTTGAAACAGTTTTACCCCTAATATTATAAATTGAAAAATTAAAAAAATTATGTTGATTTACTAATTTGACCTTCAAATCAAACTTATATTTTCTCTTCCTCTTTCGTTTTCACTCCCTCCGAAGCTTAGGGATTACAGCCCTTGGAATATTGGATAGAATGAAAAAATCTCAGCCGATGATTAAAATTGCCCTCCATCGACCACTGTCACTGTACCTTAGCCCCTCTTCCTACTTTCCCTTTCAATTCCGGCAAGCTGTAATGGAGCCAGCAGCCCACGATGCAAAAAATCAGCGGCCGATAGAGAAGAAATAGGGATGTGATGGCTGCAATTTATAATTGGAGAATGAAACCTACTCTTTTTCGTGAGTTTTCAAATAATCGGAATTGCTTGTTCTCTGGAAGGTAGGAACGGCGGAGAGAGAGATAAGCAGGGAAATGCAATGGCATATCTGCCTTCCCGTTTTGCCGGGATCCAAACTCACCATTAAATTGGAGGACTTTCAGTGACCGTCGGATCAGCTGATTCTTCTCCAATTTAATGGTCCTCAACAAAAATTCTTAGTTTTTCATTATGGTACACAAACAAAAACCAAAATAGTTTTCAAAAGAATAAATCTCAAAAATTAAAGTCGAGATT
The DNA here is from genome assembly GCA_028583415.1 of Protea cynaroides. Taxonomy (NCBI): domain Eukaryota; kingdom Viridiplantae; phylum Streptophyta; class Magnoliopsida; order Proteales; family Proteaceae; genus Protea; species Protea cynaroides. The sequence continues at coordinate 75,173,971 of CM053268.1, forward strand.
GAAGGTTTTTAAACTCATCGCTCTCTGCAACTTATCTTCTTTCAGCTTGAAAGAGTTTAAAATCAGCACACGATAAAATAAGAGCTGAATGTCGTCTTCTCCAAAATGTTGTAGTTCACTTGCTCTGCTCTTCCCTTCCTTCACAGTCGACAGCCTACGAAGATCCACATCTCTTCTTCTTCGAAATGGCCAAAGCCACCGATTTCGAACTTACTGACTTCCTCATCTTCTTCGGCAGCTTCACCGACATCTCGCTAGATGCAGGGAAATGGGTTCACCTTTTCTGATCTGTAACTGTAAAAATTGATGGATTTGATTTGTTCTAGAACAGAAGGGGCTCAAGTAAACTGGGGTTGCTTCCCTTCTTTTGCTTGATTTTTCTTGGTCCACATACCTGACGAGATGGCAATGGTGCCGATCATCAGGTTCAATAGAACAAAAAACACAGTTGGTGTAAACCAGTTATACATAGAAGCCTAGATTGAAGGAAGTGATTCTTTAAGAATGATTGATCTTGTCTTTGTAGGGAAAGATGGGTACCCTGCATATCTCTGAGAGGAAGAGAGAGAGGGGTTTCAAATTTCAATAGCAGCATGACGACTATCCACTTGGGGTGGTTGGGGAAGAAGATAGTCGCCTACCTTGTTGTCGCGAGTTGAACCGTAGTCGGGGAAGATGAAGATGTGCACCGTCGACAGCGAATAAGATGAAGTATTTACGGTCGTCGTCATCCTCGTCGAGAATAGGATTCGAGGGTTTTTTTTTTTTTTTTTTTTTTTTTTTCTCTTTTACTGTTACAAAAGGGATTCGAGGGTTTACTTTTCTTTGTTACTGTTACGAAAGGAAAACAGATTTGGGGGTAGGGTAACAAATTACATAAAGGGTATTATGGTCTTTTAATCCGGATAAAAGGCTAGTATCGTCCTTGAAATATTCCAATGCAGCTGACATCAGCATCTAACGGGAATCTTGTGACGGAGTGGACTTCTTTGATTAATACAACAAAGTTTTTGGGTGGTAGATGATGTTTTTGCAATCTTGTGGTTGTAGATGAAATTTTTTCTATATTTTATGTGCAGCCTACTTGGCAATCCTTCTAGCCCATCAAAGAGTAGGGGGGGGGGGTGGATTTAAATATTGGGAGCAGGTTTTATGGACGGGTCTGTCCATAGGTTTTCTATTGGTGTTTGTACCACATAGCTGGTCTGATGGGAGCTGAAATTTTGTAGAGAGGTTGACCCAAAGTTCCCCTGTTCACATCTCATGTTTCAACTCAAATGGAGCTGGCAAATTGGAAAAATAAAGTTGTTTTTTTTTTTAATTTTTTTTTTTAAAACAAATCAGGAGTGCCATGAGGGTGCATGCAGCATGACAATGCTTAGACTTCCAAGAAGGTGCATGACAATAAATTGGAGGGTATATGATTGAATTTAAATGTGGAATTTGGTAAGTGGCCAATCCAGACTATTCTCTAGATATCCAATGGTCAGAGTTGCCAATCCACATGGCACAACTAAGTGGGTCACCAATAGATACTCTACGGACGGGACTGTCCATTCACCTTTCTTTAGCTACTTAATGTTCCAGATTACTATATTTCATAGAGGAATTATTGTGTTGCTAGATCATAGACACTTCATCTAATATTATCGTGTAATTATGTTTTGGACCACCTATATTAAACCTCAGTGACATGGTCTCCATTGCGTGATAGAATTTCATACAGTGAGAAACATTCATATATTAAATCTGATGCCTGTTAAATCATCCTTCTTTGGAGGGACACAATTATGGTTTCTGAAGTTATGTATCTGTGTTGTTTGTTTTTAGTATGATCGGATGATATGTGATGGATTTTCTGTTGACCCTCTTCAGCATCTTTGGGTCTAAGGGGCATACCATTCTTAGGCATGGTAACCATGCTTATGGTCTAGACAAAAAGTTCTAAATGGAATTATTTTCCCAGTTTAAGTTGTTCAATTATCCGTTTTTAAGGATGGAAGAGGTATTCTAAAAATTTAGCTTAATTTTTGGGAAAATGGATTCAAGATTCACTATGATAGTTTTAATGATCAATTTGCATACTGTTTGAAACTTTTCATGTAAGTAGCAACCAATGGGAAAGTGTGGACCATACCATGCAATATGAGGCATACATGTGAACATAAATGGGCTTCCATATTGAATATTTCCATCCATATTTTCTGACACTGCACGTTTTGATTATTGAAACTATCAAATCGAATATTGAGGCCTTTTTCCCTTAATTTTTTCGTTCAGGATTGTATTCGAATGTATTCAGTTTTTGTGTTTTTTCCCCCCTTTTAAGTAAGTTGGTTTTCAGTTTTTAGTCATCTTCCAGTTTAAGTTGTCTTTATTTCATTTTGGTTGTTTATATTTAGTCCAGGTCTTGTGTTTTGAGTCTTTGATGAATAGCCTTGCTGTTTCTTCAAGCTGGTTGACCCATTACTGTGGTCACTAAAGCAGGTGGCTGCACATCCTCACCTGTTTATTTCTTCGTGAGTGGTTTCTGAGTTGTTGAACCATTTGACTTCCCAAAATTGGTTAAGGGCTGTGCAGTTTACGCAATGCTATTTGGTTGCTACTTGATGCGTGTCGAGCGCTCAAATTAAATTACCTTACTTTGAAACGTAGATAGTAGCAAGTAAGGGTCGAACCCACAAGGATTGTATGATCAAGATTAAAATGTTTAATTAACCTAAAGAAAGAAAAACAAATGAAAATGAAATAAGACTCAAAAAATAACCAATTGTTGTACTAAAGCAGATTCTGATTAATCTTATTAGCACAACTTCATTGGCTATCCTACGTATGGAGGGGGGTATGTTTGCAATAGAAAAGAACAGTAATTAATTATCTAAAATGCAAGTATAAAGAGCAAGGTAATACAAATATCAAAGATTAAACCAATAAGAGAAAGCTTTGGTCAAAAGGATACTTACACATCTTCGTAAACTTGTTCATCGACATAAAGGATAATCAATTCCAATTGAATAATCAATCAAGAAAATTAGAACTAGGCCTAAAATCTTTAGTCTTTCCTTAAGATTGGTCTATTAAAAGATAGCTTATTAATAGTACCCTTACTCTTAAATCAATCTCAAGACTAGGCTCTCGATTTGATTCAGGAATATCAATAACAATTAGAAAGACGATTGAAATTAAACGTTAAGCACACACCAGCGTGGTTTAATTATTTTAATCTGATTTCTCTTAGAAATATAACATTAACTTGTCCATTAACATCAATCTCCATTGCCACTGACATAGATTCAATTCTAATCTAACAATCGATTAGATAAATAAATCAATTAGTAGTACTCCTAATCAACCCATTCATCAATCATTATACACATAAATTGGAAGAAAAACAAATATTCAATTAAAAATCAATAAATAAAAACAAGTCTCACAAGTTTACAATGATGGCTTCAGCTCCGTCTAACCAAAGATAAGAAAGTTAGCCACACATGACTTCTTCAAGAACACAAAAGAAAGAGAGTTGTTCTTCAGCCACTGTCTTTTTTCTCAATCACTCTTGGATGCTCTTTACATAGGCTTTACAGTGTTTAAATAGCCAAAATACAAGACTAAAATTGGTATGCCTAGATTTGACAACCTTATTACGTGGAAATAAGAATTAAACAAAATGTTCATTCCTAGACTAAATGAAAATCATTCCATTATTAAACAATTGTCACCCCCAAATCTACCAAATTTTGTAAGATTCTATAGTTGTGTATATTCTTCTCAAGATTTCCAATAATCAATCAAGGTCTTCCAATAGTGAACCTTCTGTGTGTAGCAACCTTCCTTCTCTGGTTTAGATTTGGATCAATTTTCCAGATCAGATTTTAAAACCACATTTGGAAGCCCAAACAAACTCTTTCCATGTCAGAATCCTACATGAAATTCAAAACGTTATTATTAAGAGTGCTAGAATTTTTTCATCTTTTATTAATTAATTAATAAGATTTCTAAAATATACCAAACTCATAAAATAAATTCTATTAAGCTCAATAAGGTATAAAACACCCTAAAAATCATAATGCAAAAGGAATAAAAAAAATATAAAATTATACACTTATCACCCAATCTTTTCTTTAGGCCTTCACTTGATTCATTGGCATTATAGAAGTTTTCAGTTTGGTAGATGAGTATCTAAATTTGATAATGATTTGGGAGGGTTTTGACTGAAAAATTGGCAAGATATCACTTTGTAATCGGATTTGTCTACCCTGGAGTTTAATTCCATACGGACACTGTTTATTATGAAGTTGACTTACATGAAATCTTCCTAAGTTGATTAAATAGGGAATTGGACAAACTGAATTATGTGTTGTTACAAAAATGTGAATATATAAATAATAAGAAAATTAGTGAAGACAAAATATGGAAAATGATGACATATTGTGATCCATGGATCACCGCTGACCTTCCACCAAAAATAGGAGATAAATCAAATAGGTGGAAATGATATTGGAAAGAACTGAGCATTCTGAAGATTCAGCTTTCTTAGTTTATTTTCTTCGTTATTGTGTTCTACTTCTAGGAAAACAAGAATAGATGAAATCCTTAAAGAATTGTGATGAACTAAAAAAAAAAAAAAAAAAATCAAGAAAAGTACCTTGAATCATAAAAGACCTAGCAGAACAAATGCTTGAATATATTTGGGGTAAAAAAAATCTAAAATATCTATTAATGGCTGTTGAAATTACTGGACCAGTACCCACCATGGGGGTACACTATTTTTCATCTTTTTCTTAGTTAAGATATGATATTCTCCTAGCTGGATGGTATAATATCTTTCCTTTATTTATGCTCTCCTCCTAGCTGGATAGTATAATATTTTTCCTTTATTTGTATATTTGTTTCCTCCTTCGATTGAATCGCCTAGTTAATCTAGGATTCCTTTCTTTGTTCTTTACAATTTGTATATATAATAGCTGAAATGAAGAGGGGAGGTATTATGGTCGACTCAAGGAACCGTTGACTTCTCTTCTTCTTCTCCATCTTCTCTCCCTCTCCACTGCTCAGTTATTTACTTCCTGATTTTATTATAAGGTAACAGAGCAATGAATAAAGTCAGTAGTTTCCCTTTTCCTTTACTGGTTTGAGATCTACTTCAGAATCTATCTTGTCCTGTTGCAGTCATCAATGCTGCCTGTTGATATCTTCCAGCCCTAGTTATTGACTTTTACAAATGGAAAACTAGGGCTGTGTCCTGTGTATTTTGTTTCAGTTGCATATGAAGTTACCCCTGCGTACTTCTGTAATTTTTTCGTGTGGTGATGACAGATCTCTGTGGTTTGATATCTGGTTAATATTCAGTCATTTTCAGGTTCGGTAATTGCTGTTCATTTAAGTTTCTGTTGCTTTTTATTTTTTATTTTTTTTTAGAATCTTGGTCCCTGATATATTCTGGATGATCATCTAGCCTTATTGTTGTATTATCTAAGGTTCTGTTAGAGTCTTCTTCTTTTTCTGCTCGATATTGGTCCCTGGTTGTTCTTGGATCCTAGCCCTCATCATGACTGATTCCAAGAACTCTTCTGACGGTGTTCACGTTCAGATCACCAACGCCAAACTTAATGGTGTTTCAAAATTCAAATTATATGCTTTGGGCTCAAGCAGTGCAGGTTTACATTCATGCCAAAGGGATGAAGTACCTCACTGATGACCCCCCTTCCGCTGATCGAAGACTCAACAGCCCTTGCCCCCTCTGAAGTATGGATGTGAGAGAACTCTATCCTAAAGATTTGGCAGTGGAATAGCATTGAGCCAGCTATTGCCGCCAATGTTATGTTTCACTCTACTGCAAAGCGTGTTTGGGAGGATTTGAGAAAGCTTCTCCCAAGAGAAGAATATTTATCATATCTATGAGCTCTATGAGAAAATGTTCACCTTCACACAAGGGGACAAGTCTCTCAATGAATGTTACAGCACTTATAAAGGCATTATTGAAGAACTCCAGATCCATCAACCCTTAACCACTGATTTGGATTCTGAAACTTCATCAGGCTGACTTCCACATCGCTATGTTCATGGTCAGACTGCACTCTGACTACCAGTCATTGAGAGACAACCTTCTTTCTGGCAAAAAGGTATTATCTTTTGTAACGAAATAGAAAAATAAGAGAAGATAGAGAGAATTGATGTGTTTTGCTCCTCTCCTTGTAGCTTATATTTATAGAAAATAGAAAACAACTACTAGATAGGATGTAGGACTCTACAGGTCAGAGTCCTAGTTACAAACTAAAGATAAAACAAACTCAAATAGGAAAAGAAAACTAATAGGCCTAATTGGTAAAGGAAACTAATACAGTAAACTAATAAACTAACTAGGAGTCCACCAGTTCACACGACTAGGACTAATTGCTTTGACTTAGTTAGGATAGTATTTTATTTTATTATGCTAACACCCCCATTAAGCTGGAGCATGGGGGAATGTGAGAGATTTAGCTTGGAACAAGTAGCAGTGGAAGCAGCAGCAGCAGCAGCAATAACAACAGTTGTAATAGCAGGAGTAGAGGATATAGCAGTAGACATAGTTGTCAAGGCACCAAGGTGAACCAAGGCGTTGGAGGCCTGACAGGGCACCTAGGTGACTATCTAGGCTACCAAGGCGCTCGATTTTCGAAGGCATCACAAGGGCGCCCCTACGCCTTGACAACTATGACAGTAGATAGCAGCAACATCATAGGCTCAGGTATAGACTCCAAAAAAGAAATAGGTAGTAGAGGTTGCATCACATGCAGGTAGTAGAGGTTGCATCACTTGCAGTTGATAGTAACTTTATCATGAATAAGGAGGTAAGCTCCATCACGAGTAAGGCAGTAATAGGCTAGGCTCTCTTCAATGAGAAGACATGAACTTGAACAGATATATCCCCCTCACATGGAACATTTCATGTGGACAAAGTATGGCGGGAGACGTCAAACTGTAGGATATATATATATATTAGAATATCAATAGGAACAACAACAAACAAACAAACAAACAACAAAGCCTTATCCCAACTAAATGGGGTCGGTTACTTGGATTCTTGTCCTTCAATAGCTCTGCTCGATGTCATACTTGAAACAAGGCCTAAGCTATGCATATGTTTCCTCATTACCTCCCCTAGAGTTATCTTAGGTCTGCCCTTAGCTCTTTTAAATCCTTCAATCTGAATCAAATCACTCCTCCGTACTGGAGAATTTAACGGCCTCTGTTGAACATGGCCGTACCATCTAAAACGAGTTTCTCGTAGCTTATCATGTATCAGCTACTCCCAAATCAGCTTTAATACGATCATTCCTTACCTTATCCTTCCTAGTTTTGCCACACTTCCATCTCAACATTCTCATCTCAGCTACACTAAGTTTATCTATATGATGTTTTATAACTGCCTAATGTTCTGCGCCATACATCATAGCTGGTCGAATGACTGTTCCATAAAATTTTCCTTTTAAGTTTTAAATGAATACATTGATCACACAGTACTCTAGATGCACTTCTTCACATCATCCATCCTATTTTAATCCTCTGTGACACATCATCTTCTATATCACTTTCTTTATTTATGATTGAACCTAGATCAACAACAACAACAATAAACAAAGTCTATCCCAACTAAACATGGATTCTTGTCCTCCGATAAGCTTTGTTCGATGTCATACTTGAAATAAGGCCTAAGCTATGCATGTCCTTCCTCACCACCTCCCTAGAGTCATCTTAGGTCTGCCTCTAGCTCTTTTAGATCCTTCAATCTGAATCAAATCAATCCTTCATACGGGGCATCTAACGGCCTCCGTTGAACATGACCATGCCATCTCAAACAACTTTCTCCAAGCTTATCATGTATTGGCACTACTCCCAAATCAGCTCCAATATGATCATTCCTTACCTCATCCTTGCTAGTTTTGTCACACATCCATCCCAACATCCTCATCTTAGCTATACTAAGTTTATCTATATGATGTTTGTTAACTACCCAACATTCCGCACCATACATCATTGTCGGTCAAATGATTGTCTTATAAAATTTTCCTTTTAAGTTTTAATGGAATACGTCGATCACACAACATTCTAGATGCACCTCTCCACTTCATCCATCTTATTTTAATCCTCTGAGAATACTTTCTATATCACCCTCTTTATTTATGAATGAACTTAGGTACCTAAAATAACCACTTTGTTGTATCTCTTTCTCATCAATTTTCATCACCTCATTATCCGTCATTGTGTGACTAAAATTACATACCATATACTCCATCTTCGTTTCACTTATTATCCGTCATTGTGTGACTAAAATTACACACCATATACTCCATCTTCGTTCCACTTATCTTAAAATCCTTTGATTCCAATGTTGATCTCCATAGCTCCAACTTGGCGTTATCCTTGCTTTTGTCTCATCCACCAAAACGATATCATTAGCAAAAAGTACGTACCAAGGAACTTCATTTTGAATGTGTCTGGTTAAATCATCCATAATGAGGGCAAACATATAAGGGCTTAAAGCTGATCCTTGATGTAACCTAATTGTAATTGGGAATTCACTACCTCGACCCCCCTGGTTCTCATACTATTCACCACATTATAATTCATATCCTTGACTATGTCTACATATTTGCTTGGAACAATTATCTTCTTTAGTACTTGCCAGATTAACTCTCTAGGGATTCTGTCATAAGCTTTTTCTAGGTCAATAAAGACCATATGGAGCTCCTTCTTGCCTTCTCTAAATCTTTCCATGAGTCTCCAAAGCAAGTAAATAGCGTCTGTCGTGGATCTACCTGGCATAAATCAAACTGGTTCTTCATAATAGTAGTTTTTTGTTTCATGCAAGTTTTAATAACTCTCTCCCATAGTTTCAAAGTATGACTCATTAGTTTTATGCCTTCTGTAGTTATTGCAGCTCTGAATATCACCTTTGTGTGTGTGTTTTATTTTATATTTTATTTTTTTAATTTTTATTAAAATTAGAACCATAATGCTTCTCCTTCATTCATCTGACATTTTCTTTGTGCTCATAATTTTATTGAACAACTTAGTTAGCCAAGATAATCCATACATTCCTAGGCTCTTCTAAACTTTTATAGGGACCTCATTTGGGCTTGATGCTTTGCCTATTTTCATCGTTCTTAAAACTTCTTTTACTTCTGTCACCCTAATTTTATGTATATATTTACGACCTGTGGTGTCATAGTGGGTAATGTAGTCTTCTAGGCAATATTACTCGAAGTGTCTTCATTTAGTAGGCTGTCCATCTCTCTTTAATGTCTTCGTCCCTTACTAAAACTATAACATCTACACTTTTAATACATCTAACATGGTCCAAATCTCTACTCTTCCTTTCCCTTATCTTAGCTATTTTATAATAGCTTTTTTTCCTTCTTTTGTGCTCAGACTGTTATAAAGATCATCATATTTCTTCGCCCTTACTTTTCCCATAATTTTTTTGGCTTCATTTCTTGTAAGTCTATACCTTTTTAGATACTTTGTATCCTTAGTCTTTTGCCATGTCTTAAAACTAACTTTCTTAGCTTTAATGGCTGCTTGAACCTCATCATCCCACCACCAAAACTTTCTAGGGAAATGACATTTTCCTTTCGATACACTTAGGACATCTTTAGCAACTTTCTTAATACAAACAATCATCTCGTTACACATTGTATTAGTTTCTCCCTCAGAGTACCACTTTCCTTGTTTGACCACATTATCAGTAAAGGCTTTCATGGTATTTCCTTTTAAGCTCTACCACCTTATCCTAGGGCAAACAACCTTACCTTCCTTATGATTTGGTGTAATGAGACACATATCCATGACTTGTAATCTATGTTGAGTGGTTAGACTGACGTAGTCCAAAGACCAGCCAGTAGTGGACCAGCCCAAGGAACCGTCAACATGGGCCCAGCCTACACTATTCACGTGAATACTGTTCATGCGGTACTGTTCACGTGAACAGTTCCAACAGCAGTAGTTATGACTCTTTTGATTAGTTTCCTAATTTTTAGTTACTTATTTTCATTGTTTAGTTTCCTAAAAATTAGGTTAATTAGTTTAGAAGACCTAGTTGCTTGGAGACTAAGACTTGCCTAAAATCTAGTTTCCTAATTCCAGTTTTTAAAAACTTTCCTATTTCTATGTTTTAGAAACTTCTTAACTTATAAAGGAGGTTTAACTTTTCCAAATTTAGTTCTTTCCTATTTTATTTGTAATGTTTCAAATCTATAAATAAAGGACTAAGGCTGGCGGCAGCTAGAGAGAATTTTCCAGAAAAAAGAGAGTGAAACTCCTATTTTCTGGTTGAGTCTCCAAGGTTGTGAGACTCAACCGAATTCTATTTCCTTTGTTCCTTTGCATTCAATACTCCTATTTTGTTCTTTATTGCTGGTTATATGTGAAACACTCAGCACCAATTAGAGGAAGTAAAAACCAAATCAGCAGCCGACATCCTTTTGAACCTTCCCAGGCTTTGGCTGCACCAGGTACAACAAGGTTACAAAGCTCATAGCTCCTTCAATTCTTTTCAGATAATTCTCAGATTTTGAAGGGTGTTCACAATTATTACAAAGATTTTTGTTTGGGTTGAATTAAGATTCTGTAGCAAAGTGGGATTGATAAATTATGTTAATTATGTTGCCTTAACCCCCTTTGCCACCATAGACTCTCCCCTGGTATAAGTTTACAATCCTTGCATAACAACCTATCAGACCTTCTAGTTTGGAAGAAATCTATTTGGCTACTATGCTGCCCACCTTTGCCCATTTATTGCTGCATCAGGGCACTGATACAGCGGCCCTTGCCTATATATCACCGCATTCGGGCACTGATGTGGCGGCCCTTGCCCATTTTTTTCTATGCTAGAGGCAGGTGTAACGCGTCGTTTACAGAGAACGCCTAGCTTTACGCTAAATATCTTTTATTTGTGAATCCATGCTAAGGGTTTAGCTAGGGTTTTTTGGGTGCCGGCTGCCAATCTGACGCACCAACCCTCCTTTATCCAAGCTTGGAACTGGTAGTATAACACTGGCGGAGTTATCAATAGGAACAAGAAATCCAAATTCCAAAACCATCCAAAGGTCGGATTAAGAAATATGGTGAAGCCCTAGTGTGAATAGGAATAGGTAATGATGCAAGTGGATTTTTAACATAATTGAAAAGTTAAAGATCCAGTTAGCAGATATGGACAAAAAATGACAGGCAATAGTTAAATATAACTAGGATAAGTCATCAAAATTTATGTATGGTCCAATGGTGGATATGAGAGATAAGAGTTCTTGTGTTGATAGAAGTAGTCGATGTACAAAAGTGGATTTGATTTAGTAATGCAGCAGTAGTAGACAGATTTGGTTCAGATCTGGGTTATCACTGCAGATCGGATAAGATGTAAAATAGATCTTGATGGCATCAGCAGTAGCAAGCAGCAACAAACATACAGATCTGAATAGATCCATGGTTTGAGATGCCGATCGAAACTGGTGGTTTCAACTGCCACAACTTGGTGTCGACCAAGGTTGAGACAAAACCTTAGGTCGGTGTTGAAAAGTACAAGGTTTCGATCGAAACCTAGATCGAAACCTGGTCCAAGTCGACCAAGTTTCGACTTGGTTTTGGTCCACCTAGCCTTATAAAAGTCTGGGTTTTGATCGAAACCTATCAAAACCCAAACTTAACCAGGTTTTGACTCCAAGGGCAGGAGCAGTTAACAGGAACAACACTTATTAGGTTACACAGGCCCAACATTTATTAGACAGTATTTATTTATGATTAATATCATTTAAGTAATGTTCATTTACTTAGGATATTTTTCATAAATAAGTAAACACATCCCATTTGAATTAAACAAAATAGTCTAAAATTCAAATTGCCGACCCCATTTAGTTGGGACAAGGCTTTCTTGTTGTTGTTGTTGTTGTTGTAGTATAAAATTCAAATTCCAAGAAGATAAAAAGTCAATCCTCTGGTTCAAGAAGAAAAACGAATTTTTGGGTGTGGCCGTGCGGGAGCGATTTTCAACTTCCAAATGCTAGGCTTTTTCCCAAATCTAAAAATTTCATAAATTTTATTATAGTAAAACAACACTAAAAATTAAGAGTGCACTAAAATAATCTCTTGCTATGATGCTCAAAAAATTATTTCCATTCAAACGACTTTAAACAACATTTACGTATCCAAACAAGGTTTGACTAGAGTGTAACTCCTTCATTATAACTTTGATTCAAGCAATCTCAGATTTTTTTGGAAAACTGATTACGCTTATTTATGAATAATATCTGAAGTAAATGTTTCTTTAAAATTAAAGAAACATTTATTTAAATGATACTAGTTATAAATAAGTGCTGCCTATTTTACTCTGGACACAATCCCTGGTCTTAGCATACACTAGCAAACTTGGGCCCACACCACATGTTATTATTTTGTATGTCTTTTTTTCAAACTAACATGTGAAATAGGTATAAATGTTGAAATAGGACACATCAAAAAAAAGAAAAAAAAAAGGTTTTCCGGGAAAAATCCCAGGTTTTGACCGAGTTTCTGTCGAAACCCGAGACAACTCGATCCGCACCTTGAACCTTGAATAGATCTGATCAGCAGTAGCGGTAGTGAGATCTGGGATAGATCTTGATGGCATCAGCAGTGGCAAGCAGCAACAAACAAACAGACCTGAATGGATCTGATCAGCAGCAGCGGTAGTGAGATTTGGGAGTCTATGGCACCAATAGTACAAGTAGCAACAGATTCGAGTAGATCTGATCAGTCAGTAGCAATAGTGTGATCTGGGATAGATCTTGACGGCATCATAATGCCAAGCCAACGGTGGTTAATGATGGCCAGCAACGATCCAAGGAAGAATAGCCTGGTTCCTAAAAAAAAGGCTTAATTTTATGTTTGCAACTCTTGGACCAATGGTGGTTCCATTACACAATCAGAGGTGTGATTATGATATTATGGCATAAAAGATACAATCCAGTTTGAATAAAAGACTGTCACATGAATGCTGAAACTGAGGAGGCATTATCCTATGCATGCAGATTTTAATGGCAAATAATGATGGTGGTGGGGTATTACTGTTGGACAGGACAACTGTAATAGTAAATAGTATATCATAGGCAGATGGGGACGAAGTTGTAAGAACCTGAGTGAGTGAATAGAGAGGAGATGGAGATCGTTGAAGAAGGAAAACCATCACGCAGTATCATATGGGTAACCTTAGTAATAATCCCAACAGCAACTTCATTAATCTTTTTTAAAAACTGTCCTGGCTTGAAGCCTTACAATGTTTAAATAGAACTTAACTTGAGTATCATTAATGGAAACAAATTAACAAAGGAAATTAACTAGCTAGGAAGTAATTAACTTGGTAACTAAATTACAATGGAAATAAAATCTACTCTAAAAGGAACTACTAAACAGGGCAGTGTATCTTCCTAAACAGGGCAGCAGCATATCTTCCTTCCATAGTCTTTTTTGCTAGAAGCCAGATTAAATTAATATTAAATGAAAAGAAATAGTTACATAAAGGATCCAATGAATAGGTGTAATACCCCCACCTTCGGGATTGCCATCAGCAGGGGCCACCTAAGGATCAAGAAAATCTACTGAAAACGATATCTTGGTTTATGGGAAGCATCCGACTCCACCTCTCTAGCAACAAAATATGGACATGAGGTCCATTGTGCATTGACTCTTTCTTGTGCACCCTTCTTAGCAAGCATATCTGCCGCTGTATTAATTTCCCTACAACAATGAGAAACTCTTAAGTTGCAATGATCTAAATAAGAAAACATAGCTCTCCATTGTTGCCGGACATCCCATGGGAGACATCGGGATCTAATTGCATGAATAACCGAACTTGAATCCGATTCTAACCATATGTTTCGGAACCTAAGCCGGAAAGCCTCTTGAATGCCTCTAAGTGCGCCCCGTAACTCTGCAGTATAGTTTGTAGCAATGCCAATGGTTTTTGTAAAAGCAAACACCACTCTTCCCCTGTCAGATCTGATCACCCCACCTGCTCCTGCTTCACCTGAATTTCCCAAACTACACCTGTCTGAGTTGATTTTACACCAGTGTACAGGCGGGGTTCTCTAGAACAGTTTAATCACATATTGCTGCTTTCGAAATGTAGTACAAAGAGACAAAACTCTACTCACTCTCAGATCATCCGTCGAAAGCACTACACAAGGTGACCTAATGGATAAGTCACGACATCTCCTCACAATTGTTTCCCAAATACCATTTGGCCTGACATTAATATTTTTGAATACCAAATGATTCCGGCTACTCCAAATTCAATGTAGTGTCAGAATGAAGATACCTTTCCGGAACATCTTCAAAGGAGCCACTCCTGCCTTTTGAATCCACCAAGCAATCATCAAGTCCACACTGTCGAAACGTGGAATAATCATTCCAAATGCCCTACCCAATTCTGACCCAGTAGGCAATATTGTTTCACAGCTACAAAAAATGTGGTGGAGGCTTTCCACGGCTTTCTGACAAAGAGGACAACGAGATGCCAGGTTCACTCCCATTCCTTGCAAGTAATTATCAGTTGGTAAACGCACCATCTCCATGCAAAAAATGGCAATCTAGGATTTAGAGCATCATTCCAGACTAGAGTAGACCGGATTGGCTGAGATTTTTTGTTTCTAATCATCTGCCATGCAGATTTAACAGAGAAGATTCCTGTTCTATCACCCGTCCAAACTAGAGTATCACTGTAACCGTGACACAAAGGAAGATCATCTGCATCCTTCAAAATTTCCTTCATAGGAGATGAGAAAACATGCGGCCATATCCACCGACCATGATCAATAAATCTTGACAAAGTACTATTTGAATTTCTGAAGACTGACATATCAAGTTCTAGTTTATCCTTCAATGAAAAGTCACCTAGCCACTTGCCTTGCCAAAAATTTATTTTCTTCCCATTACCAGCAATCCATCTACAATGTTTTAATGTCCAGTCCCAAACCCTTTTGATACTCATCCAAACAGGAGAAGCACATAAAGGCCTTCGAATCGTTTCATCATTGAAAAAAATAATGTCGTTTCATAAATCTTGCATAAACCGATTCATCT
Source organism: Protea cynaroides (assembly GCA_028583415.1). Classification (NCBI taxonomy): domain Eukaryota; kingdom Viridiplantae; phylum Streptophyta; class Magnoliopsida; order Proteales; family Proteaceae; genus Protea; species Protea cynaroides. The sequence goes on from CM053268.1 coordinate 75,189,064, forward strand.
GATCCTATCTTCCACGCCATCTTTGCAAGGAGGGCGTCATTCATGTCTGATAATTTTCTGATGCCAAGGCCGCCTTCATTTTTTGGGGAACAAACCATATCCCATTTAATAGCTACAAACTTTTTCTTTGACGGATCTCCAATCCAGATGAAATTTCTCTTCAAAGTTTCCATAGACTTCACCAAAGATCGTGGCCATTTGTATACACAGAAGGAATGAGTGCAGAAGCTACTCAGCACTGATTTAACTAATTCCCCCCTATCAGCATAGGAAAGAATCTGACCCTTCCAAGCAGAGAATTTTTTCCTAAAATGATCCATAATAGGGTTGAAATACTCCCTACGGATATGTCCTTTAAACAATGTAACCTCCAAATAGGTAGTAGGAAACATATCTTCAGAGAACTGCATCATATCCAAGAGCTTCTGTTTACAAGATCTTTGGACATCTTTGGAGAAGTATATTTTACTTTTAGTAGGGTTGATACGTTGCCCACCAAACAACTCATAGAAATTCAGAAATTTTTTAATACTTCTGCATGATTTCAAGCATGCTTTTATGAAGACAAATATGTCGTCAGCAAACATGAGATGGGTTGGGGCCACTGCTCCTCTTCCTTTAAATATAGGCTCAATAAGTCCTTTTTAGTCATATTTCGAAGACCACAGCATAGGACTTCTTCTGCAAGCACAAAGAGAAGGGGAGCCAGAGGATCACCCTGTCGAAGCCCTCTTCCAACATCAAAAACCAATCGGTCCTCCATTCTCCATCACAGAAAGCCTAGCAGAGTGCAGTAAAGATTTGACCTTGTGAACAAATACCTCCGAAAACCCAAATTTAGTGAGAACAACAAACAGGAATTGCCACTCAAGGTTATCATATGCTTTTTGGACATCGAGTTTCATAGCCATACATCCCTTGTTTTACGATGCATAAGGGACACCAATTCCGACGCCATTCCAATGTTATCATGGATTAAGTGTCCTTTTACAAATGCTCCTTGCTCTTCAAAAATGAATTTATGAACGAATAATCCCAACCTATTTGCAAGAATTTTTGGAATAACCTTATAAATAAAGTTTCCTATGCAAATAGGATGAAATTCAGATAATTTCAAGGTACCTTTTTTTTGGCATAAGCGCAATATAATTATTATTGACTCCTTTCGCCATTCCCCTCATAGTAAAGAAAGACTTTACTGCAGCATATACCTCCCTTCCAACAATATCCCAGCAATGGCAAAAAAACTTACCTGAGAAACCATTAGGACCAGGCGAGCTATCTTGCTTCATCCCAAATATTGTCCTTTTAATCTCATCATCAGTAGGGGTGCAATCCAGGGCAGAGTTGTCAGCAGCCGAAGCAATATTAGGAATAATCAAGGTTTAAAATCTCGGGTTTCGGAGGAGTCTCGGCCTCCTCCGAAACCGAGATCTCGTGGCGAGATCTCGCCGAGACAGTGTATTTTGTCTGAGACAGCCTTTTTAAGCTATCTCGGTGGCCAAAATACATTTTTTAGGTCTCCAACTTCAGGGGAACCTCATTTTTATATACATAAACACATTTAGAGTATAAAATTGTAAAAATAATGAATCTTTGTGGTTGTTTGGGTTTACACCCATGTTTTGACAGTCAACGCTGAAGTTTGTTGTAAATTTAGGTTAATATTAGCTATTATATTCAATCAAATATGACAAATGAGACAATAACATAATGCATTAGGGGAAAGAGAAACAAAATAACACTTCATTATAAATCATTACATCATAGTTCAAATATTCAATATTGAATGATCCCATAGTCCCCCTGTGCCCATAGTCCACAATTCCATAATCCTCATACAGATACAATGTCTAGTAATACGTAGAGTGTCGTGGATGATCCATCCTACTATCATCATACATTTGGGAAAGTTATCGATGCAAATTGTCTTCCAATTGAGCAACATAATCTTCCCATGACATTCTTGATGCAAAGTAGTTCTGGTAGTCTTGCATATGATTCATAAATTGAACATCAGAAGCTGTCCGAAGGATACCTACCTTTGGGAAGAATGGAAAAACTTCTGAAGTAGTACTCTGATGCGTAGACTCTTACGGAAGTACTGATGGAACGGAATAAAAGTTGGTTGATCCACTCTGACTCCGTGTCTGTGCTCTTGCATCTGAACCATCGTCGAAGGAAAAACCATATGTAGTCGCAGTGGGATAGGGGACGAAGTTGATATCAACATAATCATTTGAGGTGTACGCTGAACCAGTGCTATATCCAGGAAAATTCCACTGCTCCTGACCACTGCAGTAATTGCTATTCTCCTCCACACTCAGTCCTCGTAAGCTAGTAGAGAGGCTATCAACGTCGACGTCCATCGTGCTACTGCATTCAGCATCTTCATCATGTTGAGAATGGGAATGATGCCGAGGCCTACGCGAATATGAAGTTGGTCTATGTGATGAGGATGACGCACGTGCACCATGGTCATCATCCTGTGTTGTATGAGTGTACTGGCTCTCCCCAGCGTATCTAACAGGTGATGCTCATGGCTCTGAATCAGCCCCAATATTGACAATAGTGGCTCGACCTCCACCTGGGTCTCCACGCCCACCCCCATGATCACTACCACTAGCTCTACTACCACTCCAACTCCACTCAGGATCATCTGTATCAGTGCCAGCAAGAGGGTCAAACGGCACGGGTGACCGTGTATGGACTCAATCTTCTTCCGAGGCTAAAAACTCATCGACATCAGTATCCAAATGGCTGGCCAAATGGGAATCAGGCATCCCCCCGGGCTTGTCCATCACAGGTACTCTTCTGTCCTGCACCCACTCTACTAATGGATCTTCCTCTTCAGAGTCAAGCTGGAAGATGTTGGCGAGCTCGAGCGAGGTATCATCCTCCTTATCATGGAACATGTTTTGCACCCTCAGCTTAATATTGTAATGCACAAAGACCAAGTCATTTAGCCGTTGGGAGTCAAGTCAATTCTTCCTCTTTGAATGAATGAGGTTGAAAGTACTCCAGTTTCACTCATAGCCAGATGCAGAGCATGTCTGAGCTAACACTCTACTTGCTATCTTCTTCAGAGCAGGTGCATCTTTACCATACAACACCCATCATTCAGCTGCATAAGAATAATAACATATTTTAATTTCGTATGTCATTTAAACGTAATACATAAAACATAAGATAATTTAATTTCGTATGTCATTTAAACGTAATACATACACGGTTCACTTTTGTCATGTCCAGCTGCAGCGGGGAACCCAAAACTCCCACGGGCTTCCTTGAAGGCTTTAATCTACACACAATCGAAAACTTATAAATATTTGCAATTACAATATATAGTTTTGCCGCACTAGCAATAGCAGTAACCAGTACAATTAGTGTCACGACGATCATATTTCCAGTAATTGAAGCGCACAACTCACCTCTAGGTTTGCCAATGCTTGTGCTTGGGGATTTGGCTCCAACTTTGCAACCACTAGCTTCACTACCTCAATGAGTTCTGCGTTCGTCCCAAGTACATGCGTATACTGGTACTTGGGGTTCAAGTAGTATGCTGAAATATTTGACAGTGGACACATGATTAAAGCAAATAAAAATTATATTGGTACATAAGTAATACTAAAGTAAATACATCATCAAATTTACTCACCAGCCTTATGCAATGGATCCATGAGTTGGCTCTCCCATCGGTCATTGATGATCTTTATGTAATTCTTGTAGCCACGTGGTATCAAAGCTTTAACACGTACTTTCAATGCGTCCACAGTAGCATAAAGAAGTGGCATGGTAGGTTTTCGCTCAGTATCTACCAATCTCAACACCTGTACTACAAGATGCAACACCCTGACTACCACCTTCACATTTTGCCAAAATTCGTTTGAAGCGATGGTACTCTATGCTTCCACTCTCTGGGGGGTAGCTGATTGTCTCCACGAAAATCAATCCTCAGATGCAAACATCGATCTAAGTCTGGCCATCTTCGCCTCAAAGCTCTTGAATGCTATGAAGTTCGTAGCGAATCTGGTAACGCCTGGTCTGACCAAGTCCCCTCTACATCTCTCCCTGAGCATGTTCAAGGAATAACTATGGTTGTAGATGAAAGTGGTTACTTGGCTTGCTTGCTCAACCACTCTCTTGACTTTACTTATCTTGCCTATGTCCTTCAACATCAAATAAATACAATAGGCAGCACATGGAGTCCAGAAGAGAATGTAGTCGGCATTGTTCATTAACATCTCCCTTGCCTTCTTAAAATTGCTGCTGTTGTCCGTCACAATCTGAATAACGTTCTGAGCTCCCACCTCAACCACCACCTCTTGCAACAGTCCATATATAATCTGCATCTTTTACTTTAGCTAATGCATCAACAGACCTAAGGAACACCGTCCTCCCATCACAGTAAACCATGAAGTTGATGATGGACTTTCTTATAGGACCAGTCCAACCATCACACATAATAGTTACTCCTAAATCTTCCCAATTCTTCTTCTGGCCTAGAATCCAATCTTGTAATTCCTTCTTATGTTGAGGCAAATAATGAGTCATTAGCTCATATTGATTTGGCCCTCTAATCCCTGTACTTGCCTCAGCAACTGCATTTAGCTTGCTCTGAAAGAAAGGGCCTATGGTGGCGTTTGCTGAGATGCCATGATAAAACGACCACTTAGAGTAAGAATACCCTACTGATTCCCTATTCTTTCTCCCAAACATTGCCTTTATTTTTTTTTTTTGCTTATTACCTTGCTTCGTAAAGACTCTGGGATCTTGCTCTATTACTTGAACATAATCATCCTGTCCCCGTGGCTGAGGCACAGGTTCTTCCCTTCTACTTCGTGATCTAGAAAACCAAGAACCAATCCCTTTGCTCCTTCTCTGTGGCTCAGGCTCAACAAATCCACTACCACTGCCACCTGCTCCAAATGTACCTACTCCTGTCCGTCTCCTTTCTGCATCTGATCTAAGGGTTTCTCTACTAGCCATTGCCGCATGACGCATCTGTCTTGCCTCTGCCTCTATCATATCTTCTACATCCCATCCCTCAGCCTCATGTTCCTCACTGGATTCTGGTATGGTGCCTCGAACTGCCTCCTCAAAATGTTGTTTTTCTCTTTCCATTGCTGCCCTCCTCTGCCTCCCTCCCCTCAACTGTTCACCTATGGCCCTGGATACCTCCACAGGACACTGCGGGCATTTGGAAACATCTTTGCCCAATCCACTCAAGTGTTGGTTCAGTCTTGTGATGCCGCCAGACTGAAGCTTCTTCCCACAAAAATTACACTGGGTCTTCATCTTATCACCCTGAAGGGCAGTCCCATACTGCCATGCAGGGTCAGTTCGGGAACCGGTACCGTTGCCCCCATCGCTTGCCCCAGAACTTGGTCTCGACATAATTTCCAAGCACTGTTTCATAGAAAACACAAACTTCAATAACCTTACAAACTTGAACACAGCAGAAATTACATTTCAAAATTTTTCTCATATTTTAAATGCGATCAAAACATTTTTCCTTATTTTCCCCTATTTTATAGCATTTTTAATCATTTTTAAATTAATTTTTAATTGCTGGAAATTATTTTTTTAATATAAATAATTCAAAAAAAAAAAATACAACAACCGAGATCGAAATCTGAAATCGTAGGACAGTAGGTCGGCCAACGGTGATTAATATATAATAGGTCATCATCATCAAATGAGTAATAATAATAATTATTTTAAATTTTTATTTTTGGAAATTCATTTTTAAATGCAAATAATTGAAAAAAATACCAACAATAGCCGAAATCAAAATATGAAACTGTAGGACAGTATATCGGCCAATGGTGATTAACATATAAATAGGTCATTATCATCAAATAAGTATAAATAATAATTAGTTTAATTTTTAAATGCAAGTAATTGAAAAAAAAACCTACAACAAGCAAAATCGAAATCTAAAACCGTGAGCTTGTAGATCGGGCTCACGTATCTAACATATAAAAATTTCATCACATTCTAGAATTTTTTTTTTCTCCCTCATAGTCTCATGTGAAAACCTCATTTTCGGCAAGAAACTTACCTTCAACAGTTGATATGAAGCTCTTACAGCAATCCCCGCAGTCCGAAGCACTACCCGTTGCAAGTTAAAAGTCCAAACAAAGAAAGAATGGGGAAGAAATGAAAAAATCTTCAAAAAACTAAGAAAAAAGAGGAAGCAGCAGTTCTCGATTGAGTTCTCGATCAAGAACAGTGCCTTCTCTCTTTTATAAAGAGAAAAAAAAAGTGAAAAGCAATTTCTCGCCGAGATCTCGCGAGATTTACCGAGATTTACCGAGAATTACCGAGATTTACCGAGAATTACCGAGATCTTGGCGAGATCTCGGCGAGATCATGTATCTGCCGAGACGAAAAGGGTTATCGACCCTGTTTTCGTCTCGGTTACTGGCGAGAATGGCGAGATTTTATTCCATTGGAATAACATCCAGACAACAATCATAGGTAGTGTTACCTTTTCCTTTATGAAAATCTTCAAAAAAATCCAAGACATATTTTTTAATGTCTTCTTGGTTCTCCATAGTCGCTCCATCTTCTGTCTGCAAAATACGGATCAGATTTCCACTTTTCCTCCTTTTTGCATAAGCATGGAAAAATTTAGAATTCTGGTCACCACATTTCAACCAGTTAATTCTCCCTTTTTCAGCCCATAATGCCTCCTGCAATTTACAAACCTCGTCATACTTCTCAGCTGCCATGTCTTCCCGTAATTTCAGATCAGTATTGCATCCTACCACTTGGATAATTTCTTGTACCTTTTTTAAATCAAATTTAGATTTAAGTACCTCCTTGTCAATATGAGGTACTTCCCTAGACCAGCTGCGTAAACGGGTTTTTAATGCTTTCAATTTACTTATAAGAACAAAGTAAGGCTTACCAACAGCCCGCTCATCCCACACCTCCTTAACAGCTTCATTAAAAGCCTCATGCTCCATCCAGAATCACTGAATGCGAAAAGGAGCATTTCCTGGCCAAGGGATGTCAGAGCAACTAATCAATAACGGAGTATGGTCAGAACCATACCTTGGTAAAACCTGCTGGTAAGTCTGACCATATTTTTCAAACCATAAATCATTGCCCATACTCCTATCCAAAACGGCCTGCACTCTGCCCACCTGTTATTTGTCCAGGTGAACTTCATGCCATTCGTTGGGAGACCCAATAAATTATGAAAAGCAATGAAAGCTTCAAACTCATTAGTTGCTGCCACTGAAAACACTCCTGGTCCTGATTTTTCATGGGCAAACCTACAGACATTAAAGTTGCTCATCAAAAGCCAAGGAATCTGAGGGACACCTAGCGATACCAATTCCAACCAAAGAGCTCTCCTTTCAATCTTTCTATTTTTTTGCATGTACAATAGTACATAAGTGATTCTGTGAATCAACAGAAATTTCCACAGATATTTGCTGATCAGAGGACAGTGTAACATTCGGTCTTGGTAAGCCTTTCTTCCAAATGATCCATAGATTAGAGACCTTATTATCCCTTACATTATGAATTATATTTGATTCATAACCCCTTCTATCTTGTAACCTCTTAGGTACTTTGATGCAGATCAAAAGTTGGGCCTGGCCCAATTAAGAGCAACCAACCAGACCTACTCCAGCTGAAGCAAGAGCCGAGAAGCAAGATCTTTTTACCGCTAATTATAGAGTATACCGCCAGTTCTATATTTTTTTAGTTAGGAGTTTATTTTGTTTCCTAATTGGTTAGTGATGCTATTTTGTTTCCTAAAGTGTAGGTTAGTTAGTTTAGGAAGTTTTAATTACTTAGAGACTAAAATTTTCCTTAAATATAGTTTTGGAAACTTTTGGAAACTTTTGGAAACTTTCCTATTTTCTAGTTTTAGGAATTTTCCTATTATTTTGTTAGAAACTTCTTACTTTATAAAGGGAGTTTTAGTTTCCTATTTTCAGTTAATTGTCTTTCCAAATTGATGTAATTTTTCAAACTATAAATAAAAAGAGACAGTTTTCCAGAAAAAAGTGTTAAAAGACTTATTTTTTGGTTGAGTCTCTCACAAGGTATCTCTTGTTTCGGAGGAGTCTCGGCCTCTTCCGAAACCGAGATCTCGGCGAAATCTCGCCGTGACAGTGCATTTAGTTCGAGACAAACTTTTGCCAAAATTCATTTTTTAGGTCTTAAACTTCAGGGGAACCTCATTTTTAGAACATATTTAGAGCCTAAAATTGTAAAAATAATGACTCTTTGTGGTTGTTTGGGTTTACACCAATGTTTTGACAGTCAACGCTGAAGTCTGTTGTATACTTAGGCTAATATTGGCTATTATACTCAATCAAATATGGTAAATGAGACAATAACATAATGCATTAGGGGAATGAGAAACAAAATAACACTTCATTATAAATGATTACATCATAGTTCAAATGTTCAATACTGGATGATCCCATAGTCCCCATGTGCCCATAGTCCACAATTCCACAATCCTCATACAATGTCTAGTAATACGTAGAGTGTCGTGGATGATCCATCGTACTAGCATCATACATTTGTGAAAGTTGTCGACGCAAATTGTCTTCCAATTGAGCAACATAATCTTCCCATGACATTCTTGAGGCAAAGTAGTTCTGGTAGTCTTGCACATGATTCATAAATATAACATCAGTAGCTGTCTGAAGGATACCTATCTTTGGGAAGAATGGAACGTCTAAAGTACTACTCCGGTGCGAAGACTCTTGTGGAGGCATTGATGGAATGGAATAGAAGTTGGTTGATCCACTCTGACTCTATGCTCTTGCATTTGAACGATCGTCGAAGGAAGAACCATATGCAGTGGGATAGGGGATGAAGTTGATATCAACATAATCATTTGAAGTATAAGCTAACCCAGTGCTATATCCAGGAACATTCCACTGCTCTTGTCCTTAGCAGTAACTGCTATTCTCCTCCACACTCAATCCTCGTAAGCCATTAGAAAGGCTATCAACGTTGACGTCCATCATGTTACTGCAATCAGCATCTTCATCCTGTTGAGATTGGGAATGATGTCGAGGCCTACCCAAATCCAATTCTGAAACCGTGAGCTCGTAGATCGGGCTCACTTGTCTAACATATAAAATTTCATCACATTCTACAAACTTTTGCTTTTTTGTCTTTTATGGAAAAATCTCATTTTGGGCAAGAATCTTACCTTTAACGGTTGATACGAAACTCTCGCAGCAATCCCCACACTCCGAAGCACCACCGGCAGCAAGTTGAAACACCAAACCACGAAAAATGGATGAAGAAATCAAGGTTTCTTCAAAAAAACCAAATTGCCTGTTCTCGGTGCCTGTTCTCGCCTGTTCTCGGTGCTTATTCTCGGTCCAAGAACAGGCATAAGACCCCTTTTTATGCTTTTACAAAAAGTGGAATCCAAGTTCTCACGAGATATTGCGAAATATTAGTGAAACAGATCGAAACCATGTAGGCCGAGAACGAAATTGGTTATCGACCAAGATTTCGTTTCGCCTACTAGCGAGATCAGCGAAAATGCTGAGATCTCGCTGAGAGCTCTCGGCAAGATTTTATTCCATGGTCTCTCAAAGGTTGTGAGACTCACTCAACCACTTCTTCTTCTTTCTTTCTTAAGATTTCTGTTTTCTTTTTGATTTATATCTAATTTACCCTGGTTGGCGATACTGTTCCCTACAGTTCTATTAAGTTCTCTTGCCGACTTAATACCAGATCACAAAATTACAGTCGACAATGCCCAGATCTGGGCGATACCAGGCTCAGCAGGATTTTGAGCCACATAACTTCTTCATCCCTTTTCAGATCTTCATCAACTTTGGAGGGGTGTTCATAATTGTTATAAAGGACATCCAAACCAAGTTTCATCAATTTCTGACGGACAGATTTTGAGATAAGTAGTTTTCTTTATTACTTTTTTCTGCAGATTTTGTGTTGGGCTGAATAAGGATCCTGTAGCAAAGAGGGATTGTTAATTTGAGTTGCCCTAAACTCTTTGCCATCAATTGGTATTAGAGCATGGCTAATGAGAGTTCTTACTCTCTTAATCAGTCCAATAACCCCAATGACCTTATTAATGTGGTTCTCCAACAATTGGCTAAAACAGATGCAAAGTTGGATAATGTGGACGGAAGAATAAGTAATTTGGAGGAGCTAAGTCATCCTAGGGCGGCTAGAGTGGAAGCCCCTAGAAGGGAAGCTCCTAAAATGGAAGCCCCTAATGCCAACCTAATGCCAAGATGTGTTATTAGGGCTCCTTAAGAGTCCCTAGAGAGGAATACCGCAACCCACCCTATGAAGACTATGATGAACCTATCCGTTACCAAACCCATAAGGTACGGATGGACCTCAAGGAGTTTCATGGGAGGCAAGACCCCGAAGCCTTTCAAGACTGGCTGAATGCCTTAGATGACTATTTCGATTGGTTTAATCTTCCCGAACCTCGAAAACTAAAATTGGCTCGCTCCAAACTTATGGGGGGTGCTCGTGATTGGTGGCGTAATTATGAGTATAGTCTCATGAGGAGAAGGATGAAACCTACTACTTGGGAGGAGATGAAAGAAGAATTGAAAGAAAAATATTTGCCAAGGTCTTTCCAAAGAAGGTTACATGACCAGCTGAACAATCTTCAACAAGGCACTACGAGTATGGAAGATTATGCCTATCAATTTGACCAATTGTGTGCACGGTCTGGATCACGGGACAATGTTGATCAGCTGATATCTTAGTTTCGTTTGGGGTTGCAACCTGAAATTAGAGAAAAAATGGGTGTGGTTGATATTGTTAGTTTTAACGACTGTGTTGATAAAGCTTTCCAAGCCAAGGACCTTTTAAAGTCAACACCGAAGCCCACCTCCAGTTCTTATGAAGTAAAGCACCCCATACCAAATAGCAAAGCCATAGGGACTACATCTCGTGCTACTCCAACGATAGATAAAGGCAAAACTCCCATGGTAGCAGCTACGAATGTGCAATGCTGTCACTGTAATGCATATGATCACTTTGCTAGAGATTGTCTACAAAAATTAAAAGTAAACTCTTTAGTTGCTGCAATCGAGGCCAATCCAGATACACAGGTATGTGAGCCACAAAGTGATGACACTCTTGTTCCTAATACGGATGTCATGGATGATGGTGAGGATTCATATGGAATCCATATAATTAGCAGTATGGTTTTGATTGCTCCAAAAGTGGATGTGGATAATTTTAATGCCTTTGCTAAAGCTTCAGGGATTGACAAAGGCGACCACAGTTCTGATGAAGACCACGGTATTAGGGAGACAATTGTGGAAGATGAAAAATTGAACAAGATAGTCCCCATGAATACCACGATTCCACTTGACTTTCCTCAAGATGTTGAGCATATTGATTTTGTAATACCGTCTAAATATCTTGAAGAAAGTGGACCTAAAGTGATGGATTTTCTTCCAACATCGCAAGCACAGTTAAAGTTTCAAGATCAACAGGTGCTGCCTACCGACCCCTCTGTAGCCATTCTTCACCATTACAAAAACTCGTTGACGAGTTCTTTTTAAGTGGGGGGGAGCTGATGCAGATCAAGAGTTGGGCCTGACCCAATTAAGAGCAAGCAACCAGACCTGCTCCAGCCCAGAAGCAAGAGCCGAGATCTCTAAAAGAGATCTCTTTTTACCACCAATTATAGAGTAACCAGTTCTATATTTTTTTAGTTAGGAGTTTATTTTGTTTCCTAATTGGTTAGCGATGCTATTTAGTTTCAAGTGTAGGTTAGTTAGTTTAGGAAGTTTCAATTACTTGGAGACTAAGATTTTCCTTAAATCTAGTTTCCTTGAAGTTTTGGAAACTTTCCTATTTTTTAGTTTAGGAATTTTCCTATTATTTTGTTAGAAACTTCCTACTTTATAAAGGGAGTTTTAGTTTCCTATTTTCAATTAATTGCCTTTCCAAATTGGTGTAATTTTTCAAACTATAAATAAAAGCAAAAACGGCTGGCGGCAGTAGAGAGAGTTTTCTAGAAAAAAGTGTTAAAGACTTATTTTCTGGTTGAGTCTCTCAAAGGTTGTGAGACTCAACCACTTGTTCTTCTTTCTTTCTTGAGATTTCTGTTTTCTTTTTGATTTATATCTAATTTACCCTGGCTGGCAACACTGTTCCCTACCGTTCTATTAAGTTCTCTTGCTGAATTAATACCGGTTCACAAGATTACAGTCGACACTGCCCAGATCTGGGCGATACCAGGCTCAGCAGGATTTCGAGCCACATAACTTCTTCATCCCTTTTCAGATCTTCATCAACTTTGGAGGGGTGTTCATAATTGTTATAAAGGACATCCAAACCAGGTTTCATCAATTTCTGACGGACAAATTTCGAGATAAGTAGTTTTCTTTATTACTTTTTTCTGCAGATTTTGTGTTGGGCTGAATAAGGATCCTGTAGCAAAGAGAGATTGTTAATTTGAGTTGTCCTAAACCCTCTTTGCCATCATACTTTCACTGGATCAACCATTGGTTCAGCTAAACCCACAACATTAGGATTACGTTCCAGTAAAAAAAATTCCGAAACGCCTGTCTCGATTTTGGGTTCGAGACACCCCTAATATTCCAAAAGAGGACTTTCATCGGGAAACCTTTTTCCTTTAAGGTTTCCAGTCGAGCAAGTCTAGCATCAAAAGAGCTCAACTTCTTTGGCTGCTTGTTACCTTTACCAGGCAGCCTTCCAGGCAGCCTTTTCTCAAGATTAGTAAGGTCTCTCTCTTGCAAAGCCTTATCGGCTTCACTTAGGTCACCATACACAATCTCCACCCTACCAGCAGATACATTAAAGTACCAACCTGATTCTCGGTTTGCACTTCCAAAATTTGCTCCATCTCATCATTATTAACCACAGTGGGTAAAACATTAACAGCTGGCAGATTATCATTCCTATTAGCCTCCTGCAAATTAGATTTTCAAAATAGGAGAGAGTATACCATTTTTGGCAAAGAGGATGCAGTAGTCTCCACTCCATTGGTACTGTCAACAGAAGTAATAACAGGACTGGTCATGGTAACATTTGGCATAGCTAAATCTCTTTCTAAACCGGCTGAGATGTTATTATCATTAACTTCCCCTTCCTCTTTATCATCCACTTCATCTGTATCAGTAACATCTACCCATCTTCCAATGTCCTGTCGAGGAGAAACCTGAGCTGTCTCAGCTATTGGATTATCTCGCATAACAGGAACATTCCTTGTAATAGACTAATGGCTTACCAGACTTATGACCATAAAATCCTCAATCAACACATCTGGTTGGTGGTTCTTCAAACTCTACAATCTGCTTGAAGAAGAATTGATGGTCCCCGTGCTTACATTCGACCATAACTTCATTCAGTCGTGGTCTTCCAGCCACCATCTCCACACACAACCTTGCATACCGTCCCACCACTTTGTGCTGGGTATTGTTGTCCAAACAAATTGGTCTTCCAATTGCTTTCTCAATTGAGAACAGCATATCCTCGTCCCAGTATTGCAACCCCAATTTAGGTAGACGGACCCATTGTCTCTAATATACCTGAGGCTCTTTGTCCACATCAAAGTCAAGCACCCAAGCTTGCAGATGTAACAGCTGCCCATTCACCCTAACAGAGCCTCATTTCCACACAGATAAAAGTCCTTCCATGGTAAAGAACCGAAAAACATAAAAGCCTTTGCCCATAGCAGTCATCTCAAACTTTGCTTGAGAACCCCACTGTTCAGACAGAGCTTTATAGACATCCTTCGACAGCATCCCTTTGACAAATACTTTCCAATGAGAGCTAATTTGTATTTGGCAATTTGCCGCTCATATGCCTCCTGTGGAATAACAACACGTGTTATCCCACCTTCAACAACTGGTTCAGGTAGTTTACTGAGATCAGGCATCATATCAGGTGCTGAAACATTCGACCTATGCCCTGCAGTAACAGCAGCAAAGGAATGAGGTGCGGCATCTACACCCACGGCAGTAGCAGCAAAGGGATGAAGCTGGAACACCCACTTCAATTCCTCTCACCGACTGGACTGTCTGAGCTTGTGCTAGTGGTCCTTTTCCTTTCTCACGGGCAGACCACCGCCTCTTCTTTCTAATCCTTCGACTTGGACCAGTCCCAGCTTCTCGAGCTTCCAATCTATTCAAAACAGGAGCAGATGGCTCCTCAGAAGGAAGCCCAATGAACTTCCCAAGATCCACTGCTTTCTCCGGTAAAGTCACAGTTTGTGCCACTGTCGACTCCTGCACAGACCTCCCTCTTTCAATCATCAGGGAAACATTGGGTCTAAACCCTAAGCTTCCCACATGCGATAATGGAATTGTTGGGGAAACCTTAACCACAGGCTCCTCTCTCAACAAACCAGATCCAATATTTGAAGTCACTTGCAAAGGTTGATGCCCAGAGGACGATGGCACAGTGGACATCACAATCGATCCATCAACAGGCATATTGGTTAAACTACCAGATGACATCACCAGCAACGGTAGACCAAGTGGAGGCAAAACCATCGACCTAGACACCGATGTGCAGTCTTCGCCAGATGACAATACCGGCACTTGAGATCCATCAGACGACAGTGCAGAAGATGGAGGGACATCAGACAGATTCCCCCGTGACTCCCCCGACAATGGAAAAGCTCCCGCAGGTGAAACCTAAAACCTCCCACTAGATTACCAAAACCAGGAAAAGAAACCCTAGAATCAGTCAACAAAAGTCCACCAGACAACGGAGCAGCAAACTGTCCTTTCACCGAAGCTTCGTTCGACTGTCCTCTCAGATGATTTCTAGGTTCAGAATTCCCATCGAACCAAACTCGAACCTCTGATCAGAACAACCCTCCGAGAGTTGAACCTATCGATACCCCACTGGAAGGCCATCCCCTCTTCCATATCCTTTCTCATACAGTCTTACTCCCATTCCAGGATCCGATGGTAGGCTGGCAGCAGCCTAGTAAACAGTAACAGCAGCAACCCAGCAGCAGATGGAAGCAGACAACAGGAAAAAAAAAATTATAATCAGATTTGGGTTAGGATGATCTGACCGATAAAGTGAAGCAGCAGAAGGTAGGGTAAATAGCAGCAATAGTAGGTAGTATAGAAGCAATAGGTATAATATGAAAATGAAGAAGTAGTAGAGGCAGCAATGGTGGTTGCACACCGTGACGAAGAACTTTAGAGTTTAGACAACTTTCAAAACGGCACCTACTCTGATACCATGTAACATAATAGAAAAATAAAAGATTATGGAGAGAATTGATGTGTCTTGCTCCTTTCCTTGTAGTTTGTATTTATAGAAAATAGAAAACACTATTAGATATGGTCTAGGACTCTACAAGTTTAAAATCCTAGTTACAAGCTAAAGATAAAGTAAACTCGAATAGGAAAGAAAATTAACAAGCCTAATTGCATGCGCCTACGACGGCAGGGTTCGCCGGGCGCAGGTGTCTCCAAAAGGCTGTTAAGATAAACCGGCGGTCGCGCAGGTCGTTCTCTACGTGCTGTATCTCCTCTCCAACTTGAGCGAGCCTTTCTGCGATATCCATAGGAAGACCAATTAAGGAAGGGGAACTCATTCCAGATATCGATTAACTGCTTGCCAGCCTATCCCGTCACCGAGGGATTGACCAGTTGACCAGGCAGTGAACGTACCCCTACCCTCTTGCTTTGGCGGCTGCAGCTGGAGTTGCTGTGTGTGAGCGGCTTTAGCTGAGCCTGACATGCTACCACCTAACATTAGGGAAGTAGGATTACTACGTAGTTCCTAGGATGGAGTTTAAGACCATTAGCTTTGGGGGCTGCTGTCTTAGATTGAACGGCAATAAGATAAGTCGACGTTCAATCTCGTCAGCGGGTTTCCGCTGAGAACGGAATAGTGTTCGACTCCTCACCGTCTATGTATTGCCCTCCTCACCGTAAGCTGCCTTGTCCCCCCTCAACTATAAAAAAGATAAACATACCATGGACTCTGGCCGGTTGGCCTTCGTCCCCTAAAGAAAACTAATAAACTAACTAGGAGTCCACCAATCTACATGATTAAGACTAACTGCTTTGACAAAGCACTTATTTAGGATATTATTTTATATTATTACACTAACATCTCTTAATGCAACCTTTTCTCGCCTCCAACGCATGGTCACTTCATCCAAAAATGAATCGTGTTCGTCCCTTCTGCCTTCTTTGCTGGTCATGGTCGAGGCTCATTGGGTGGCTGCGGCCTTGGTTCTAATAGTAGTGGTCCAGGTGGTCACCAGATTTATAGGCCCCCAAAACAGTGGTCATTTGTGGCAAACTTTATCATACTGTGGAGAATTGTTGGGCCAAGCATGGCTAGCCAGATTGGGTTACAAAGGGAGTCAACTCCTCTATAACATATTATACCACAGACAAAGGGGCATCTGTCCCTGGTGACATTGCACCTCTGTCTGCACCTCTGTCTGTTCCTCTACTATCTCTGTGTCTCGGGACGATTATGCTCAAATACTCAAGCGACTCCAACAATTCGAGTCATTTGCCTCCGCTTCCACTGCCACTCTTGCTCATACAGGTGTATCTGCCCTCTTCTCTACAACCCCTCCGACCTTGTGGGTAATCGATTCTGGTGCCTCTACCCATTTGACCGATAATTCTGCCCTGTTCACTTCCGTTACTACTTTTCCTTGTTCTTTGGTTACTCTTGCTAATGGCTCCACACCTGTAAGTGGTCTTGGTACATTTCTCCAACTTTAAACATGACCTTATTTTCTGTCCTTCATGTTCCTCAATTGGCATTAAATCTTTTGTCTGTTAGCCAACTCACTAAATCTCTTAATTGTTCTGTCACATTCTTTCCTTTATATTGTGTATAAACAGGATCTGCAGATTAGTCGGACGATTGGTGGAGGGCCTGAACAGGCTGGTCTTTACTACCTGGATCACTTTGGTGCATCTATTACTGCTGCTACAACTGCCTATACACCCTCACCCCTTCAATGGCATCTTCGCCTAGGCCGTTTATCTTTACCAAAGCTTCAGCACATGATCCTAGGTTGTCAATCCATCTCCTGTCTCGAATGTGAAGCATGTAAACTTGGTAAACATTACTGGTCATCTTTTCCTAGTTGTGGGCGGGAACCTCACAGCTCGTTTTTAAATTCTTTAATTCACTCCGATATTTGGGGTGTTTGTCTTCTTAAAGTCGGTTAGGATCATGGTTTTAATTATCGATACGATATGCCCTGTATCTATTGATACATATCCGTATCGGCAGTGGTCGATATGATACTCTTCGATACATATCTCTTTTTTTTTAAACAAAATGTGTATCTATCCACATGTATCGACCATATCAAACCGATACGACTCGATGCACTTCGATACGGTCAATACACTATAAGTATCGATACAGTTAAGTTTCCATTGTTGAAAAAAATAAGATACACTTACCGATACGGTTCGATACACCTCGATACGAACCAATACTCCTCGATACAAACCGATACGAACTAATACGAACCGAAACGGTTCGATAAGGTCGATACACAAATATAAAGCTTGATATAACTGATTTTTTTTTTATTTTTTATTTTCTGGTCTTCTTCCTTGTTGAAAACCTACAGCTCATGTAAATCGAAGGTTGTAGCTCATCGAATGTCATCAACTGTCGTTAATCCTTGGAAATACTTCAAGATTTCTTATTATAGTGTTTTTATGCAAAGAGTGTTTTGCATGTTCTCTAATCATTCCCGTGTGTATCTTGCCCCGTATCTTAGCCATAGATTAAAATCTCGAGCCTTGAGGTCGTCCCGACCTTGAGTAAAACCGAGATTTTCGGAGATCTCAACGAGAAATTGTAAAACTACCGCAAAAAGGCAATAAATGCAGTTTTGAGGCTAAAATGGCCATTTTAAAGCGTAATACTCTAGGAAAATCCTATTTTAGTATATATAAACACATTTAATCTATAAAATTGAAAAAATAATCACACATGGGGGTTGTTTGTGTCGACACCCATGTTTGGTAGTGTCGGACTTGTCGGTCTGAAGTTCAGATGTAAACTTATGCCAAATGAGACAATAAAATTATATTGAGGAGAAGAATAAACATGATAACACTTAATTAGTTAATTGTCTTGTTAAATAACCAAAAATAGTCAAGTAGAGTGTAGACCATACAATCATAATTCATAATTTCATACAAATACTCAAAGTCTCAACTCTCAAATAGTACATGTGAATATGTGATCAAGATCAACTACTAAAATACAAGGATCCCAACTCCCAGCCCAAGTTCTATCTCCCAATCACTCCATCCCAATGTCTAATTCCATGTAGAGTGGCGTAGAGGATCTTACTCGTCATTTTGCTAATGACAATGTATCTCAGACTGAAAAACAAAGTCGTGCCACGACATCCTATTGCAGAAGAAGCACTAGTAGTCGTCCACATGTTTCATATACATGGAATCATCAACGTTTGCAAGGATATCTATCATTGGATACATTTCAACAAACTGTGGAATGTACCTTGGCTGTTGAGGCATGAATCTCTGGGCAGCCGGGTAGGCGAAGAGGTTGTCCACCAAGTTGGAGCTAGTTTGTGAAGTAGCATCAGTGGAAGAACCATATGAACTGGGAAGCATGTGGTAATCGTCACCGAAATAAGAACTGTACTCTGACCTGGTGCCAAATTCGGGAGCAGGGAAAGATGGGGCACTCCACTGCCTTTGTCTAGTGCTATCCTCAATGCTGATTCCTCCAAAGCTTGTAGACGTGCTATCAACCTCAACCTCAGGAACAACAAAGTCAATATAAGCATCGTTGTCTTCTGGGGGTGGTTGAAAACAGCGTCGAGGCCCCAGCGTATACCTTCCCGAACCCTGTAATGAAGATGGCGGCGCCCACCGTAGTCTGTATCCTATGTGGAGTGATTATACTGGGTCTAGCTAGTGAATCTAATAATGGGCATCGTCGGTCTAGGATCATACTCTCTCTCCTCAGAGATAGCGTGCTGCTCATATGTGGCCCCACCACCACCACCACCACCATCGCCATCGCTGTCATCATCACTATTGGAAGCTGACCAACCATGTTCATCAACTGCATCATCACCACCAGTGTCTATGCCTGTGTCACTGCCAATGCAACTGGGGGGGTCAAACGGTCGAGGTGATTGTATGTCTATGCGACCCTCGTCCGAGGACAGAAACTACTAGACATCATCACCAATTTGACTAGCCAAAGTGGGGTCGGGTCTCCAACCACACTCATCCATTACTGGTACTGCACTGTCCCGCACCCACTCTACTAAGGGATCTTCCTTATCTGACTATAGCTGGAAGATATCGACGAGCTCGATCAGGCTTTGATCATTTGCTTGTGATAGGCGTATGCTTTGTATCCTCAGTCTCATGTTGTAATGCACATACACCAAGTCATTGAGCTGTTTAGAGCCCAGTCTATTCTGCCTCTTAGAATGGATGAAGGAAAAGGTACTCCAATTTCGCTCACAGCCAGATGCGGAACATGTTTGAGATAGGACTTTGATTGCTATTTTTCTCAATTCAGATGCATCCCCGCCATACAACATCCACCATTCAACTGCACTAGAAGAACACATTTTGATGACATATCTCATTCTCACGTACTGCTCAAGCATAATATAATATACATATTAAATAAACTATGTTATTTGCAAATTGCAATTTCCATAGTTCCATACCAGGATCGGTACTTTCTCGGCCAGCCACTGCGGCAAGACTTTCAAAATTCCAAGGCCATCTCTGAATGTTTTAATCTACACCCATTTAGAAACTTATAAAAACTAGCCATTATAATATATGGATATTCAAATATTTCAGCTATTAAACCATACAACTCACCTCCAAGTTGGCAAGTGATTGTACAGTTGAACCTGGCTCCAACTTTGCCACAACAGTTTTGACTGCATTGATAAGGTTAGAATTCAACCCAAGTACATGTAAATATTGATACTTGGGGTTCAAATAGTATGTTGCAAAATATGAGTCACATGATTAAAATCTAGAACTAACTAATAATTTATGAAAATATAAGTTGAACTATATTAAAGACATTATCAAATATACTCACCAGCTTTATGCAATGGCTGCTTTAGTTGACTCTCATCAATCTTTGATAATCTTGATGAAATTTTTGTTACCACGTGGTAGCATAGCATAAACATGATCCTTTAACATATTGATGGCAGCATATAAAAGTGGCATAGTGGGATTGAATGAGGTATCCACCAATCTCAGCACCTTCACCACTGGCTCCATAACTCTTACTACATCCGTCAAGTTTTTCCAAAACTCATCTGAAGCTATGGTAAACTGTGCTTGCACTCCACTAGGGGAACCTGATTCCTTCCAATGAAACCAGATGCAAACATCGATAAAAGGCTTACCATCTTTGTTTCAAAGCTTTTCAATGCTATATATTTTGTGGCAAATCTGGTGATACCGGGTCTGACGAAGTCCCCTCCATATTTCTCTCTAAGCAAGTTCAATGAATAACTATGGTTATATACAAATGTAGTCACCTGTCTAGTTTGTTCAACCACAGTTTTTACTTTGGATAGCTTGCCCATGTCCTTCAACATAAGATCAATGCAATGGGCAACACATGGAGTCCAAAAGAGACTGTGCTCCCTTTTAGCCTTCAACATCTCGCCTGCCTTCTTGTAGTTACTTCCGTTGTCTGTTACAATTTGGACAACATTTTTAGCCCCAACTTCAACAACCACTTTATTCAGCAGTCCATAAATATAATTTGCATTTTTCTTCTCAACAGATGCATCCACAGACCTGAGGAAGACTGTCCTCCCATCACAGTGGACCATTAAATTGATGATGGGCTTTCTGGTGGGACCAATCCAACCATCACACATAATGGTCATCACATATGTACTCTACATCTTCTTTAAATTGTCAATCTAATCTTGTAATTCTTTCTTCTGTTTAGGTAGATACACATTCGTTATTTCATATGCAGTGAGGCCTTCAACCCAAGGACCGGCCTCAGCAACTGCATCAAGCATGGGCTGATAGTATGGGCTTGTAGTGGTATGTGATGGGATGCCATGATATAACATCCACCAAGAAAAGGTATTCCCAACCCCTTATTTTGCATTCTGCCACATTGACTTTAGCTTCTTTTGCTTGTTACCAGACTTCCTAAAAACTCCTGGATCCTGGCATAGGATCTCAACATAATCATACCAAGGTGGCGGTTGGGGTTGTGCTCTAGTACTCTGTGAACTTCTAAACATAGAAGACAACCTCTTGCTCTGTGTTTGTGGATGAGCTGATCCACTACCTGATGTAGGCTAACCTAGGGTCTCTAGTTTATCCTACTCTTACACGACCAACTAACAAAAGGATTAAAGAGATAATTAACTAATATGTAGGGACTGTTATGGGCAGCAACACACATGACATGCTTACGAGATTAGTATCATGATAACCACAAGTAAATAACAGTATAAAACCAAGTAACATGATCAACTAAGCAATTATTAATTAGGTTTCATGTCATGTTCATTGTAAACCATAGGTTAAGAAGTACTAATGTGTAAAAGATGTCAAAACTCCTAAAACAAACAAGATTAAATGCCTAATGATTAGTTAAACCCATGAACATGTAAAAAACAGTAACTTCCCAATCATTAAAGAGATGAAATCCTAATCATAACATGCTAAATATGAAGGCTTAGCTGTACAGAAACTTCTCACAGTGCTAACCATGTTAGTAAGTACTAAACACGACTAGACTATGATAGAGATTGTGTGGAATAGACTTACAGCAAAG
Source organism: Protea cynaroides (assembly GCA_028583415.1). NCBI lineage: Eukaryota > Viridiplantae > Streptophyta > Magnoliopsida > Proteales > Proteaceae > Protea > Protea cynaroides. The sequence goes on from CM053268.1 coordinate 75,210,868, forward strand.
CATAGATGTAACTGAAATAATAAACAACAGAAACAATGGGAATAAACGATAACAAAAATAGATATGATAGCAAACCAGAAAACTAAAGGATGTAGACCTACTAGACTGAAACAAAGAACCAGCTATAATGGCGTTACAGCAGTGGGGCTGGATTGTTCTGCAAGAGAGAGAGAGAGAGAGAGAGAGGAGAAAGAGAGAGAGAGAGCACGAGAGCTTTTTTTTTTCTGCATTCAATAATCATCATCTGATTTCATTAATTAAAAAGAGCCTTTATAAGGCTTACAATCCTAATTAGAGTATAACTCTAAAGACTAATAAAACAAATCAAATCATAAACCAACTAAACAACTAAAAAGGGCCTGGGGACCCACAACTCTAACAAACGAATCAAAGGGGCCCATAGCTGGGACCCACAACTCTAACAAATTGAAATTCCGACGTCTCCAACAATAAAACAGAATAAAACAATAAAACAAAATAAAATAAATAGAATCCTAAATCTAATAGAATCCTAAATCTACTAGGACTCGTAGATGTCCTCATCACTACCATTGCCACCTACTCCAGATGGACTTACCCCTCCCATCATGGCCCTCATCTTATCGTGCTCCATATCATGAGTGTCTCTGCTAGCTATTGCTGCCTGTCTCATCTGTGTAGCCTCAGCCTCAGTCATATCAGTAGTATCAATGCCATCATCAGAAGAAGAGTCATCCATACCACTTCCCATGGTGCCTCGAACTGTCTCCTCAAATTCAACCCTAGCTTTCTCTTTCTCTCCCTTCCTTAGCTCTCCACCTTTTATGTGTTTGCTTACGGCCCTGGAAATCTTCACAAGAACCATATGTCATTTCACCACATCAGTATTGGTCTCACTCAAGTGTTGCTTAAGTCTTGTGATTCCACTAGACATAAGCTTTTTCCCACAGAATTTACATTGGGTCTTTCATTTATCACCTTCAATGACCACCCCATACTATCATGCCATATCAGTATGTCCAGCAATACCTCCCTCACCTGACCCCGAAGCAGCCATTATCTCTCGTTAGCACTGTTACATAAAATGATAAAATAAACAAACATTAATTAATAGGTGTAATATCATGAAACATAAAATAGAAGAATATAAAAAGCACCAAATAGGCCACTACGACTTAAAATACATTGAAATTATGTTTCAAAATTTTCTTCATTTTTTATGAAAACAGAATATTTTTCCTTATTTTCCCCTATTTTACAGAATTATTTACATATTATTCTTAATTTCGGGTACTACATAAAAATAATTTTTTTCAAAAAAAATCGGACACCATGGAACCATAGATTGGCCGATGGTGTTCAACATATAATATTTCGAACACCAACAAATAAGTAATTATCATATTTTTCTTAATTTTTAATTGCTGGAAAATAGAATTTTTTTTAAACCAGAAATTCAAAAAAAAAAATATATATATATGTACTTGAAAAAAAAAAACTGAAACTGTGACCGCGTAGATCGACCAATGGTGTTCAACATATATAATTTTAAACATCAATTGATAATTATTTATCGTATTTATTAAAAATTTTAATTACTGGAAAATACCTTTTAATATTCAGAAAATCTAAAAAATAAAAATATATATAGAAAATAAAGTCTGAAACTATGAGCTAATAGATCGGGCTCACGTTTCTCACATATAAAAATCTCATCATCATCTAACATGTATTGATCATGTTTATGTAAAAAACTAAGTTTTGCAAAAAAAACTCTTACATTAAACAGTAGATCTAATGATGAATCGAGGTTTTTCACCCTCGTACCAAGCTCCCACAAGATTTTCGTGGAGTGATTTGGCAAAAACTCCAAGCTTCCAAGCTTAGAACAACAACTTTGAGAATGAGGAGAGCAAAATAGAAGAAAAAGAGGGAAATGTTAAGTCTTAGTCGAAATTTTCAACCGAGACTTACCTTTTATAATTGAGTGGAACCCAAGACTTACCTTTTATAATTGAGTTGAACCAAAAATAGACCAAAACAACTCGAGACTGGTCGAAATTGGTCGAGACCAGCTAGAGAAATTGCCGAGAAGTTCGAGAAGAGATTTCGAGGGGGTGTCTCGTCTTGACCCCTTCGAGATTTACGAGATTTTTGAAATCTCAGTGAAATTTCGCCGCATTTTTAAACTATGATCTTAGCGTATCCTAACGTTTGCACCGTATCCATGATACGATACGATACATCTCTTAAAATTGCCCGACCGATATGATAATACATGATACTTTAATCCTTGGTTAAGATTTTCTTATTTTGTTACCTTCATGAATGATTACTCTCGTTCAGCATGGGTTTATTTATGGAAGAACTGCTTGAAATTTCCTTCTGTTTTTAGTTGTTTATACAATGAAATTACAAATCAGTTTGCCGCTTCTGTAAAGGTGTTTAGGTTTGACAATGCTCTTGAATATGTTCAGCATGGCATTGCTGATTTTTGTTTGCAAAATGGCTTGATACATCAAACAAGCTGCTCCTATACTCAACAAAATGGAGTGGCTGAAAGGAAAAATTGGCATTTATTGGAGGTGACCTGCTCTCTCCACATTCATATGCATGTTCCCAAATTTTTTTGGTGTACTGCTATTCTAGCGACATGTTTTTAGTAATTGCATGCCATCTTTTGTTTCTCAAAGCCGCTCCCCTTTTTCTATTTTACATCTCATTACACCTTTGTTTCCCATCACCCCTCATTTTTTGGTTTTGTTTGCTTTGTTTACATCCTCCACCTGCATATGGATAAGTTGGTGCCTAAGGTAGTTAAATGCCTATTCTTGGGTTACTCTCGCACCCAGAAAGGCTACAAGTGTTTTGACCCCGTTTCGCACAACCAATTTGTTAGTGTGGATGCGACCTTTTTTGAGAACACCCCTTATTACGCTCCCTTGCTACCCTCTTCATCTCACTCGGGGTGTTCTCCACCCCTCCCTATTCTTATCCCTATCGAGTCTTCTCCGGATCTTGTGCCCTCACCACCTCCCCTGTAGGTGTACCAGCAATGGCCGAAGACAATGCTCTCTACGACCACGGTTGTTCCGCTTCTCCTCCAGTCCAATGTTGGTGCTGCAAGTCCCTCTCTTTTACCGGTTGCTCTACGGAAAGTTACTCGTACTTGCACTCAAAAATCTTTGGCTGTTTTTTCCTATTGAGAATTATGTCTCTTTCTCACCTTCCTTCTCTCCAAGAGTTTGTCTTATCCCTCTCTTCTTATTCCCTTCCCCCAGATCATACTAAGGCCCTTGCTCATTCTCGGTGGAAAGCGGTAATGGAAATAGAGATGGATGCCCTATTGTCTCGTCAAACCTGGAGTATAGTGGATTTACCTCCTGATAAAGTGTTCCTGCATTGTCTCTAGGTGTACGCCATCAAATACAACCCCTATGGTTCTATGGAGTGTCTTAAGGCCCGATTGGTTGCCAAGGGATATGTTATGGATTATTTTGAAATGTTCTCTCTGGTTGTTTGTTTGAACCTGGGCTGTCCCTTCTACCAAATGGACATAAAAAATGTCTTCTTTTATGGTGATCTCTAGGAGGTCTATATGGAGCAACCTCCTAGGTATGTTGGTTTGGGGGGAGAATTCGACCAAGGCCAGTTGGTTAAAGAAGGCTATTTATGGGTTGAAACAATCCCCTAGAGCCTGATTTGCTAAATTCAGTTTCATTGTCACATTGTGGTTTCTCACAATGCTATTCTGACCATTCGGTTTTTATTCGGTGCAAGGGGCCAAGATGCTTGTCTTAGTTGTGTATGTTGATGTTGATGACATTATTATTTCTAGCAATAATGTGTCTGTCATTGCAACGGTAAAAGCTTATCTTCATCAACATTTTCAGATGAAAGACCTGAGTGTTCTCAGGTATTTTCTTGGTATTGAGGTTCTATGGAGTAACAAAAGAGCTAGTCTTCCCAACGCAAATATGTGCTCGATCTTTTATCTGAAAAGCGTACGCTTGCATCCAAACCCATTGACACTCTAATGGATCGTCAAAGGTGGGTACTTGTGATGGTGAAAATTTCAATGACATCCGTTAGTAAAGGAGGTTAGTTGGAAAATTGATTTATCTCACGGTTACTAGACCTAATATATCATTTGCAGTTGGGGTTGTTAGTCAGTTCATGCATGCTCCCAAGAAGGTTCATTGGGGAGCAGTGTGTCGAATCCTAAAGTATTTGAAGGATGCTCCAGGAAAGGGGCTTATTTATTGTCCTTATCAAAAGGTGGACCTCGTTGCCTACTCTGGTGCTGACTGGGCTGGTACTAGTGACGATAGTTGCCTGGTCCAGCGCTTAAGCTGAGTGTCGGGCTATGGCTCAGACTACGGCCGAGCTCATGTGGCTGAAGTCCTTACTGCAAGAATTAGGATTTCTAGTCACACAACCTATGCAGATTTTTTGTGACAATCAAGTGGCCATTACATTGGTAGTAATCCAGTTTTTCACGAGTGTACCAAGCACATTGAAGTGGATTGCTATTTTGTTCAGAATGCTGTTGTACAAAAACAGATTGTGACTCTGGTTGCCCCTCTTCTGGACAGCTAGGTGATATTTTTACGAAGCCGCTATTTGAGCCTATGTTCCGCAGCGTTAATTCCAAGCTGTTTATGATGATATATATGCTCCAGTTGGAGGGGGAGTGTTGAAATTATTGGATCAATACCCACTATGGGGGTACATTATTTTTCATCTTTTTCTTAGTTCAGATATGTTATCCTCCTAGCCGGATAGTAATATCTTTCCTTCATTTGTATATTTGTTTTCTCCTTGGATTGGATCAAATAGTCAATCTAGGATTCCTTTCTTTGTAATTCTTTCCAATTTATATATATAATAGCGGACAGGAAGAGGGGAGGTATTATGGTCAACTGCTCCTCAAGGAGCCATCGACTTCCCTTCTTCTTCTCCATCTTCTCTCTTTGTCCAACTATTGAGTTATTTACTTCTTGGTTTTATTACAATGGCTACTTCTTTAGTCTTAAAATTATACCTCTTGATTGTAGCTTGAATCTTGCTGCACTTTCATTGAAAGAGACTCTTAAAGATGGAGTTTTGAGACTCCCTATTTTAGTCAATATATTAAGCATAACCCTAGAAGGGTACAAAAGTAAAATAAAATAAAAATAATAAGTGGGGAGGGTAAGGCCTTGGGATTAGTGCTTGGAGCTAATCCCGAGATCCTCCTCCTTACATAAACATATCATAACACCTCCCCCCTCAAGCTAGAGCGTAGATGTTAGTCATACCCAGCTTGTTACAAATATAAGCAATACTCTCACTCCTTAAAGAGTTAGTAAACACATCGACAAGTTTTTCGCCTGTTCGAACATGGACTGGAGAAATTATCCCTTGCTGGAGTTTTTTTACGAACAAAGTGACAATCGATCTCAATGTGTTTCGTTCTTCCATGAAAAACAGGACTGGAAGCATTGTGAACGGCAGCTTGATTATCACACCACAAACTTCTTCGGAAAGCCAACTCAGTTAACAACTGCTTGACCCACATCAAATCACACGTGACATGTGCCGTAGCACGATATTTCAACTCTTAACTAGACCGAGCAACAACAATCTGCTTCTTACTCTTCCAAGACACAAGGTGTCCGCCAATAAAAGTACAATAGCCAGTAGTAGACCACCTGCCAATAGGAGAACTTGCCAATCAGCATCCAAAAGCCCCCAATATGTCCATGTCCATGGTCAAAGTACAGTAGACCACAGCCTGAAGCCTTCTTCAGATACCGTAGAATACAAATAACAACATCCCAATGAGACTAAGGAGAGGACAAAAATTAACTTACAACACTAACAGGGAAGATCACATCTGGTCAGATCACAATAAGATAATTTAATTTACCAACCAGTTTTTGATACCTCTCAGGGTCACTCAAAATATCACCATGATCGGCTAGAAGCTTTATGTTGGGATTTATTAGGGTATCCATAGGCTTGGATCCTACACCCTTGTCTTTGTAAGAGAATCTGGAATGTATTTCTGTTGGGAGAGAAATATTTTTCTTTGACTCCCAAAAAATATTTCAAGTGGCCCAGATATTTGGTGTGAAACTATTGCTGTAGATGAGTTTTTAAACTCATGATTCCTACACTATCATCGCTTGAAATAACATCATCAACATAAACAATAAGAAAGATTCTCCTTGCATTCGATTGATGATAAAACATGAAGTGATCACTATCACATCGTGACAAGCCAAAGCCGGGAATAGCTTCAGTGAAGCGACTAAACCATGCTTGAGGGGACTGTTTCAACCCCTATAGTGACTCCTTGAGCTTACAAACCATACCAATGGTGCAAGGTTAAGGCTTTACGATCAATTTTAGGTCTTAGCCTTACAATAGGATCTTTTACAACCAGTCAATAACAAATTAAATAACAAAACCAGAAATCAGAAATAGAAACTTAGCTGTTCTGACCAATCCGACCGTTAGATGATCAAATAATTGTTATCAAATGAAGCTTCATATGGGGAAAGAATGATACCGAAAGTTTTGGCTGATCTGATCAAAGATTAGAATCTTATGGGGTGTTAAAGATTTCTGCAACGAGAAGATTCCAGAACAGGGCCGCAAGATGTATCTTGATCTGATGAGGCGTAGGATGGTTGGTTCTTGTTCTTGAAGTTACAGCAGCAATAACATGGACCATTGGATGCTGAAATCAATAAAGGGAGGAGAGGAACAACAAACGATAGGGTAAGGGGGTAGGGTAGGGAGAAAAGGGGGGAGGGTAGGAGCAATGAAGAAAGGGGAGGGAGAGGATTTTGGCTGAGTCTCTGGAGACCTAGCTTGAAATCGCAAGCAAGGTTTTTTTTTTTTCCTTTTCTCAACCTCTTCTTCTTCTCTTGTATTCACATATATAGAGATTGCTGAAATACAATTAGGAAGGTAAGACTTGGTCAATCCTTCCTTATAGAAACTTTATAAGAATGGAAAGTCCAATCTTACCTTTTGAAACTTTACAAAAGAAGATAGTCTAATATACTATGGCTTTATACAATCTTTCCTAAACTGGAAATAGAAACTTATCAAAATAGAAAGATTGATTTTGGAAGGTAGCTAATTCTGCCAGTGTTATGCTGCCAGTCCCAAGCCCAGATAAAGTAGGAGGGTTGGTACATCAGGTCGGCAGTCGTTACCCCCAAAAACCTAGCCAAACCCTAACATGGATTCAAAAACAAAAGATCATCAGCATATTACTTGGGCGTTCTTTGTAAACGATGCGTTACACCTGGTCCCTGATGTAGCAAAAAATGGGCAAGGGCTGCCGCATCACCTGAATGGGGTGAAAAATTGGCAAGGGCCGTCGCATCGGAGCCCAGATGTGGTAATAAATAGGCAAGAGTTCTCGCACCGTGGACGAGTGCGGGGAAAGAAGCTAGTCCATGAGCATAGGATTAGAATAGCATCTTGGAACATAAGATCTTTAACGGATAAGAGTCTAGAATTGATAGATGTTATGAGGAGATGAAGGATCAATATAGCTTGCATTCAAGAGATTAGATGGAAGGGTAAAAAAGCTAAGGAGTTAAATGACATTAAACTTTGGTATACGGGGGATAAAAATAATAGCAACAGAGTGGGTATAATAGTATAATAAAGATTTAAAGAATGATGTGGTGGATGTGAAAAGATTCGGTGATAGGATTATAACCATCAAGTTTAGTGATGGGGAAAGGGATAGTCAATATAGTTAGCGTATACGCATCCCAACTAGGATTGGATACGAATGGTAAGCTACAATTTTGGGAACACATGAATGGATTAGGCAAGGTTTATGACAAAGAGAAAAGATTATAATAGGGGTGATCTGAATGGACATGTAAGGGGGGGGAGGGGGGATCGTAGAGGTTATAAAAATGTACATGAGGGATATGGTTTTGGAGTGAAAAATGAGGAGGGGACTTACAATTTTAGATTTTGTTATAGCTTATGATTTATCCATCGTAAACACATACTTTGAAAAGAGAAAGGAGCATCTAGTTACCTTTAAAAGTGGGCAGCATAAAAGCCAAATAGATTTCCTTTTAACTAGAAGACCCGATAGGTTGTTATGTAAGGATTGTAAAGTTATACCCGGGGAGAGCCTAACCACTTATAGTATAGATTATTGGTCATGGATATATGTCTCACTACGCCGAATAGTAGGAAAGATAGGTTTTTTGCCCTAGGATAAGGTGGTAGTGCTTGAAACGAAATACCTTGAAAACTTTTATTGATAATGTGATCAAACAAGGAATGTGAAACTTTGAGGGAGACACTAATACAATGTGGAACGACTGAACGAGATGACTGCTTGTATTAAGAAAGTTGTAAAAGAGGTTCTAGGGGTATCGAAAGGAAAATGTCATTCTCCCAGAGAGTCTTAATGGTGTGATGATGAGGTTCAAGCAGCCATTAAAGCAAAGAAAGATAGTTTTAAGACATGGCAAAAGACTAAGGATGAAGATGACCAAAAAAGATATAGACTTGCTAGAAATGAAGCCAAAAAGATTGTGGGAAAAGTAAGGGTGAAGAAATATGAAGATCTTTATAACAATCTGAGCACAAAGGAAGGAGAAAAAGCTATCCATAAAATAACTAAGATGAGGGAAAGGAAGAGTAGAGATCTAGATCATATTAAATGTATTAAAAGTGCAAATGGTAGAGTTCTAATAAGGGATGAAGACATTAAAGAGAGATGAAACGATTATTTCTACAGTCTACTAAGTGAAGACATCTTAGGAAATATTGTTCCAGATTGCTACATTACCCACCATGACACCACAGGTCATAGGTATATACGTAAAATTAGGGTAACAGAAGTGAAAAAAGCTTTAAGGAGGATGAATGTAGGCAAAGCACCAGGCCCAAATGAGGTCCCAATAAAAGTTTGTTAAAGCCTAGGAATGTATGGGTATCTTGGCTGACTAAGTTATCTATAAAATTATGAGCTCAAAGAAAATGCCAAATGAATGGAGGAGAAATATTGTGGTTCCGATCTACAAAAACAGAGGTGATATTCAGAGCTGCAATAACTACAAAGACATAAAACTAATGAGTCATACTATGAAACTGTGGGAGAGAGTTATTGAAGCCCGCTTGATAAAAGAAACTACCATCACGAAGAACCAGTTTGGTTTTATGTCAGGTAGATACACTACATAGGCTATTTACTTGCTTAAAAGACTCATGGAAAGATGTAGAGAATGCAAGAAGGACCTCTATATGGTTTTTATCGATCTAGAAAAGTTTATGATAGAGTTCTTAGGGAGTTAATCTGACAAGTATTAAAGAAGAGAAGTGTTTCAAGCAAATATGTGGACATTGTTAAGGATATGTATTATAATAAATGGTAACTAATGTGAAAACCGTGGGGGGTCAAGGTCGTGAATTCCCTATTACGATGGGGTTACATCAAGGATCAGCTTTAAGCCCTTATCTGTTTGCCCTCATTATAGATGATTAAATCAGAGACATTCAAGATGAAGTTCTTTGGTGTATGCTTTTCGCTGATGATATTGTTTTGGTGGATGATACAAAAGCAGGGAATAATGTTAAGTTGGAGCTATAAGATCAACATTGGAATCAAAAGGTTTTAAGATAAGTAGAACGAAGACGGAGTATATGGTGTGTAACTTTTGTCACACAAGGGCAGATGATGAGGGGGTGAACATTCTTGAGAGGGAGATACAACAAAGTGATCATTTTAGGTATTTAGGTTCAATCATAAACAAATGTGATATATACGATGATGTTTTACAGAGGACTAAAATAGGATGGATGAAGTGGAGAAGTGCGTCTGGAGTGTTGTGTGATCGGCGTATTCCTTAAAGGAAAATTCTATAGGCCAGTCATTCAACCGGCTATGATGTATGGTGCAGAATGTTGGGCAATTAAAAAGCATCATATAGATAAACTTAGTGTAGCTGAGATAAGGATGTTAAGATATCGTATTAAAGCTGATTTGGGAGTAGCGTCGATACATGATAAACTATGAGAAAGTCGTTTGAGATGGTATGACCATGTTCAACGGAGGCCGTTAGATGCTCCCGTACGGAGGAGTTGTTTTGATTTAGATTGAAGGATCTAAAAGAGCTAGGGGTAGACCTAAGATGACTCTAGGGGAAGTGGTGAAGAAAGACATGTATAGCTTAGGCCTTGCTTCAAGTATGACATCGAACAAAATTGATTGGCAGACAAGATTCCATGAAGCTGACCCCATTTAATTGGGATAAGGCTTCGTTGTTGATTTAGGTAGGTAGCTAACAATAGTAATACCTAACTTTAGGAAGGACAAATAAATAGAAACCATATATATAGTAGTGTACTTTTAGGAAACGATATAAATAAAAGCTATGTAACTATTCTAGGACAGCTAGGACAGCTGTCCCATTGCTGGCCTGCCTAGCTGATAGCTGTCCTGGCCGTAGATGGCTTAGCGGCTCGGCTTGGCTGGTTGGCTTGATGGCTAGCTTGGCTTAGTGGCTTGGCTCGGTGGCTTCTTGGCTCTTCTATGATAGACTTGTACTGCATCAACTCTCTCCCACTTAAAATAAACTCGTCCACAAGTTTTGTAATACTGAAGAATAAGCGCAGTGTGGTCGGCATACATCTTTCTTTGATATCGGAAATCTGGTTGTGCTTGAAAATTTGTAAGAAAGTGCACGACCATGGGTCCACGCTCTTCAAAATACTATGGAGGAAGCACAAGGTCAATACGTGCAACTTCTTGGAAGAATTCAATTGTGAAGAGGGTGTCCATGGGGATTAACATATCTGGCTCTTTGTCTAACACAGTCGTCTCCACAACTTCTATGGCCTCATCGTCACCGTGGCTCTCACTATCAGTCAATTAGGCTGCACAAAGAAGGTTAATATCATATATGTCCACCTCATGGACTACAATAAAATCATCTACCTTGTGATTGATCTGGTCTTCAATTTCAACCTCGTCACTTGTCACCAAGAATTGGTGAAATCTTTTCATCATTTTCCTTGACGTCAATCACTAACGCTTCTAAAACGATTGAAGGGATTCTCCGTTGGTGGTGCAGCTTTAGGTTCAGCCTTGGCGTTAACATTGTTAGTGTTAGGCTTCCACCACTTACTGACTTGCGAACTGAATGTTATAGATGGTTGTGTCAAGTTTTCTTCAGCTATAAGTGCCACTTGATGGTAATTTTGTCGACAGAAGAGCCTTCTTTGGATATGTTCAGGTACATATTTTCTCGTTAACTCGTTCTTCATATTTTCCCAAGTGATAGGTTCTAGCCACCGTCAGATCAAGTTCTCTTCATAGTACTGCCACCATTCTCTAGCTGCCCCTACTAGCTTGGAGCGTGCCAATTTCAATTTCCTAGGTTCTAGGAGGTTAAACCAGTCAAAGTGATCATTAAGGGCACACATCCAATCATGGAACAACTGTGGGTCATGTTGACCATTGAACTCTTTCAACTCCAATCTTACTTTATGGGTGCTATCATAAGGATGTTGACGCATATAATGATGATAGTATGGTGGGGCATGTTCCGCATGAATATGAAATCTTTTGGGGGCTCATGGAAAAGTCCTTAGGATGTTATTAGCTGTGGACTGCTGCTGTACCATAGTTAATGAGTTCATCCTAGTCCTATATTAGCCATTTGAGCACGGGTCTTTGTCAACTTCTGTAGCACCATAGTCATGGGGTCAAGGGGCTAGTTAGGAGAGTTAGAACCCTTCATTGCCATGCTTTGATACCAAATTGGTGAAAGGCTAGGGCTTTACAATCAATTTTTTTGGCCTTGCCTTACAATAGGATCTTTTACAACCAGTCCCAATAACAAGTTAAAGAACAAAACCAAAAATCAGAAATAGAGACTTAGCTGTTCTGGCCAATCGGACCATTGGATGATCAAATAATTGTTAGCGAATGTAGCTTCATATGGTGGAAGAATGATACCAAAGTTGAGGCTGATCTGATCAAAGATTAGAAACTTATGGGGTGTTCAAGATTTCTGCCGCGAGAAGATTCCAGAACAGGGCCGCAAGATGTATCTTGATCTGATGAGTCATAGGATGGCTGGTGGATACTTTCTCTTTGATTCGGCAACACTTGTAGGTAGTCCAGCAATAATCGGGTCTTGTTCTTGAAGTTACAGCAGCAATAACAAGGACTAGTGGTTGCTGAAATCGATAAAGGGAGGAGAGGAACAGCAATGATAGGGTAAGGGGGTAGGGAGAAAAGGGGGGAGGGCAGGAGCAATGAAGAAAGGGGAGGGAGAGGATTTTGGCTGAGTCTCACAGCCTTAGAGACCCAACTTGAAATCGCAAGCAAGGATCTTTTTTTCTTTTCTCAACCTCTTCTTCTTCTCTTGTATTCATATATATAGAGATTGCTGAAATACAATTAGGAAAGTAAGACTTGGTCAATCCTTCATTGTAGAAACTTTACAAGAATGGAGAGTCCAATCTTGCTTTTTAAACTTTACAAAAGAAGACAGTCTAATATTCTATTGCCTTATACAATCTTTCCTAAACTGAAAATAGAAACTTAGTAAAATAGAAAGACTGATTTAGGAAGGTAGTTAACAATAATAATAACTAACTTTAGGAGGGACAAATAAATAGAAACTATATATATATAGTAGCGTACTTTAGGAAACGATATAAATAGAAGATATGTACTATTCTAGGACAGCTAGGACAGCTGTCCCATTGCTGGCCAGCCTAGCCGATAGCTGTTCTATCTGCAGATGGCTTAGCAGCTTGGCTTTGGCTGGCTGGCTTGATTGCTGGTTTGCTGGCTTGGCTCGGTAGCTTCTTGGCTCTTCTATGATTTCTTGGCTTCTATGATCTAATACCAAATTGGTGCAAGGCTTGGGATTTACAATCAATTTTAGATCTTAGCCTTATAATCGGATCTTTTATAATCAGTCCCTATGAGAAATTAAATAACAAAACCAGAAATCAGAAATAGAGACTTATCTGTTCTGGCCAATCCGACCGTAGGATGATCTAATAATTGTTATCGAATGAAGCTTCATATGGTGGAAGAGTGATACCAAAAGTTTTGGCTGATCTGATCAAAGATTAGAAACTTATGGGGTGTTAAAGATTTCTGCAAAGAGAAGATTTCAGAACAGGGCCGCAAGATGTATCTTGATCTGATGGGTCGTAGGATGGTAGGTGGATACTTCCTCTATGATTCCACAACAGTTGTAGGTAGTCCAGCAATAATCAGCTCTTGTTCTTGAAGTTACAGCAGCAATAAAAGGGACTAGTGATTGCTGAAATCGATGGAGGAGAGGAACAGCATATGATAGGGTAAGGGGGTAGGGAGAAAAGGGGGGGAGGGCAGGAGCAATGAAGAAAGGGGAGGGAGAGGATTTTGGCTGAGTCTCACAGCCTTGGAGACCCAGCTTGAAATCGCAAGCAAGGTTCTTTTTTTCTTTTCTCAACCTCTTCTTCTTCTCTTGTATTCATATATGTAGAGATTGCTGCAATACAATTAGGAAGGTAAGACTTGGTCAATCCTTCCTTGTAGAAACTTTCCAAGAATAAAGAGTCCAATCTTGCCTTTTGAAACTTTACAAAAGAAGACAGTCTAATATTCTATTGCCTTATACAATCTTTCCTAAACTGAAAATAGACACTTAGTAAATTAGAAAGATTGATTTAGGAAGGTAGCTAACAATACTAATAGCTAACTTTTAAAAGCACAAATAAATAGAAACTATATATATAGTAGTGTTCTTTTAGGAAACGATAGAATAGAAGCTATGTAACTATTCTAGGGCAGCTAGGGCAGCTGTCCCATTGCTGGCCAGCCTAGCTGATAGCTGTCCTAGCTGCAAATGGCTTAGTGGCTTGGCTTGGCTGGTTACCTTGATGGCTGGCTTGGTGGCTGGGTTTGGTGGCTTCTTGCTCTTTTATGATAGACTCGTACTGCATCAACCAGACTCCCCTTGAGCAACAAAACAAGGCAATTGCTCCATTTAATCCTCTTCATGGAGACCACCATGAAGGAAAGCATTGTTCACATCAAGCTGGTGCAACGGCCAATATAGGAAGCAGCAAGAGAGATCAAAATGCAAATGGTAGCGATCTTGGCAACAAGAAAAAAAGTGTCAAGGTAATTGATGCTATAGACCTAAGCATAGCCTTTAGTAATTAGACGAGCCTTCAAACAAGCAAGAGAACCATCAACGTTGACTTTAACCACATAAACCCACTAGCGACAGCTAATAGTAGACTTGCCCACAGGTTAGGGCACAAGACTCTAGTGTGATTTTCTTCCAAGGCCAATTGTTCTTCCTCCATAGCAGTCTTCCAGTGGAGACTAAACAATACCTTTGAATCAAACATAAGAAGGGGGTGACTCTCAATAGTGGACAAATAAGAATGAAAATGAAGAGGAGAAACCTGAGTAAGAGACATAGGTGGAAAGGGAATGTTGTGTATAACTCTGAACACCCTTACAACGTGCAATAGGAATATCAAAGTCAGAAGAAGGGATACTTAACTCAGAAGCAAGATTTGCAGGCAAAGAAAAATGTTGGCAAGAGGGGCCGGGAGCGTAGGATTTACTTAAGATATTATTCATAAATAAGCAAATACCCCCTATTTGAATCCAATAAAAATAGTCTAAAATTTAAATTCCAGAAGGATAAAAAGTCAACCCTCCAGTTCAAGAACAAAAATCGTATTTTTGGATGCGGGGGTGATTTTCAACTTCCAAATGCTAGGTTTTTTTTTTTTTTTTAAATATAAAAATTCCATAAATCTTTTTATAGTAAAGCATCACTAAAAACTAAGAGTGCGCCAAAATAATCTATTGCTTTGATGCCCAAAAAATAATTCCGGCGGGGCACGGAGTTCTCAAATTGAGATCTAGGCTAGCCTTTGGCACAAAATGTCCGGGCTCCCCGGGCCTTATATGCGTTTTTCCCCCCTCTATCTCCCTAAATTTTTTTAAAAAGATTTAAAATATAAAAAAAAAATATTTTTTTTGGTTAGATTTAATTATGACTAATATCATTTACTTAAGATATTATTCATTAATAATAAAAGTTCAAGAACAAAAATCGTATTTTTGGATGCGGGGTGATTTTCAACTTCCAAATGCTAGGTTTTTTTTTTTTTTTTAAATATAAAAATTCCATAAATCTTTTTATAGTAAAGCATCACTAAAAACTAAGAGTGCGCCAAAATAATCTATTGCTTTGATGCCCAAAAAATAATTTACATTCAGATAACTTTAAACAGCATTCGCGTACTCCGAACAAGGTTTGACTGGGGTGTAACTCCTTCATTATAATCCGGATTCAAGGAATCTTGGATTTGTTGGAAAGCTGATTATACTAGCTTTGCAACGAATTCGAGATTGCTTGAATCCGAAGTATATTAAAGGAGTTACGCTCCAGTCAAATTTGTTAGAAATAAGCAAATATTAGTCATAAATATGTGTTGCTTATTTAACTCAATTATTTGTTTCTTTGTTGGTTTTTTCATATTAATTAAGCTATATCTTAAATGTTGATTATTTATGTAGAATGCTGCATATATATATATATATATATATATATATATATATATATATATATATATATATATATATATATATATATATTTTAAAAATAAAAAAATACATTGGGAACACCTTGGTCGCCTATGCAACGCCTAGGCGGCTCCTAGGCGCCTAGGCGCCCAGGATGGCCCCAAACACCTTGGATCGCCTTGTCGCCTTGACAACTATGGTCAATACTGATTGGAAGTAGAGAATTCAGCTCTTCATACATCTGTTTAAAATCAGCAAAGTATTGAGTTATGGGACGACCCTTTCGATCTACCTGATAACTCCTGTGACTCATAAATACGAGAGAGATTATTATGATCAGAATATAAAACATTTAAATATTCCCACAATTCCTTTACAGTATCAATGTGGGTAACGAGGTCAACAATGGAATTTTCAATAGAGTTCAGCAACTGTCCCAAAATCCGGGCAGCAACAGTGTCTCATGTAGTATCTGTGCTAGGCTTAGTCTGTGCTAGATGACTGTTGATCCTGATCGATCAAAACCATCCTAACAATTTTCCACCATTGCTGGAAATTGTTAACACCTTCTAGTTTCTTCTCCATGATCCAATGAGAGGAGACAACTTTGTCACCATATTCTTGTTTCAGCCATTGAACCAAAGAATCACAAAGTATAGAGTAAAAATTGAGCTTGTACCAGAAAAAAAATTGATTTCAACAATCGATTCCAACAACCAGAAAAATAATTGATTTCAACAATTGGTTCCAACAACCAGAAAAATAATCGATTTCAACAATCGATTCCAACAAGAATCGAGTCACTCCAAAAACCGATTCAAATAATCGATCCACACAATCGAGTCATTCCAAAAACCGATACCAACAATTGATTCCAAAGTTGAAATCGGTAAAAACAGAAGTCGATATAATCCCAATCGACAATCGATTTCAGCACACATCATTCCTTCTTCAAATCGAATCTTTGCAGAGATTCAAGTTAGCCACCAAACACAAATTGGAAGAAAGAAAGGCTTGGTGGATCAGCAATTAGTTTCTTGAATCTCTACATCGTAACGGGGGTGAACACCCCCTGGGAAAGTAGATGCAAACTTCTAGGTTGTCGCAGCAACAAACAAGGTCTGAGATGTATGATGTATCCGAAGGTAGTAGTAACGAACATGACAAGACATGTAGCAGTGTCTAAGATCAAGCTGTGATACCATGTAAATTACAATAAAGAAAAGGGGAAGTTAGAGAAGAAAGAGAAGAAGTAAGAGAAGAGAGGCTGCTGCAACTTTGGGAGTCACAACAGTGTGTTGAGACTCCCTATTCCATTGAATATATTAAGCATAAACCTAGAAGGGTGCAAAGGTAAAACCAATAATAGTAAGAGGGGAGGGTAGTGCCTTGGGATTAGCACCAGGCGCTAATCCTGAGATCCACCCCCTTACATCGACATATCATAACAATTTTCAAGTCTTTTGTTGGTTTGATCATAGAAGGTTGAAGCTGTTTCTAGTAATAGGACAGACTTTTGAGATTTCTATATGAACTTATGTACTCAGTTATATTCAGGCATACAACTTTGAGTTATTTTAGCAATAGAACTTTGGCTTTTCTCTGCGCTATGGGTTATTGTGTGCTTGGATGGACTTCCACCTATGCTAAAGTGGAGTCCTTGGTGGAAGAGTGAATTATCCACTGTTTAGGTGGATTCCTAATCATGTTTCTTTATTCTGTTCTAACTTTCAAGTTCAAATTCTTCGCAGGTCACTTTTTCAGATTGATGTAACTGTCCAATTTTGATTTGATTCGGCTCTGAAATTAGCATGAGATTCTGTTAAAGATTCGACTTTTGATTTTCTTCTCTTATTGAGATTGAATTTCTAGACAAAGTCGGGTACCCCAAAAAAATTCTGGGTAGTCTGATATTAATTTCTGAATTCCTATTCTGATTCCAAATTCAATACTATACACAAAATAGGAATTCTACTTGTGTTTGGATTCTAATTTCCCTATGACAATCCAATTTCGATTTATCATCATACTTGAATTAGATTCCTTATTTGATTAGGACTCCTTTTTGGATCCTGTTTGGATATAGGACTAGATTCCTCACAACTAATCCTCCTTGAACTAGGATTTCATGTTTGACGAAGACTCATACTTTTAGAGCCCTACTTAAATTAGGATTCATCTGAGAGATTCCTAGTGTGACTGGGATAGTGGGATTTCCAATCCTAGAGCTTGGGTTTCTTTTCCATGCTTTCTGCCATTATCGTTGGAGGCTAAATACAACAATTTATTCTCTATAGAATTGTCAGAGCTGGTGCACTGGTAGACACTGGTTTCTGTATCCGTATGCAGGTTATCTATGTATTATTCAAAATTTCATATATAAAAGAGTGTTGTGAAACCTTCATTATAGGAATCTGATGTCTAAGGTATTACTTCACTCAAATGGATTGAAGGTTTTGAATCTCTCAACATGTTAAAAATGAGTTCTTGAATGGTATTGCTCGAACCTTCAAACTCTGGCTTCTACTACTGTTTCTGCTTCCATATTCTCTCTCTCTCTCCCCCCACACACCCAAAAAAAAAAAAAAAAAAAAAAAAAAAAAAAAAACCACTTCTAGTTTTAATTTTTTACTCATTTGCTCTTACCATCAGCTATCCCAAATCAACCAGATCACCTTGAATTTTTTCCCTATTTGCAGGCTTTTCCCATTTCTGAATCTAGATATTATAAGATTCTACAGGCATTCAAGAGATGATGTTTGATAATTAATTAATTAAATATAAACAAAATTTCTGTTTGGAATAGGTTCTTAAATTCTAGTATTTCCAGCTAGTAAAAGGTGATGTTTTAAGTTGTCAAGGAAGTTCTTGAACCCCTAAGCAACCAGCCAGGAAAAGAAAGGAAAAAAATTAAGAACTGGGGAGAAAAACCAGTGAGAGTGGGAAAAGAAGAAGAAACTACAGAGACAGAAGCAGCAGAAGCCGCAGTTGCCACTGCTACAGGCTAACACCACGACCGAAGGAACGAGAAGGAAGTGGAAGAAGAAAAGAAGGAAGAAGCATTAGCAGTCGTTTCTCTTGCTGCTGCCTTCATCTCTGCAGAAGCAGCAGCAACAAAGGATACAGCCGAGGCTGCTGCTGGAGATGCAGCAGCAATCACTGCTGCTACTGCCACTGTCACTGCCAAGAAAAAGAAGAAGATAAAGAATACGGAAAAAGAAGAAAGAGAAGGAGGGAGTACATACCTGTTTCGGTCATTCGTATCATCTCCCCTGATCTTCTCCGTCATTTCACGTCGGGAAGAAGAGGAAGGAGATTGAGCAGTCAGAACCTTCCAAGAAAACTTTGTTACTTGTCTTTAATGAGTAAAAAAAGTTTATTTATTTTACACAGGTTCTTATATATTTGTAAGTAAAATAATTTTTTTATTTTATTTTACAACCTTTTAAAATTAAAATTGAAGGACAAAAAAATATAATATTTTACACTTATTACCCCCACTATATATGGCACACCTAGATCACCTAGATGCCTGGCCACCGTCTTGAATCACCTTTTTGCCATGACAACTGTGGCAATTTTATTTAAGGACCTACTTATCATTGTTGTTTTCCAACTCTTTGCTTCCCTAATTCTTGTAACTCTACACTTCCCTTATTTTTCTAAATTGATTTACTGAGAACCCTTGGTTCCTTACCTCTTTTTGTTTCAGTTAATATACCGTTGATTCCATTCTTCTTTGTCCTTTTGTCTTACTTTTATTTATTAATTTATTTATTTTTCTTGTTTGCAGCTATGAAGTTCTTCAGACTCTGGACAAGGAAGCACATAAGGTTTATGGCCCCATATATTATTACGTGCTCAATACCCTCCTCTTTTGCTTGCTCGTCCTTCATATTTATTGGTGGATTTTGATCTATTGGATGCTTGTAAAACAAATCCAAGCGAGAGGCCGGATGAGTGAAGATGTTCGATCTGGTATGTAGCTCTAGCTGAACAGATCATTTAATGAGGTGCAGAAGAAACGCACACCAATGCACTCGAACAAGAATGCACATGTTTGAAAATTGAAACTTGTCATGTTAGATTTTTTTCATTACAAGAGGAGGCTGGGTTGTAAGTTCACAGCCCAGCATGTATACTTTTACCAGGTTTTCTCACTTGTCCTGCAGCCATTCATCATTATAACCTGTGCCATGTAGCAAAAAGAGCCACTTTCCCAAGCTTGTCTATATTTAAGGCTCAACTCAAGTCAGGATCTATGCTAAATGGTTTGGTTAGAAGCCCTTGTTATGTCCAAGAAAATTAAACTTATTTGAGGTTATTGTTCATGGAACAGTCCTTTAATAAATGGTGGTCAAAATATGGCAAGGAAAATTGCACGTCTCTTATCCAGAAATTCCTAATTTAAATATTATGGATCAGCCAGATCAGCCCCTAATGTGTCTGGATTCATGTGCTTTGGAAGCTTCAAAGCCCTTGGCATCATTATTGAAAAATTTAGGTCTTAAATAAGGTGATTATTAAAAGGAAATGTCCAATGCACAAAATGAATTATATTTAGCCACGAACCAAAAAAAAAAAAAAAAGAATTATCTTTAGCCATAAACCAAAAAAAAAGAAGATAAGAGTCTCATCTATTAAAAAAAGAAAACATTTGTGTACAAAAAATTCCATCAATGATAAGCCTTCTATGTTTTTGTGTGTGACATGGCCAGTTGGCCTGGCTCTATTCAATTCTAATTATAAAGACAAGCAATACAGTGGAATCTTGAACTTGGTGCTCATTGCTGACGTGAGAGGCATTGATCCTTGAAAGATATGATGATTCTGCTTAAATGAAAAGAATGTTAATCCAACCATGTTAATCTATTCGATTGAGTTCAAGTAAAACCTTGGTTATTGATCAACCATCTTACTGAAACATGGGAATGAAATTTGCATATGAGAATGTATGATCCTGGGGTGAAATATTTGATGCATTTGCCGTAAGGGGATGCTCTGGGGTGCACAAATATAGAACTCACCTGGTTAGCATACATGACTACAGGGTTAAGGTTTATCTTTATGAATTTGTGTTACCTGTCCACCAATAAGTTGGCATTGGTTGGTAGCATTATCACCCCATTCTTGGTTTCTTTGATCTTGAAGTACTTCATTTTCTCATGCAGATTCTGAAGGCGAAGATGAGCACGAAGATTGATCACATACTAGATGGACAGAAACTACATGTGTGACCCCTGCTCAAGAAATTGTTTATTCATCTTCATTTATAATTTTATTTAATTTTTGCTTGAGTAGCATCTCTCTAATTTCTTGGGTGAAGTCTAGGTAATGTTTATTAAGGCAAAGAATTGTCCATTGTCATTCTTCTTGTCGATAATTGTCAGCAAGGTTTCCATATCCCGACCCCATTGTTGCATCCCAATGGTGAATTGTTCTATGGAAAATACTTGTGATGAAGAAGCCATTCACATTTTAAGGTGGTGATCTATTAGTTAAAACACAAGCTGAAGAAGCAATTAGAGTGGAAGTTAACAGTTGGGAGATTGTATTCATGGTTAGAATCATGGACCACTCTGTTTACCTCCAGTTTTCATTGCTGGGTAACAAATCACTAATTGTAGAGAAGTTGTAAGGCTTGATGCTGTAATATTTGTCAAATTAGTCTCATTCCTATCTGACTGTGTCTGTTTCACCTTTTCCTGTTTAATCTTTTCATTTGTGACTGAACATCTGGGTAAAATCTTGATGTAGGAGCTTGTGTAAGTTACTCTGTTACATGTTGATTCAAGGGATATCATATTCATTACCCATTGTTTATTTCTACATTAGGATAATTGCTATAAAAGTCATCAAATATAGTCATCCTTGTATTTGTCTTGTTTACCATTTCTTGCATTGTCACTGGTTATCTTTTTCTTTGTTTTTGTTTATACACCTTCCTAGAAACTTATTTATCAATTCCAGCATAAAAATTAGTACATCTTAAAAAAGCACCATAAAAATGATTATTTTACACACATGACATTTTTTATTAAGCTTTGATTTATTCTTATATCTCTTGGAGTAGTTAAATCCCTCATAAGCAAGGTAAGGGGAGAGTAGGGGTCCTCCCGTGGGAAGGGGTTCTTGTTGATTGGTTTCTTAAATCATGTCTATTTTGTGAGCATGTTGTCAACATCATCATCTAGGAGGGGGATTAATTTTCAGCCAAATCTAACATTGCCATGTACCTTAGGATAATGTTTTATAATTTGGGTTGAAAATTTATTCCAAGAACAAACCAAAAGGGTTGGAACTTGATTATATTTGCAAAATAGGGATTGTTGAGAAAACAAAGGGAGTATTTGATCCGTTGTTTAACTCTAGTCTAACAAAGGAGTATAAAAGTAGATCCAGATCAAGTCAAAGCTTGCACCATCACTAACGACATAGTCACTACCAACAGCTTCCAATCAACTAGTTAGGGATTCTTTCAATCCTGGTTAATCAAAATCATCAACTGAAACCAATATTGATGCTTACTCATATGCTGTCTGGTCCAGTTAAATCCATTTGATCTGCCTTGGTCTATACCTAAAATATTTGTTGTTTTCTTCCAATTAGTTCAAAAGTAAGCAGCTGAAGCAACTGCTAGAGCCTAGAGGTACCTATCCAATTGTCTCTGTTGCTGGTGGAACTGGATATGGATCCAAGTTCGGACGCAAGCCAAGGGGCGATACTAGGTTACTAGGTTCTCAAATCAGGTATTGCACCGTCTCTCCCTCCCACTGCAACTTTTCCCTTCCTCAAGTAAGTTTGGACATGTTGAAGTACTTTTTTTTAATGGAAAAAAAGAAAAAGGAAAAGAAAATACCTCCAGGTGAACTTTATGAACAGAAGCATAAAGCTAGATTTGAGGGCATTTTGCTTATGAGACCTTCAGGTGAAGTTTATGAACAGAATTTCAAATGGAAGAAAGGCTACAACTTGACAAATAATCTTTTAGCGCTTTCATGGACGTCTAATAATCTTATGTAAAATAATTGTCGGAGTTAGTGTGGCTCGATGTGCCCAAACCAGTGTAACTAAACTGCATCTAACTGCCATAAGCTTAGAATAAAGACCTTCAGTTGTTTTTAGTCACGACTTACAATGCTATTTTAACACTCTTGGAAATATCTCTATCTGGTTTCTTTTTTTAAATTGTGACAAGGGTCTCTTTTTTTTTTTTTTTTTTTTTTAACTTTTCAATATTACGATGCATCTATTTTGCCACATAGACATATGATGTGCGTATTCTAACCGATGGATAGAGAGAAAATGATCTAGATAGTCTCATGTTGAATTTCAAACTCTAATTCAATAAATAATTTCTACCAAAAAAAATCAATAAATAATACCCTCTATACATCTCGTAAATGTCTATGCATGTGTATCTGTACATTAAGCATTACTATACACTCTCCCAACTTTGAATGGTTTAGATTAAAAAACAATGAATGGCCAAGATTTGTCTTCTCGTTTTAAAAAATATCACATTCCATTGGTACATAGATAATTATCCTCCCCTTTTTTTTTTTTTTTTTTTTTTCATTCTCTTCTTGTTCATTAGCCCTTTCCATTTGTTCGAGGGGGATGTTTGGGCATAAAAGCGTGATTTGAAAGTTGAAGGTGAAATCAATAACTTCTTGTTTGAAAAAAAATTAGTTACCCCCCATAATAGTTTCGAAACATCATCTACCACCCACATTTTTCAAAAAACATCAACTACCATCCAAACGTTTACCACCGTTAATCAAATAGGTCCATTCCGTTTAACCAATCCTATTAGTTGCTGATGTCATCCAAAAAAAATTTTAATTGGACAATAATACCCTAACAGATAAGTTAAAAGACCTTTTTACCCTCACTCAGTTAACTGACCCTCTTACCAAAATAAAAAATAAAAAAAATAAGTGATCCTAAGCCCCTAAATGGTAAGACCGACTTCAACGGAAGAAAGCAGAGGAAACTTTCTTCGATAGTTTCCGCCGACGATGACGCAGTGGTCTTCTTCCCCATCACCTATGACCTCGAGCCCCAACATATTCAGGTAATAGAAACCCTAAAATGTGTGAAACCCTTTCTTCTTCTAGACTCTCAACAACGACAGTCGCGAGCCATCTTTGAAGAAGTTTTTCCCCAATATAAATGCAGGTCAGAGATTGATAACTTCCAATTTACATTTCATTATTAAATCTCTGAAAAGTTAGAACTTCACATATAATATTCACTCGATAGTCGCACTGAAAAGGAAAGGTCCTTGGTCGCGTAGGTCTGTTGTGGCCGACAGTCGTTTGTACACCACTAGGGTATGTAATTTCAAAGAATTTTTTTTTTTAATTTGGATTGTTAATTTGATCTGCATTTTTTTGGATTCTTAATTTTATCTTTTTGAATTCACCTTTTTTGTTTATACTTTTATTATCAATATTGTCTGCAGATTGTCCTATTCTAGCTCCCTACCCACTTTATTAGCAGATATTCATTACCTTGGCAAGTTTTTTCCATTCTCTTTTTGTTTCGGTTGTGGGGGACGGGGTAAGGATGTTTGGAAATGATTTTGTCTTTGTCTATTAGTCTGTTAGTGGTATTATGGCTTTGATTCTGTTAGCCTGTTAGTGGTGATGGTGATTGGTGAGTGGAAAAGGGATAATTCCCTTCAGATGGTCCCCCACCATAAAAAAATAACAGTATAAGGGGGACAATTCCCACGACATGGTCCCCCACCATCCCAAATCAACAATATAAGTGCATTGTTGTTGACTAATATAGATTTTTTCAATAGACAATTCTTCCTACATGTTAATGGCTTTGCAGATGTTGAAGGCTCTCTTTTATTATTATTGTCTTTATTTTTTTCCCCAGTTACAGTAGTTGCAATTACTAAAGTTGAGATTAGATTGCACTCTTCTCTCTTTGTCTGCTGTATTTTGTGTCATTTTTCTATTTTTAATTTCTTGTTACTTGTAAGGATGCTCTAGATTGCGTTTGGTGATGGGAAAAACAGGTTTATCAATTTTTTTTTTTATTTCTGTTGCAAAATCAGATTACCCAAAAATAGGTTTATCAAATTTTTGTATTGCTGTTGCAAAATCAGATTACCCAAAAACAGATTTATAAATTTTTTGTATTTTTGTTGCAACATTGATTCAACTTTTAAAATGTCATTACCATGAGTTGACCATGAGTTAATATTTTCTGCTTTTGTTTCTCTTTTTCTCATTTAACAAAGAAGATTAATCTTAATTTAACATACACTTTTGCATTATTGAAGGTCATTACCATGGTTGTTCCTCTTTTAACTGAAATCTCTTTATAATCACTATAATGGATATGTCATGCATGTTATTGCTTACTGTCAATATCTAGTAATGAAAGTGCTTTAGTTCCTTGGTTCTTTTCTTTATTCAGTTGTATGAGTAGTATTTTTTTATTAATTTATTTCTAATGGAATTGCTTTGTTACATTGAAAAGAAAAAGAGGAAAAAAAAATTAGTCTATGGATCTAATATGGATTACAGATATGTGTTAGCTAGTGTTGAAGAGTGAGCTAACCATGCATGCATTTGTAATTTAAGATCAGTAAAGATAATAAAAACATATAGTTATCTCTTAATCAGACAACAAATGCCTTTGCCATTAGTAATGATCAGTTGTCCTATTTGAATTTGTGGGCCCAAGATTGTGTAAATCAGGTTTTATCAAATTCATCTACTAGTCTTCTTTTTCTACTCTTTTATTTGGTCATGGAGACATTGTTGATCATATGGTTTGTTGAATTTGTGGGCCCAAGATTGTGTAAATCAGGCCCAACATTGTTCTTTTCTCAATGGCCCTGTTATTTGCTATGTTCTTACTTGCTACTTAATATTTTTTTCATCTTATCAACAACACTCCCATAATGGCCGAAAAACAGAGCGTTTACTACATGTGGCAAGATCACACTGAGCTAAAGTTAGTGGATGCTGATATGTTTAGTTGGATTGACCTTGTACATACTGTCTATTGTATAGTTCTCAGTGACATTCCTGAAGGTTGGTCTGTGACATTTTGTGCCAAGGCAGAATTGCTAGATGGTGGTTACTATCATGTCACTAATGACAAGGAGCAGTAGAGGTGATTCAAATGTTTAAACGCTTAAGAAGAGCTATTCCCTTGCATATATATGATGTTAAAGTAGGTGAGGCGACAGGAAAATTATAAGATCAATGGCTATGACTCTACAATGATTGGTAGGCCCCGACCTAGAAGGAGAAAAGTTGCTATAGTTCATTTACAAGAGATTTCTAGCAGTTCCACTGTATATGCTACTGAGGTGAGTAGGCTTGTACCAGAGTTGCCTAGCAGTGCCACTATTGCTCCTACAGTTGTGAATGAGGCAGTCCAGGACTTGAACAGTACTACAAGTGGCAACCAAATTTCAGTACGGGAATACAACTGGTCAAACTGATGGCAAGAAAGAGCATTTTGGTACCAATTTGAGGAAGAACAAGGGCAAAGAACCAGCTGTTTCAATTGAAGAGTCTAAAGATGATGGGGATGACTCATTGGATAGCAATTGGGACATTGATGTAGAGGATACCAGAGAATCCTCAATTGATTCTGAAGGTGGTGAAGAGTCTGAATATGATGAGGAAGACCTTAGTTTATCAGACATAGAAGAAGATGAAGTTGAAGATGAAAGCACTACTAGAGATACAGAGGCTGACATTGATCACTTAGAGAGGGTAAAGATTCATGTTGGCTCTATTTTTAAGTATGTGCACACATACAGGAGAACTTTGAGTGACCTGATTGTCCAAGAAGGGTGTAAGGTCATAAGGCTGAAAAATGAAATAATGAGGGTTACAACAATTTGTGCCAGTGAAAGTTGTCAATGGAATATATATGCTGCTCGTACTCCCGATGGTAGATCTTTTAAGGTGAAAAGGTATGAGCCTCAACATACTTGTAAAATGGTGGATTCTAACAACAAGAATGCCAATGCAGTCTGGATAGCCTGAAAACTGGCTAATAGGTTAAGGGTAGACCTAGATATGAAAATTAAGAGCATGCAGGCTGCCATCAATTCCAGGTATGCGATTACCCCGAAACCACAACAATTATACCGGGCTAGATTGGTGGCTAAACATGAGAACTTGGCAAGTCACAAAAAATCATATGCTCTATTGCAACCTTATGGTGAGATGCTTCTACAGAGGAACCCTGGGAGTGCATTTAAGATGTAATTTGAAGACATGTCTTTAGCAGAATCCATTCCAGTGTTTAAAAGGCTTTTTGTTTGCTTCTGTGCATGTAAGGAAGGATTTATTTAGGGATGCAGGCCTTTTATAGGGATTGATGGCTGCCCCCTGAAGGGGGCATATCAGGGGATCCTATTGGCGGTCACGTCAATAGATGCAAACAATGGATTTTTCCCTATTGCTTTCAGTATTGTTGAAAGTGAAAACAAGGGAAGCTGACTATGGTTTCTAACTGCATTACATGATGCATTATCTTATGATGGGGTTCCTCTAACATTTATTGTCAGATAAACAGAAGGTTTGTTAGATTTCCTAACTTGTATTTCAATGTCAAGCATATATTTTTTAGGTTTGAAAATCATCCTCTTACATTATTTTTCTTATTAAATTATCATAGGGCTTATCAGAAGCTATTTCAGAAATTTTTCCAAGTGCCAACCAAAGGGTTTGCTGTAGGCACCTTTACAGCAACTTCAACAAGAAATTTTCTGGTTTACTACTTAGAAGATTATTTTGGACTACGTGCAAGGCTTACAATGCTACGAACTTTAACATAGCCATGAATGAGATTAAGGCAATAAACAAAAAAGCCCTTGCATGGTTGATGAAAAATCCTACTTCATATTGGGTCATGCATGCCTTTGATGATGTTATTAAAAGTGACTATGTCACTAATAACATGTCAGAGTGCTTCAATAATTAGATTAATCCTTTAAGAGGCAAGCCTATTCTGATATTGGTTGGTGAAATGAGAAGACAACTAACAGCAAGGATGCAGAATAGGTACTAAAAGGGATGCAGTCTGAAAAGGACCTTGACACCTGCATTTCAGCAGGAATTAGATATGGCAAGGAGTGCATCTAGGAATTGTCAGATCTTGTCATGTGGTGTAAATGAATATGAGGTTGATGATGGCCAGAGCAGGTATGTTGTAGGCATGAAGAAGAATCAGTGTGAGTGTTGTGCATGGGAAGTTACTGGACTCCCATGTAAACATGCAGCAGCTGCTATCTTTTTCAAGAGAAGTAGATTGGAGGATCATGTATCCTCATATTTTTTGTCTCAAAAGTTTATGCTCTCATATACTAGGTGTAATCTCCCCATTTTTGCCATCTCTAGTTGAACAAAGTCTTACTGGAGAGTAGACATTAAAGTGGGAGAAGTAAAAGAAAGTTTGGAAAATACAGGGGAGGCGAGTGAAACTCTATAAAAAATGATAGTCGATTAGTCCCGACATGCTCTCTATAGTGTTTTGAGAATAACTGAGATGGTCCCTAGTGCCTAGGAGCCTAGGTGAATACATATGGCAGGTTGGTGAATCCCAATGCAAGGTTTGGATTTTGGCTATGACTTTGAAGAGATTTTTGGTGGGCCCCACAGTAAGAAAATGGGTTACAACCTACATGGATGAGTAGGTCTTGGAAATACCTTCGAAATGAGACCAGAATTGCTCAATTCCGATGTCAAATGAAGAAGATATGTCGATTTTAGTGTAGGAATAAGAATAAGAGTATTTTCTGAAGATTAATAATATCCAGGGGCTTGCATGTAAATTATTTTAAGTTTAATTATTTAAACTTCATCTTCTCATATCTCGCTCATCTGATGTCCAAATAAAGTGATTCCAGTGTCATTATTCCTCATTTTTGGTGCTCTACAAAGTCGACGTGGAAAATTTGGAGCAGAGGTCTCCGAGGGATCCCATGCGGAGCTGTAAGCCGATATGCCTGCTTAAACTTCAATTCCTCATAATTTTTTTATCCGACGTCCAAATAAGGTGATTCAAACTCCAATATGTTTCATTTTTAATGCTCTACAAAGTGGACATGAAGGATTTGAGACAGAGATCTCTGAGGCATCCCATGCAGAGTTGCTAGCCGAATTATCATGAATTGACCTATTTAAACTTCAGAAATTCATAAGTTGGCTATTTTACGTCCAAATGAGGTGATTCAAACTCCAATATTTCTCATTTTTAGTGCTCTACAAAGTGGATGTGAAGGATTCAAGATAGAGATCTCCGAGGCATCCCATGCAGAGTTGCTAGCCGAATTATCGTAAATTGACTATTTAAACTTCAGAAATTCATAAGTTGACCATTTTACATCCAAATAAGGTGATTCAAGCTCAAGTATTCTTCATTTTTAGTGCCCTACAAAGTAAATATAGAAAATTTAGGGTAAAGGTTGTCAAAAAATTCCATGCGGAATGATGACGGAAATGATTTATGAAATGATAGAGAGAGAAAAATCAATCTTGGCCCAACCCAGCTCAACCCATATCAGTTTAACTCAGTCCAACTCAACTTAGTCCAACCCAAGTCAGTCCAGACCAGTTCGGATCAAATATGTTAAATCCATGTGCATATACGTTATGGGTACTATATATATTATCATATATTATTATAATATGTATACTATTATATTAATATATGTATATTATATACAATAATAAAGAGGTTGAAAGGTGCAAAGAGTTGGTGGTTGGAATTTATAAAAAAAAAAAGCCAAAAAAAAAGAAGAGACCGACTCTAGGAAAAAAATAAGGAAAGAAGAAAAAAGAAAAAAAGGAAGAAAAAAAAAAGGAAAAGAAAAAAAATGGAAAGAGGGGAGAACGTGAGTGGAAAAAAGGAAAAGAAAAAAAAAGGAAAAAAAAAAGAAAAAAGAGAAGGAAGGAAAAAAGAAGAAAAAAGAAAAAAAAAAGAAGAAAATCTGAAAGGGCTGGAAATTGAGAGAGAGTCTAAAGAAGAAATAGAGAAGAAGAAAGAGAGAAGCCGAAGAAGAGGAAAAAGAAGGAAAAAAGAAGAAGAGAAGGAAGAAGGAGAAGCTATGAGAGAGGGAACTCCCCTCTCTGGAAAGAGGTAAGTCCATTCTCTATTTTTATTTTCTAATACATACCTGCAATTCATGGCTCCTCACCCATTGCTGTAACCAAAACTTTGGTTTTGATATGATTCCATTAAGGATGTCAACAGGCCGGTCTGGGCCGGTTTTGGTCCAGGCTGAATCGGTGTCGGGTTTTATAAGACCAGCCCAAAACATGTCCATTAAGAGTTCGGGCTGGGGTGGGTTGCGCTGGACACAATAACTGATGCGTGTTGAGCGCTCAAATTAAATTACCTTACTTTGAAACGTAGATAGTAGCAAGTAAGGGTCGAACCCACAAGGATTGTATGATCAAGATTAAAATGTTTAATTAACCTAAAGAGAGAAAAACAAATGAAAATAAAATAAGACTCAGAAAATAACCAATTGTTGTACTAAAGCAGATTCTAATTAATCTTATTAGCACAACTTCATTGGCTATCCTATGTATGGAGGGGGGTATGTTTGCAATAGAAAAGAATAGTAATTAATTATCTAAAATGCAAGAATAAAGAGCAAGGTAATACAAATATCAAAGATTAAACCAATAAAAGAAAGCTTTGGTCAAAAGGATACTTACACCATCTTTGTAAACTTGTTCATCGACATAAAGGATAATCAGTTCCAATTGAATAATCAATCAAGAAAATTAGGACTATGCCTAAAATCCTTAGTCTTTCCTTAAGATTGGTATATTAAAAGATAGCTTATTAATAGTACCATTACTCTTAAATCAATCTCAAGACTAGGCTCTCGATTTGATTCAGGAATAGCAATAACAATTAGAAAAACGATTGAAATTAAACGTTAAGCACACACTAGCGTGGTTTAATTATTTTAATCTGATTTCTCCTAGGAATATAACATTAACTTGTCCATTAACATCAATCTCCATTGCCACTGACATAGAATAATCAATTGATAGCAATTCAATTCTAATCTAACAATCGATTAGATAAATAAATCAATTAGTAGTACTCCTAATCAACCCATTCATCAATCATTATATACATAAATTGAAAGAAAAATAAATATTCAATTAAAAATCAATAAATAAAAACAAGTCTCACAAGTTTACAATGATGGCTTCAGCTCCATCTAACCAAAGATAAGAAAGTTAGCCACACATGACTTTTTCAAGAACACAAAAGAAAGAGAATTGTTCTTCAACCACTGTCTTCTTTCTCAATCACTCTTGGATGCTCTTTACATAGGCTTTACATTGTTTAAATAGTCAAAATACAAGACTAAAATTGGTATGCCTAGATTTGACAACCTTATTACATGGAAACAAAATTTTCATTCCTAGATTAGATGAAAATCATTCCATTATTAAACAATTGTCACCCCCAAATCTACCAAATTTTGTAAGATTCTATAGTTGTGTATATTCTCCTTAAGATTTTCAATAATCAAGCAAGGTCTTCCAATAGTGAACCTTCCGTGTGTAGCAACCTTCCTTCTCTGGTTTAGATTTGGATCAATTTTTCAGATCAGATTTTAAAACCACATTTGGAAGCCCAAACGAACTCTTTCCATGTCAGAATCCTACATGAAATATAAAACGTTATTATTAAGAGTGCTAGAATTTTTTCATCTTTTATTAATTAATTAACAAGATTTTTAAAATATACCAAACTCATAAAATAAATTCTATTAAGCTCAATAAGGTATAAAACACCCTAAAAATCATAATGCAAAAGGAATAAAAAAATATAAAATTATACACTTATCAAATTCCCCCACACTTAGCCTTTGCATGTCCTCGGGCAAAATAAAAAAAAAAAACATAAACTATTCCACTTTCATAGGAACCACGATTGCACTTAGCATGTACAACAAGCTATTGAACCCCTAGGTTACCCCTAGTGGACGAGTTGTGTCTCGTGAAGGTTTGCAGTGAATCTACCCATAAAATTCAAAAAAAAAAAAAAAATTTAGATTTGACAAATTACAAGAATTAAATAAAATCTTAAGTACTCCACAATTATAACTCATAAACAGAATTAAACTCAATAGAAAACTTAAATCTTATCAAAGATACAATAACTTTATTTTGGTCATCATCTTCAACAAATTCATATTAATATGCATCTATAGTGTGAAGTGTGAAGTGATGTAACTCAATTAGTAAGGGACTTTACAGTATGCTTCAAGAAAAATAACACCATTTTTTTTATCGACTTGTGCAATGTTCGTTTTCTTAGGCTTTCTAAGTTACCCATGTAGCAAGTGTTGGGTCAGTGATTCCAAAACCAGTTGGCTTTAGGGCACTAGGTGTAGAGATTCCCCTAGGACTTAATAACTCAAGTAACAAAGACCACAAAATCAGAAAATTTGGAAGTCAACTTTTTTTTTCATCGACTTGTGCAATGTCCGTTTTCTTAGGCTTTCTAAGTTACCCATGTAGCAAGTGTTGGGTCAGTGACTCCCAAACTAGTTGGCTTTAGGGCACTAGGTGTAGAGACACCCCTAGGACTTAATAACTCAAGTAACAAAGGCCACAAAATCAGACTTAGTCAATTAAATTGCTTATAACCATCATCTCAATTTTTCTTTTGTTTTTGAGGCATTTTGGACATTGAAGCAGTTATTTATTCTTTTTCAAGTTTTTTTTTTTTTTTTAGAATTGTCATTTCTCAAATTTACCGTTTATTCCCCACAACTAAGAGTTGGTGCAAACGTGAAATACAAAGACACATAACAATAAAACCTTATCTCAGATGGTGATTCAAATTTAGTTGCATATCTAATCTAAGGTTCAAGAATCCCAATAATTTAATCATATTTATAAAGTTCAACATGGTCACTTTAGAGAATTAATCCAAACTTGTAACTGGTCAAAATTTTTTTTTTTTTGAAAGAAAATTTGAAGTCAATTTTTTTCAATTAGTATATACAACCAATATTTTTTTTTTTCAGTTACTATATACAACCAATATATACTAACAATATGTAAAAATAAAAACAAAACACATCATAGAATTTCCCCACACTTAAAACTTACATTGTCCCCAATGTAAGGCTAAATGCAAAGAAAAAGACAAATACAAACATAATATCTATGAAAAAAAAATAAATAAATAAAAAGAGAAAGGGTTAAGAAAGCAAATCTGATTTCTTGGGTTGCCTCCCAAGCAGCGCTTTTGTTTAACGTCGTTCGCTCGACTTTGCAGCTTTCCTTAATCTGAATAAAGTGGATCTTCTAAGTCCATAACTTTCTCAACCAACGAGTTAACTTGAAAATCTCATGGTAAGGTTTAAGTCTATATCCATTGACCTTGAAAATCTTTTGAGTGTCCAAACTTTGAATCTCAACTGCACCATGTGGAAAGACATTAATAACAACAAAATGACCAATCCAGCGAGATTGCAACTTACCAGGAAATAACCGAAGCCTTGAATTATAAAGGAGCACTTTTTGTCCGACAACAAATTGCTTCTTAGAAATCATTTTATCATGAAAGGCCTTCGTCTTTTCCTTATAAATCCGAGAGTTCTCATAAGCTCCATTGCGAATCTCCTCTAACTCCTGCAATTGCAACTTTCGTTGCTCCCCCGCCTTATCCGTCTCCATGTTACACTGCTTAATTTCCCAGAATGCATTGTGCTCCAATTCTACCGGTAGATGACATGCTTTTCCATAAACCAACCGATATGGAGACATCCCTATAGGTGTCTTATAAGCAGTCCTATAAGCCCATAGTGCATCGTCAAGTCTTGTACTCTAGTCTTTCCTATTCGGATTAACTATTTTTTCTAAAATTGACTTCACCTCTCTATTAGATACCTCGGCTTGCCCATTAGTTTGTGGATGGTAGGCAGTTGAAATCTTATGGGTCACAACATACCTCTTAAGCAGTGCTGCTACAGTGCGGTTACAAAAGTGAGTCCCTCTATCACTGATCATTGCCCGTGGGATCCCAAACCTAACAAAAATGTGAGACTTGACAAAATCTGCAACCACTTTAGAATCATCAGTTCGGGTGATTTTTGCTTCCACCCACTTTGACACATAATCAACAGCAAGTAAAATATAAACATTGCCAAAAGAATTAGAAAAATGACCCATAAAGTCAATGCCCCAAACATCAAAAATTTCACAAATAAGTATGGGGGTTTGTGGCATTTGATCCCTACGGGCCACATTACCTGAGTATTGGCAACGAGTGCATGACTTACAAAATATATATGCATCATGAAATAAAGATGGCCAAAAGAAGCCACATTCAAGCACTTTTCTTACTGTTCTTTTAGGACCGAAATGTCCACCATATGCATATGAATGATAAAAGATAAGAATGGATTCAAATTCAGTTATAGGTACGCACCTTCTTACCATTTGGTTTGAACATTGTTTCCAAAGATAAGGGTCATCCCAAATGTAGTACCGAGCATCACTCTTGATTTTCTCTCTTCGTACTCTAGGTAGCTCTGGTGGTAAGGTTTTGGTAGCCAAATAATTGACTAAATCTGCATACCAGGGCACTACATTTGTCACCTTAAGTAGTTGTTCATCTGGGAAGAAATCTTGTAATGGTATCGCATCACCCTCCTTAACCACCCGACTAAGATGGTCTGCAACTAAATTCTCAGCTCCCTTTTTGTCCTTAATCTCCAAATCAAATTCTTGAAGAAGAAAGATCCATCTGATCAATCTTGGCTTAGATTCCTTTTTCGCCAGCAAATGCCTAATAGCTGCATGATTAGAATAGACAATAACTTTAGTTCCCAATAAATAAGATCTAAATTTTTCCAAAGCAAAAACTATAGCCAATAGCTCTTTCTCCGTTGTGGAGTAGTTACACTGTGCTTCAGTTAGTGTCCGAGAGGCATAATAGATAGTATGAGCAACTTTCCCAACACGTTGACCCAAAACAGCCCCAATAGCATAATTGCTAGCATCACACATGATCTTAAATGGGAGTTTCCAGTTCGGTGATTGAATCATTGGGGCTGTTGTTAGCAGTTCTTTGAGCTTGTCAAAAGCTCTTTTGCACTCATCATTAAAGTCAAACATCACTTCCTTTTGTAAGAGCTTGCATAAGGGCAATGAAATTTTCGAGAAATCCTTGATGAAGCGTCGATAAAAGCTTGCATGTCCAAGAAAGGAACGCACTTCCCGCACAGTTGTGGGGTAAGGTAAAGATTGAACAAGATCTATCTTTGCTTTGTCAACTTCTATACCTCTAGAAGATATCACATGACCTAAAACTGCTCCTTGTGTTACCATAAAATGACACTTCTCAGAATTCAAAACAAGGTTAATTTCTATACACCTCTTAAGAACAAGTGTAAGGTTATCCAAGCATGTATCAAAAGAGTCTCCATAAACAGTAAAGTCATCCATGAAAACTTCTATAATGTTCTCTACATAATCAGAAAAAATGCTAACCATACACCTCTGGAATGTGGCTGGGGCGGTGCAAAGACCAAACGACATTTGTCGGTAAGCAAAGGTGCCAAATCGGCAGGTGAATGTCGTTTTCTCCTGATCTTCAGGTGCAATCACAATTTGATAGTAACCTGAATAACCATCAAGAAAACAATAGTGCGGACGACCTGCTAACCTCTCCAACATTTGATCGATAAATGGAAGAGGAAAGTGGTCTTTACGAGTTGAAACATTCAATTTCCTGTAATCAATACAAACATGCCACCCATTTTGTATCCTAGTAGGGATTAACTCATTATTTTGATTCTTAGCAACAGTTATGCCCATCTTTTTAGGTACTACCTGAACCGGACTTACCCACTTACTATCAGAGATAGAATAGATTAAGGAGCTTTAATATCTCCTTCTTCACAACTTCCATCATAGGAGGGTTGAGTCTACGTTGTGCTTCTCTAATCGGTTTGGCTCCGTCTTCAAGAAGTATGCGATGCATGCACATGGCCGGGCTGATTCCCTTAATGTCGGCTATTGTCCACCCATGGCTGTCTTATGGTCTCTCAAAATTTGAATGAGTTTCTCCTCTTGTAGCTTGGTCAAGTCCCTTGCTATTAACACAGGTAACGTCTCATTGTCACCTAAGTAGACATATTTAAGATGGTCTGGAAGTGGTTTCAGCTCAACAATAGGTGCCTGCACAATGGAAGGTAACAACCTTGTATGAGATATAGGCAACTCAATGTGAGCAACATCATATCTTTTTGGAATTGGGGGTAAGGCCTGCAATGCCATCAACATCTTCTCTAATTCAGCATTTAACACAAATTTTGAATTGAAATCCATGCTATTCAAATGTTTGCTATGGCCACCATCAACTCATCTTCACCATTTAATTCAAAAACTTGTTGTACCATAGAATCAATTATATCAATAGCAAAAACAGAATTTATATCACTAGGATACCTCATAGCCTCAAAAATATTAAAGCGAACTATCTCGCCATCAAATTCCATAGATAAGGTACCATCATGAACATCTATTTTTGTTTTAGCAGTCTTTAAAAATGGTCTACCTAACAAAAGAGGTGTAGAATTATGAGATGAGTTATCCTCCATTTTTAATACATAAAAATCAGCAAGAAATACCAATTCATTAACTTGAACTAACACATCCTCAATCACACCTTCAGGATATACATTTGATCTATCAGCTAATTGAATAGTTACACCAGTTTTTTTAAAATTTCTAGATTTAATGAAGCATATATTGAATAAGGCATGACATTGATTGATGCTCCTAAATCTAACATAGCTCTATTGAAATTGGTGTTACCTATTTTGCATGGGATAGTGAATGTACCTGGGTCTTTACACTTAGGGGGAAGCTTCCGTTGAATAACGGCTGAGACATTTTCACCCATACTTATCTTTTCATCTCCTTTCAATTTTCTCTTGGATGTGCACAATTCCTTAAGAAATTTAGCATACCGTGGCACTTGTTTAATTGCTTCAATAAGAGGTATATTTATCTCTACCTTTTGAAAAATCTCCAACATCTCCTTTTCTTTTTCTTCCTTTCTAGATTGGGCAAACCTGCTAGGAAAAGGAGGTTGAATAGGAATAGAGGAAATAGAAGGTTTAGAGTTTACCCCAGATGAGAAAATAGATGTCGGAGTTGATTTTGAGGTCTCTTTCTCTTTTTCCTTTTCTATATTCTCCACTTCTTTTCCACTTCTCAAGACTATGGCATTTGCATTTTCCTTCGGATTCACCATCGGTTGCGAAGGTAGCTTTCTCGAGCCTCGAGCCTCTAGTCTACTCATTGAAGTGGCCAGTTGGCTTATTTGAGTCTCCAAGTTCTTTATACCTGCCCTTGTTTCCTGTTTAAATTGTAATGAATCATTGGCAAGTGTTTTAACAATATCTTCCAAGGTCATACCTGAACTTGAAGGTGCTTGTTGTCTGAATTGAAAAGGTTGTTGGCCTTGTTGATACCCATACTGACGATTGGGGCCATCTTGATTACCATAGCTAAGATTTGGGTGGTTCCTCCATCCCGGATTGTAAGTATTTGAATATGGATCGCACTTACGTTGAGGTTGTCCTGAAAATCCACCCACAACATTTGCTTGCTTTGTAGATTCCTCTTGAAGTGTGGGACACATATCACTTGGGTATCCCGCGATGTAGCAAATTCCACAAGTTTGAACCTGTTGTACGTTATCCACAGCCAATTGACGAACAAGTGAAGACAATTCTACAATTTTTAATTCAAGAGAAGAAGTGCTTACCTCATTAACCTTATTCGATGGAGGGTCCTTACACCAAATTGCTGAGAGTTAGCAGCCATATTTGCAATCAAATTACGGGCTGCCCTTGGAGTTTTATCCACTAATGCTCCTCCACTCGCTGGGTCAATCATACCCATATCAGTATGAGAATGCCCTTCGTAGAAGTATTGAATGAGTAATTGCTCGCTAATTTAGTGATGAGGGTAGCTGGCGCAGAGCTTCTTGAATCGCTCCCAGTATTCATAAAGTGTTTCTCCATTATATTGCCTAATACTGCAGATTTCCTTTCGAATATTGGCTGCCCTTGAAGCTGGAAAATACTTCTCCAAGAAAAGCCGCCTCATCTCATTCCATGTGGTAATGGATCCTGATGGCAAGTAATAAAGCCAATCTTTTGCATTGTCCGCTAATGAGAATGGAAATGCCCTCAACTTGATTTGCTCCTCAGAAATTCCGGTTGGTTTCATGCTCGAACATACCACATGGAATTCTTTTAGATGCTTGTGTGGGTCATCACCTACAAGACCACAAAAAGTAGGAAGGAGATGGATTAGACCAGATTTAAGTGCAAAGGCAACATCGAGATTAGGATACTCGATGCAGAGTGGTTGTTGGTTCAGATTAGGAGCCGCTAACTCCTTAAGACTGTGGTTGTTGTTGTCTGCCATTTCTTCAAAGTCTGAATTACTAGTGCTGCCAGAAGCTAAATCAATGGCTACGTTGTTGCCTGGTGAAATTTTTTTTGCTGTCTTTCCACTTTCTCTCCTTAGCTTGTGCAGAGTTCTTTCTATTTTTGGATCAAATTGCAATTCTCCCAAATGAGAAGATCAGGTCGTTCACTTAAGAAAACAAGCAGATAGACAAATAATAAAAAATAAAAATTATTAATTAAATAACCAAATAAATCAATTTAATCAAAACAATCCCCGGCAACGGTGCCAAAATTTGATGCGTGTTGAGCGCTCAAATTAAATTACCTTACTTTGAAACGTAGATAGTAGCAAGTAAAGGTCGAACCCACAAGGATTGTATGATCAAGATTAAAATGTTTAATTAACATAAAGAGAGAAAAACAAATGAAAATAAAATAAAACTTAGAAAATAACCAATTGTTGTACTAAAGCAGATTCTGATTAATCTTATTAGCACAACTTCATTGGCTATCCTATGTATGGAGGGGGGATGTTTGCAATAGAAAAGAACAGTAATTAATTATCTAAAATGCAAGAATAAAGAGCAAGGTAATATAAATATCAAAGATTAAACCAATAAGAGAAAGCTTCGGTCAAAAGGATACTTACACCATCTTCGTAAACTTGTTCATCGACATAAAGGATAATCAATTCCAATTGAATAATCAATCAAGAAAATTAGGACTATGCCTAAAATCCTTAGTCTTTCCTTAAGATTGGTCTATTAAAAGATAGCTTATTAATAGTACCATTACTCTTAAATCAATCTCAAGACTAGGCTCTCGATTTGATTCAGGAATAACAATAACAATTAGAAAGACGATTGAAATTAAACGTTAAGCACACACCAGCATGGTTTAATTATTTTAATCTGATTTCTCCTAAGAATATAACATTAACTTGTCCATTAACATCAATCCCCATTGCCACTGACATAGAATAATCAATTGATAGCAATTCAATTATAATCTAAAAATCGATTAGATAAATAAATCAATTAGTAGTACTCCTAATCAACCCATTCATCAATCATTATACACATAAATTGGAAGAAAAATAAATATTCAATTAAAAAATCAATAAATAAAAACAAGTCTCACAAGTTTACAATGATGGCTTCAGCTCCGTCTAACCAAAGATAAGAAAGTTAGCCACACATGACTTCTTCAAGAACACAAAAGAAAGAGAGTTGTTCTTCAGCCACTGTCTTCTTTCTCAATCACTCTTGGATGCTCTTTACATAGGCTTTACATTGTTTAAATAGCCAAAATACAAGACTAAAATTAGTATGCCTAGATTTGACAACCTTATTACATGGAAACAAAATCTGCATTCCTAGATTAGATGGAAATCATTCCATTATTAAACAATTGTCACCCCCAAATCTATCAAATTTTATAAGATTTCATAGTTGTGTATATTCTCCTCAAGTTTTCCAATAATCAATCAAGGCCATCCAATAGTGAACCTTCCGTGTGTAGCAACCTTCCTTCTCTGGTTTAGATTTGGATCAATTTTTCAGATCAGATTTTAAAACCACATTTGGAAGCCCAAACGAACTCTTTTCATGTCAGAATCCTACATGAAATTCAAAACATTATTATTAAGAGTGCTAGAATTTTTTCATCTTTTATTAATTAATTAACAAGATTTCTAAAATATACCAAACTCATAAAATAAATTCTATTAAACTCAATAAGGTATAAAACACCCTAAAAATCATAATGCAAAAGGAATAAAAAAATATAAAATTATACACTTATCAA